>CM067173.1:78760292-78852792 GCA_034093135.1 Erigeron breviscapus | reverse complement strand
AGGTGGGTTCATATTAGATATTCACCGGCTTATTTCAAACTAATAACGTACTTATGATATTTAACTGTTGGAATAGACATGCTATTTATTGCTTAGTGTTTAGTGCTATCGCAAGTACCCAACCGCTACTATTAACTTAATCACACCCGTTTCAGCTATTGAACTGTAGGTAATTATGAATAGAGCTATTTAGGGTAGGCAAACCCTCACTCGGACCACTGTGTCGCGAGTGCATATTATCTAGACTAGACTAGACTACTGTTTACCACAGTAGCAATAGAGTGTGGCTTGAGGCTTGTGCTTGTTGATGTGTTTTATTTTTGAGAAAAACAAAAATGATTTTTAATTAGAAAACTAACAATGGTTTTAAATTTTATAAAATGTTGTACAAGTAAATACCTCAAACTAAACACACTATTACGGGCAGAGAACCCGGTCAAGTGTAGTATAGTAAGTGATAAGTTACAGGATCGTTCGCAGGGACGCTTGCACTACCTAGTCTAATTAAATGTGTAATTCTAGCGGTTGTGGGTTGTCACGATTTCCTATTTAAACTACTAAAAATAATTAAAAACAAATAGAAGGCCGCAACCGCTTGGTCTAGCGAGAAGCCTCTTTTAGCCTAGTACTAAAATTGTAAAGCAGAAACAGTAATTAAAAACAAATACTTGTTTGGCATCTCCGATCACATGCATATGACAATTATTATCCTATTTATTGCTAGTCTGTTGGAAAACTTATTCACGGCTCAGATTCTCCCTAGATTTACTTCACCTATGTAAGTAGATCTGTCGTTAGACTCACACTACTCTTTAAACAAATTCTCCTTAGATTCATTGTTTAAGCTTTATTACCTTAGTTTGTGTTACTGATTCATCTTTAACTATACCCGGCTCTTAAGCCATGATCAGATAATAATTCCCTCCGGTGACCATAATGCACGTTTCCATGTCACTAGATCGCGTCTGACATTGTTAAGCTTCATGTTCAACTTGTTCTAATTACTTTGGTTCTGGATCCATCCGTTAGAACTAAATCACCTTTTACATCTAATTATAGACCGATTAGTGTTTTCCATCCTACTATATTAGTCCTAGTGTATGATCATAGACAACCATCAGAATTAAACTAATATATTCAGATATAGAACCTATAATAATATGAAGAACGCATTAAACATGGATCTACGACAAACAGTAATCACAATCCAACAGATCTAACAGATAAAATAAGATAAATAAAAATCTACATGATCACATCAATCCAAACAAGTATTCAACCTACTAGCCGGACATTATTAAAGGAATAACGAAGTCTGAAAAGATGAAAGACATTGTTTACCAACTATGAAGTTACAAGACACAAGGAGGCAATTCGGGAGTCGAACGAAGCAAATCGAAGAGCAGCAGGAGCTGCCAGCTCCGCTGGCCCATCAGCAGCAGGCCCCAGCGCCGCTGGGCCCATTCCCAGCGCCGCTGGGCGGCCCAGTTCAGCAACCGACCTAATGCCTATATATAGTCGAAGAAACCCTCAAAACCCAAAAGAGAGAGCCGATTCAGCAGCCATAACCGTCACAAACAAACCCTAGGTCGACTTTACAGATTCCAAGGAGGTTTGGGAGCTTCTAACACCTCCCGATCTTCATCGTCTACCTTGATCTATCTCTTTTATTTACTTTCAGTTGGTAAACAATGTCTTTCATCTTTTCAGACTCTGTTATTCCTTTAATAATGTCAGGCTAGTAGGCTGAATACTTGTTTGGATCGATGTGATCATGTAGACGTTTATTTATCTTATTTTATTTGTTAGATCTGTTGGATTGTGTTTACTGTTTGTCGTAGATCCATGGTTAATGAGTTCTTCATATTGTTATAGGTTCTATATCTAAGTGTATTAATTTAATTCTGATGATCATTCTATAATCATACACTAGGATTAATACATAAAGATGGAAAACACTAATCGGTCTTTAATTAGATGTAAAAGGCGATTCACTTCTAACGGAGGGATCCAGAACCATAATAATTAGAATAAGTTGAACATGATGCTTAACAATGTCAGACGCGATCCAGTGACATGGAAACGTGCACTATGGTCACCGGAGGGAATTATTATTTGGTCATGGCTTAAGAGCCGGGTATACTAAAAGATGAACTAGTAACACAAACTTAGGTTATTAATGCTTAAACAATGAATCTAACGAGAATTTGTTTAAAGAGTAGTGTGAGTCTAGGGACAGCACTAGTTACTTAGGCAAAATGAATCTAACGAGAATCTGAGCCGTGATTAAGTTTTCCAACAGTCTAGCAAGTAGGTAGGATAAGTAATCTGGTCGTACCATGAGATCGGAGATGCCAAACAAGTATTTTAATTTAATTACTGTTATTTGCTTTTAATTCAATTTTCAGATTTAACCGAAGCTTCTCGCTGAATAAGCGGTTGCGGTTTCTATTTACTTTTATTTGCATTAGTTTAATAGGAAATCGTGACAACCCCAGCCTCTAGAATTACACACATTATTAGGCTAGGTAGTGCAAGCGTCCCTGCGAACGATCTTGTACTTACCACAACACTATCTACTTTCGATCGGGTCCACTGCTCGTTAGTTTGCGTTTTGTTGAGGTATTTACTTGTACAACATTTTTATAAATTTTAAACAGTTTTTCTTAATTAAAAATCATTTTTGTTTTTCTTAAAAACAAAACGCATCATACTGTTTTTGGCGCCGCTGCCGGGGACGCGACGCATTCTTAGTTTAGTAGTGTAGTTCGATCCTATCTTGTGTTTCGGCACGAGGTAGTTAATTTTCTGTTTTTAGGTTAAATCATTTTAGGTTTAAGTATTTAGTCTAGTTTAGGTTAGTTTAGCTAGTATTTTTCATTTTCCTTAAATTTTCAAAAATCCAAAAATATTTTCATTTTATCAATTTTTAGTTGTTAAGATAAGTTTGTTTAAGTTTTAGTTTGTTTAGTTTGTTCTTGAAGTTACTAATCGTTTTTGTGTTTGTGTTTGTTTTGTTCTTGTTTTCTTTTTCTTTTACTTTTGTCTAGTGAGTTTCAGTTAAAAAGATAGGTAAGATGCAGAGGAATGGATTTGAGCAACCTGTTTCGGGAATGGATGAAGGCGTCAACAAGGTGAAAAGCGAAGACGAAAGCTGTACTGGAGGCTCCAGCGCCGCTAGAAGGACCACCCCAGCGCCGCTGGGCAGTACTGCACATCCGACGAACTTCTCGTTTCACACTTCAACAACTTGTAGGTCGATTGACAACAGTCGGGAAAGTGTACTAAGGTGCAACGTGGAATGCTTTGAGCAACTATGGTTCGAGAAATGGGAAAATGCATGGCTTCGTATGAAGGAAACCGTCAACTTGATCAAGGATGAAGACTTGAAGCCGGCGGACTACGTCCCATGGTTTTATCATGATTACGAGATAAAGAAAGGGCCAAGCTATGTTATGAAGCTGCAAGTAACTTATTCTTGAACAAGACCAAGGAAGCCTTCGAGTTTCTTGAAAGGAAGGTGCACCGTGAAGAACACGAGTACAAGGAGAATCATGAATTGATAAACGAGCTTAAATCACAAGGGGTATTCGAAGGAAACGTAGAGAGCATTATAGGAGAAAAGCCGGATAAGAGAAAGTATGACTGGAGTTATGTCGAGCATAAGGTTGCCAAGGAAGAACCGGAAGGCGAAGAAGATGATGATTCGAGAACCTTCAGGGAGCACCAACGCCGCTCATGGGGCATCCCAGCGCCGCTGGGGGCTCTTGGAGATTCCAAAAAGCAGCCTTTTAAGAGAGATTGTGAGAATTCGGACAAGTTTCGCGTACCTATCGGATTTAGGAGATGGTTTAATAGAGGTTTGCAAGCCATACCGGAGTACGAAGTGAAATCAATCAAAGTTGAAGAAGAAAAGAAGAGCAATGAAAGAGATTACATGGATGAAGAGTTGTACTTCGACTTTGAAACTACCGACCCGATTTTGGACATGCAAAACTTCAAACAAGGAGAGCATGAAGAGGTGGACGAAGCATGGAGGCGTATGAAACAAATCGTCAGGAGAGTAAGGAAGAAAACATATTGCCACAATTTGGAGTACACATATTTCTTCTATTATTGGATGGAAGATTATGCTCGTCGAGCCATTGATAAAGCCGCTTATGGATGCTTTCATAACCAACCAGCTGAGTTTAGAATGAAAATATTAGATGATGCATTTTATGAGGCCGAATTTGCATAATTTGAAGAAGAAGAAGGTAACAAGGAATGGGAAAAGACGCAAATGATAATAAGAGAAGTCAATAAAGGAGAAGCAATTATTGTCTAAACATGCGTCATCAACTAACCTTGAGAGATATGCTAAGAAAGTTCAAGGAAAGGAATGGAGAGACGATTAAGGTAGCATGGAAAAGGATAAAAGCCCTCTACGAGCATTGTGAAATCCATGAGTTTGACCGCACTAGTTTGTTGAAAACGTTTGTCGATGGGTTGAGAAGTGAAAGCTCGGAAATGATCAGGAGAATTTTAGGAATGGGGCTTATGGAAGTTGGAGTTTATATAGCTTACGAATTCCTCGAAAATGAAGTGTATGGACGAATAGAGGAGAAAATGTAAACGGAAAAAAGGGACAAGAAAGCACGAAGGGAAGAACTTGGAAGAGAGAAGAGGACCACAAGTGAAGGAAGCCATAAGTTACTTCGAACGTTACCCAACGGGAACCGGCCCCCGGCCGACCCCGTCTTCTTCCTCAACCTATTTCCTAGGCCGAGTCCGGCTGAATACTCGTTAAACTTAGCGCTTCTTGGGAGGCAACCCAAGCCGTATTTTTATTTTTAGGAATATGCGACTAATTGCAATTAAGTGTATTGTTTTGAATTTTATCATTTGTGATCTGTTTTGTATGAGATTATCTTTAGATTCACAGATGCAAGCTTTCAATGGATTGAAGAAACAAGTAACTTATTGCAATCGTATTTCGTTTTTATTTTTATTTTTAGGAATTTGTGACTAACTGCAATTAAGTGTATTGTTTTGAATTTTATCATTTGTGATCTGTTTTGTATGAGATTATCTTTAGATTCACAGATGCAAGCTTTCAATGGATTGAAGAAACAAGTAACTTATTGCAATCGTATTTCGTTTTTATTTTTATTTTATGTTTTAGCTTGTTATTTCCATTTTGATATTTTTATTGAAGTGTGCAGGCGTATTGCGTTTTGTAGTCTGAAGGATAAGCCATACACTTGGTCAAAAGCTAAGTGTGGGGGCGTGTCGGCACCGAGCCGTGATGAACGTCAGACGTCGAAACAAGTGCAGAAGACACCAGCGCCGCTACTACACATCCAGCGCCGCTGGGGGCTCTTGGAGATTCCAAAAAGCAGCCTTTTAAGAGAGATTGTGAGAATTCGGACAAGTTTCGCGTACCTATCGGATTTAGGAGATGGTTTAATAGAGGTTTGCAAGCCATACCGGAGTACGAAGTGAAATCAATCAAAGTTGAAGAAGAAAAGAAGAGCAATGAAAGAGATTACATGGATGAAGAGTTGTACTTCGACTTTGAAACTACCGACCCGATTTTGGACATGCAAAACTTCAAACAAGGAGAGCATGAAGAGGTGGACGAAGCATGGAGGCGTATGAAACAAATCGTCAGGAGAGTAAGGAAGAAAACATATTGCCACAATTTGGAGTACACATATTTCTTCTATTATTGGATGGAAGATTATGCTCGTCGAGCCATTGATAAAGCCGCTTATGGATGCTTTCATAACCAACCAGCTGAGTTTAGAATGAAAATATTAGATGATGCATTTTATGAGGCCGAATTTGCATAATTTGAAGAAGAAGAAGGTAACAAGGAATGGGAAAAGACGCAAATGATAATAAGAGAAGTCAATAAAGGAGAAGCAATTATTGTCTAAACATGCGTCATCAACTAACCTTGAGAGATATGCTAAGAAAGTTCAAGGAAAGGAATGGAGAGACGATTAAGGTAGCATGGAAAAGGATAAAAGCCCTCTACGAGCATTGTGAAATCCATGAGTTTGACCGCACTAGTTTGTTGAAAACGTTTGTCGATGGGTTGAGAAGTGAAAGCTCGGAAATGATCAGGAGAATTTTAGGAATGGGGCTTATGGAAGTTGGAGTTTATATAGCTTACGAATTCCTCGAAAATGAAGTGTATGGACGAATAGAGGAGAAAATGTAAACGGAAAAAAGGGACAAGAAAGCACGAAGGGACTCATAAACTTGGAGGAGAGAAGAGGACCACAAGTGAAGGAAGCCATAAGTTACTTCGAACGTTACCCAACGGGAACCGGCCCCCGGCCGACCCCGTCTTCTTCCTCAACCTATTTCCTAGGCCGAGTCCGGCTGAATACTCGTTAAACTTAGCGCTTCTTGGGAGGCAACCCAAGCCGTATTTTTATTTTTATTTTCATTTTTATTGGAATTTGTGACTAACTGCAATTAAGTGTATTGTTTTGAATTTTATCATTTGTGATCTGTTTTGTATGAGATTATCTTTAGATTCACAGATGCAAGCTTTCAATGGATTGAAGAAACAAGTAACTTATTGCAATCGTATTTCGTTTTTATTTTATTTTATGTTTTAGCTTGTTATTTCCATTTTGATATTTTTATTGAAGTGTGCAGGCGTATTGCGTTTTGTAGTCTGAAGGATAAGCCATACACTTGGTCAAAAGCTAAGTGTGGGGGCGTGTCGGCACCGAGCCGTGATGAAAGTCAGACGTCGAAACAAGTGCAGAAGACACCAGCGCCGCTACTACACATCCAGCGCCGCTGGGACTGCTACTGGGCATCCCAGCGCCGCTCATCTGAAGCCCAGCATCGCTGGTCTGTTCCTGAACAGACCCAGCGCCGCTACCACCACCACCAGCGCCGCTACTACACATCCAGCGCCGCTGGGACTGCTACTGGGCATCCCAGCGCCGCTCATCTGAAGCCCAGCATCGCTGGTCTGTTCCTGAACAGACCCAGCGCCGCTACCACCACCACCAGCGCCGCTTATGACTCCAACCCGCACACCAGATCTCGAAAAATCCAAAAAAATCAGAAAAACCTAAAAATACAAAAAAATAAAAAAAAAATCAGAAAATACCAAAAAGAAAAGAAGAGGGAGAAGCAATAATGGATCCCCATCAAACGGAGTAGACTCAAGCTTTGAAGATCGTTATCAGTCGCAGTCACTCCACATATGCCATCTTCAACATTTCATGCAATCTAAGCCCGAGAAGTTTCGTTAATCCTTTATCTTTTTACTGTTTTTCATATTTCCCTTTTTGTTTAGTAAGGTTTAGTACAACGAGGATGTTGTACAATTTATGTGTGGGGGCATGGAATAGGAAAAACCCGTGGGTTAATTGTTTGAAAAATTCAAAGTTTTCTACTACTTAATTCATGCAAAAATTTAATTTTTTCTTCTGTCAAAAACATTTTGAGAATATAATCTTTGCAAGTTGACAAAAGATGACGATAATTAAGCATTATTAGCTTTGGTAGATGAACGGTTAGTTAGAACTGTTAGTTTAACTATAGATTTGTGGTTGTTCATTTTTCCAAATGGATTAGAGCTTAGACTGAAACTATATGCGATTATGTTTGTCATAGCACACTTAACCGGACTTTAATATGCTTAGCAATTGGAACTGTCTAGTTATTAGTATAGGTGTATCAAATGGACTTAAATGATATAAGTGCTTGTGTAGGAACTATTTTAGATGTATGGTTCGCCTTAATTCTTACACTATTTATTGTGAACTAGTTGCATACGGAGTAAGTATATGAGTCATCTGGGATCTCTGGTAATGTCTATTGCATGAATAAATGTAGAAAATCTTAAGAAAGACAATCGGTATATTAATAAAAGAGTTCAAAGAACTATTAACGAGTAAAATTATACACATCAAGTTATGCCACTTTGCGCGTGGGAAACCACCGACATGTCACCGCTGTCTTGATGTAAGGTATAAACTCTAACCATTATTTGAGTTATGTCTCTTTGCGAGTGGGGAACCACCGACCTGTCACGGCTGTCTCAACTCTTAAAGATGATAATATTGTATAATTGCTTTAGTGTTTAGCTAGCGAGCATGACGGTAGTGTGAGAGTATATCTAAGTAGTGAATCACAAGTACAACTAATAATAAGATATAAATGCTTTGCTAGTAGCTAGTAGATCTAATTGCTATACAAACCTTAATTAAGTGCTTAACTAGTCAGCAGAAAGAAGTAAGATTGAGTTGTAGGACATGTGGAATTATAGAATGGTTTTAGAGGTATTAACACGAATATAAGGTTAACTTTTAGTTTTGATTGACTGATTATCTTTACCTCTAGCTATAGCTTACTGATTTTGTCTTAAAGCTTTCTCAAATCATTTTGCATGACTAATCTTTGAAATGTTTTAAAAAGTAGAATAACTTATACACTTAAGTTGTCCGCTCATCATTGTTTTATTTTTCTTGGACTATTTGCTTGAGGACAAGCAAAGACTTAAGTGTGGGGGTATGTGATGAGCGTTCATTTCGTGATAAATTCTCACATCATAAGGCCACCTTTCAATGTCTAAATGAGTTAATATTCCGGAACTATTGGAACTTAATGGATTCGATATAAATGCAGGTTCACGGAAGATGCGAGTGAGGGTGAATGGCATCAATCAACTCAACATGAAGGCCTATGAAGTTACAAGACACAAGTAGGCAATTCGGGAGTCGAACGAAGCAAATCGAAGAGCAGCAGGAGCTGCCAGCGTCGCTGGCACCCTAGCCAGCGCCGTTGGCCCATCAGCAGCAGGCCCCAGCGTCGCTGGGCCCATTCCAGCGCCGCTGGGCGGCCCAGTTCAGCAACCGATCTAATGCCTATATATAGTCGAAGAAACCCTCAAAACCCAAAGAGAGAGCCGATTCAGCAGCCCTAGCCGTCACAAACAAACCCTAGGTCGACTTTGCAGATTCCAAGGAGGTTTTGGAGCTTCTAACACCTTCCGATCTTCATCTTTTACCTAGATCTATCTCTTTTATTTACTTTCAGTTGGTAAACAATGTCTTTCATCTTTTCAGACTCTGTTATTCCTTTAATAATGTCAGGCTAGTAGGCTGAATACTTGTTTGGATCGATGTGATCATGTAGACGTTTATTTATCTTATTTTATTTGTTAGATCTGTTGGATTGTGTTTACTGTTTGTCGTAGATCCATGGTTAATGAGTTCTTCATATTGTTATAGGTTCTATATCTAAGTGTATTAATTTAATTCTGATGATCATTCTATAATCATACACTAGGATTAATACATAAAGATGGAAAACACTAATCGGTCTTTAATTAGATGTAAAAGGCGATTCACTTCTAACGGAGGGATCCAGAACCATAATAATTAGAATAAGTTGAACATGATGCTTAACAATGTCAGACGCGATCCAGTGACATGGAAACGTGCACTGTGGTCACCAGAGGGAATTATTATCTGGTCATGGCTTAAGAGCCGGGTATACTAAAAGATGAACTAGTAACACAAACTTAGGTTATTAATGCTTAAATAATGAATCTAACGAGAATTTGTTTAAAGAGTAGTGTGAGTCTAGGGACAGCACTAGTTACTTAGGCAAAGTGAATCTAACGAGAATCTGAGCCCTGATTAAGTTTTCCAACAGTCTAGCAAGTAGGTAGGATAAGTAATCTGGTCGTACCATGAGATCGGAGATGCCAAACAAGTATTTTAATTTAATTACTGTTATTTGCTTTTCAATTCAATTTTCAGATTTAACCGAAGCTTCTCGCTGAATAAGCGGTTGCGGCTTCTATTTACTTTTATTTGCATTAATTTAATAGGAAATCGTGACAACCCCCAACCGCTAGAATACACACATTATTAGGCTAGGTAGTGCAAGCGTCCCTGCGAACGATCATGTACTTACCACAACACTATCTACTTTCGATCGGGTCCACTGCTCGTTAGTTTGCGTTTTGTTGAGGTATTTACTTGTACAACATTTTTATAAATTTAAAACAGTTTTTCTTAATTAAAAATCATTTTTGTTTTTCTTAAAAACAAAACGCATCAACTAGACATTGAAAAACAAAAAGGGAAATAGGAAAAACATAAAAAAAAAATAAGGGATAACGAAACTTCCCGGGTTTAGATTGCATGAAATGTTGAAGATGGCATGTGTAGAGCGATGATGAGCATTCATTTTGTGATAAATTCCCCCATCATAAGGCCACATTTCAATGTCTAAATGAGTTAATATTCCGGAACTATTGGTACTTAATGGATTCGATATAAATGCAGGTTCACGGAAGATGCGAGTGAGGGTGAATGGCATCAATCAACTCAACATGAAGGCCTATGAAGTTACAAGACACAAGGAGGCAATTCGGGAGTCGAACGAAGCAAATCGAAGAGCAGCAGGAGCTGCCAGCGCCGCTGGCACCCTTGCCAGCGCTGCTGGCCCAACAAAAGAGAGGTCCAGCGCCGCTGGAGCCCAGTCCCAGCGCCGCTGGGTGACCCAGATCAGCAACCGACTTTTGCCCTATTTAAACACGAAGAGACCCTCAAAACCCAGAAGAGAGATCCGATTCAGCAGCCTTAGCCGCCACACACAAACCCTAGGTCGACTTTGCAGATTCCAAGGAGGTTTTGAAGCTTCTAACACCTCTCGATCGTCATTCTCTACCTAGATCTATCTCTTTTATTTACTTTCAGTTGGTAAACAATGTTTTTCATCTTTTCAGACTTTGTTATTCCTTTAATAATGTCAGGCTAGTAGGCTGAATACTTGTTTAGATCAATGTGATCATGTAGACGTTTATTTATCTTATTTTATTTGTTAGATCTGTTGGATTGTGTTTACTGTTTGTCGTAGATCCATGGTTAATGAGTTCTTCATATTGTTATAGGTTCTATATCTGAGTGTATTTATTAAATTCTGATGATCGGTCTATAATCATACACTAGGATTAATACATAAAGATGGAAAACACTAATCGGTCTTTAATTAGATGTAAAAGGTGATTCACTTCTAACGGAGGGATCCAGAACCATAATAATTAGAATAAGTTGAACATGATTCTTAACAATGTCAGACGCGATCCAGTGACATGGAAACGTGCACTGTGGTCACCGGAGGGAATTATTATCTGGTCATGGCTTAAGAGCCGGGTATACTAAAAGATGAACTAGTAACACAAACTTAGGTTATTAATGCTTAAACAATTAATCTAACGAGAATTTGTTTAAAGAGTAGTGTGAGTCTAGGGACAGCACTAGTTACTTAGGCAAAGTGAATCTAACGAGAATCTGAGTCGTGATTAAGTTTTCCAACAGTCTAGCAAGTAGGTAGGATAAGTAATCTGGTCGTACCATGAGATCGGAGATGCCAAACAAGTATTTTAATTTAATTACTGTTATTTGCTTTTCAATTCAATTTTCAGATTTAACCGAAGCTTCTCGTTGAATAAGCGGTTGCGGCTTCTATTTACTTTTATTTGCATTAGTTTAATAGGAAATTGTGACAACCCCCAACCGCTAGAATTACACACATTATTAGGCTAGGTAGTGCAAGCGTCCCTGCGAACGATCATGTACTTACCACAACACTATCTACTTTTGATCGGGTCCACTGCTCGTTAGTTTGCGTTTTGTTGAGGTATTTACTTGTACAACATTTTTATAAATTTAAAATAATTTTTCTTAATTAAAATTTATTTTGTTTTTCAAACTTAAAAACGAAACGCATCAAGCGATTGCGAATGATAATAATCTTCTAAAGTTGAGTCGACTCCATTTGATGGCGATCCATTGCTGCTTCTCCATCTTCTTCTCTTTTTGGTATTTTCTGATTTTTATTTTTATTTTTATTTTTGGGTTTTTCTGATTTTTTTGGTTTTTTCGCGATCTGGTGTGCGGGCTGGAGCTGGTAAGCGGCGCTGGTGGTGTCGGGAGCGGCGCTGGTCTGCTCAAGTAGCAGGTCCAGCGGCGCTGGTTCCTTCAGCTGAGCGGCGCTGGTGCCTCATGCACTTGTTTCGACGTTTGTCTTTCCTCACGGCTCGGTGCTGACACACCCCCACACTTGTAATAAGTTACTTGTCTCATCAATGCATTCAAAGCTCGCATCTGTGAATCTAAAGATAAATCTCATACAAAATATATCACATATGATTATATTTAAAACAATAAACTTAATTGCAATCAGTCACAAATTCCTAAAGAGATAAAAATGAAAATAAAAATAAAACTAAACAAAGCTTGGGTTGCTTCCCAAGAAGCGCTAAATTTAACGAGTCTCCAGCCGGACTCGGCCTAGGAACTAGGTTGAGGAAGAAATCAGAGTCGGCCGGGGGCCGGTTCCCGTTGGGTAACGTTCGAAGTAACTTATAGCTTCTTTCAATCATACTTTCTCTTCCTAGGCTTTTCTCCCAGAATGCTCTTCACGTTGTCCTCAAGTCCCCCTTGCAAGTTGAGTTCCTTTATCAATTCGTAGTTCTCCTTGTACTCAAACTCCTCTCGATGCACCTTCCTCTGAAGGAGTTCAAAAGCTTTTCTTGTCTTGTTCAGGAATAGATGCTCCGTAACTTCATAACTGAGTCTGGCTCTTTCTTCATCTCGTAATCTATGGTAAAACCATGGCACGAAATCCGCGGGTTTCAAAAACTAATCCCCGATCAAGTCGACGGTCTCCCTCATACGAAGCCATGCATTCTCCCATGTCTCAAACCATAATTGCTCAAAACATTCCCCGTTATGCCTTAGGATTCCTTCCCAACTGTTATCAAACGGCTTGCAAGCGGTGGTGGCGTGAAACGGAAAATCTTTCGGTGATTCAGACCTGCGCAGCGGCGCTGCTGCCTCCAGTACAGCTCCCGATTTCGCTTTTGACTTTCTTAACGCCATTCTCCATTCCCAAAACAGGCTGTTTAGATTGATTCCAATGCATCCTACTTGTTCCTAACTAAAACACACTAAACAAAGGTGAAAGAAAAAGAGACAAGGACAAAAACAAAAACGATTAGTAACTTCAAAGCAAATAAAACTAAACTTAAACACACTAATCTTAACAACTAAAAATTTAAAAAGAAAAATATTTTTGGATTTTTGAATTTTAAAGAAAATGAAAAACTAGCTAAAATAAATCCTAAAATGATTTAACCTAAAAACTGAAAATTAACTACCACGTGCCGAAACACAAGATAGGTTCGAATTACACTACTAAACTAAGAATGCGACGCGTCCTCGGCAACAGCGCTAAAAAACCTTTGATGTGTTTTATTTTTGAGAAAAACAAAAATGATTTTTAATTAGAAAACTAACACTGGTTTTTAAATTTATAAAATGTTGTACAAGTAAATACCTCAAACTAAACACACAATTACGGGCAGAGAAACCCGGTCAAGTGTAGTATAGTAAGTGATAAGTTACAGGATCGTTCGCAGGGACGCTTGCACTACCTAGTCTAATTAAATGTGTAATTCTAGCGGTTGTGGGTTGTCACGATTTCCTTTTTAAACTACTAAAAATAATTAAAATCAAATAGAAGCAGCAACCGCTTGGTCGAGCGAGAAGCCTCTTTTAGCCTAGTACTAAAATTGTAAAGCAGAAACAGTAATTAAAAACAAATACTTGTTTGGCATCTCCGATCACATGCATATGACAATTATTATCCTATTTATTGCTAGTCTGTTGGAAAACTTATTCACGGCTCAGATTCTCCCTAGATTCACTTCACCTATGTAAGTAGTGCTGTCATTAGACTCACACTACTCTTTAAACAAATTCTCATTATATTCATTGTTTAAACTTTATTACCTAAGTTTGTGTTACTGATTCTTCTTTAACTATACCCGGTTCTTAAGCCATGATCAGATAATAATTCCCTCCGGTGACCATAATGCATGTTTCCATGTCACTAGATCGCGTCTAACATTGTTAAGCTTCATGTTCAACTTGTTCTAATTACTATGGTTCTGGATCCGTCCGTTAGAACTGAATCACCTTTTACATCTAATTATAGACCGATTAGTGTTTTTCATCCTACTATATTAGTCCTAGTGTATGATCATAGACAACCATCAGAATTAAACTAATATATTCAGATATAGAACCTATAATAATATGTTTTTGAAGGAATTGGAATATGAAAGGAATTGAAATTTGAAGAAATTGGAATCCAAAAGTTTTAATATTCCTTTTGTGTTTGGTTGACAGAATTCAATGAAATTCAGTTAAAGAATTAGATATAATGAAAAAATTAACCTTTATTATATATTTGTATTTTTAATAACATATTATTATAATAATAATAATAATATAATATGAAATAATAAAATAAAGTTTTAAGAAAAATGAGATGTTGTTGAATTTAGGAAAAATAAAATATTGATGGAATTCTGGTATACCTTGAATATAAGAAAGAAAGTTGCAGGAGAGAGGGTGACTTTTTGGAAGAGATGAAGAAACAAATTATTTGATGGGATATACTCCTTTGGAACATGGATCTATTATTACTACCACTATTATTATATATTATTGTTATTATAGAGGATGATGTATGATATAATGTTACGAGTATTAATTAAAAAAAAGAACTTATAAAAGTCTAAATAAAGGGTAGTATTGTCATTTGCAATAGTTTATATTCGAATTACTTTAACTCAGATTCCAATTCCTTCAAATTCCAATTTTTTGACAGATTCCAATTCCTTTAAAAACATTTTGTGAACCAAACAGCCCTTATAGTCCAACACTTACCAACTACTTTTGTAGTTGACTTTTGAACTCCACGTTTTTCAGGTGCAGGTTTTAGTTCTTGTGTTTTGAAGATCTTCGTCGTTCGTTGATGATGACTCATCTTATCTCTAGTACTTGTACTTATATCTAGTATCGGTCTTTTGTGCAGATGTAATGTAAAGAGGGTAAATGACATAGTATCTTTTGTTTCTTCTAATGTAATGTTATATATTGTGTTGTGATTTTGATCATGTGCTATGTATTATTTATATTGTGCACTTCGTGTTTCCGCTACTGATCTGTTGATTAAAGTCGGCACTTGTAGCAATTGCTAATATAACTTGACTTTTGTCATTTATATGATAAATAGTATAAGTTTATAAATACTATCTATCAAAGAAATTATGTTTATGTACGAATTTTTTTTTGAAACGGTCGTTTTTCAAGGGTGTTTTGTCAAACAAGTTTTCGGAAAAAAAAATTGTGAAACAAGGTAAACCGGTAATGCTAATACCGGTTTCGAATTTTTGGGTCGAAACCGGTATTAGCATTACCGGTTTCAGAAAAAGGTGTTTGAAGCCGGTATTTGCATTACCGGTTTCAGACATAGTACGACTCGCACAGTGACACTGACAGCATTTTGTGGGTGATGTGACTAAAGCC
Source organism: Erigeron breviscapus (assembly GCA_034093135.1). Lineage (NCBI taxonomy): Eukaryota > Viridiplantae > Streptophyta > Magnoliopsida > Asterales > Asteraceae > Erigeron > Erigeron breviscapus. The sequence continues at coordinate 78,837,382 of CM067173.1, read as the reverse complement.
TTCGAACCCGGTATTGGGAAAACCGGGTTCGAGGTAAACGACAAAAGGCTTCAAAGGCTTCAATTATTCACACAAACCAGATATATATATATATATATAACATAGCTCAGTTGAGCATTCAAAATATAAATATAAAATTAATAATTATATATATATATATATATATACGAACATAGCTCAGTTGAGCATTCAAAACCTGTAAAAAAAAAAACCCAACTAAATTTTTAAAAAATATATGTAAAGAAATGGCATACCCAAATATCACTAGGGCTGTAGCTAGAAACTCCATTGAGTCTCACATGGTTGATGATAACAAGGATAAATCGGACGTGGCAGCTATAATTGGTGCTTTAAGTGCGAGAAAGTCGGCCTATGAGGCCGAAATTGCAGAACGTAACACAGTCGTCTGCTCTACTCAAACAGATAGGAAGTACTTGATGTATCTGCAGTCGAAGGTCCAATGGATGGAACTAACCATTAACAATCTTACTCATGCCGATATCTCAATAACGAACCAACTTGAGGAAGCGCAGCGCTTTGAACCCGAATTTGGCCCGGTGGGTAGGCGGCCTGACGGTTACGTGACTGATCCGGGAGAGGAATACGCAACACAAGACCCCGAAACTGCAGAGGTTGGCTATGAGTACGGTGAATACATTCACCGTAATGATGGTGACAGTGACGTGTCCTCTTCAGATTCCCGATTTGGTTCGCCATATTATTCGGTTCACCGTAACGATTGCAACCTTTAATTGTTAGGATTTATGTAATCGTTTTCGTTTTAAATAAAATAAGTTGTTTAATTAGTTTTTAATGTTGTTTTATATGTTTTTTATTATAAAGTGACAAGGATACCTAATAAGAAAAAACAAACATAAATTTGATATTGAAAGTTGCCATGTTACATGAAAACACCTAGGAATTCAGAAAAAAAACGGATTAAAACAACACACACAAAAACGGAAACAGATAAGCGACAAGATTATTGCCATATTCAAAGTTGAGTGCATGTCTTCCGATTATGACCCAATCCGTTGCAAATGCCACATCTAGCTTGTTGTCTTGAGGTTGAAGATCTGCTGGTAGAACTCTCATCCATCTCGTTCCTGTACCGTCTGGTGCGTCTCCTACCCCTATGCGTGACCAGTTTTGTCGGGTCTCCCTGGATCTTCCAATCTACCTCCGCCCAGTAATGCACGTCTCGGAGGGGAGCAAGTGCAACATTATACCGATTTATCCACGTCCTAGTTGTGTACCTCTTACTAGGAAGATTAGCAGTTCTCTCCTGTCTATGATGCCACCCAATTTCGTTCACTGCATTAATTATGCCTTGATGACGGTATGAAATGATACACAAATCACCTTGCCGCTGCGATCCGACATGCTCTTGAAAGAGATTTAAAAACCATCCCCAACTTTCATTAGACTCTTCATCAACCATGGCAAAAGCGACAGGCAACAATTGTCCATTGGCGTTCTTCGTCACTACAGTTAGCAACTTACCCTTGTAGCTGCCTTTCAAATGAGTGCCATCGACAAAGATCACTGGAATACAACGTTGGAATGCCCTAATTGCCGGTCCAAATGCCCAAAATACAAACTTGAATGTTTGTATATGGCTTGAACTGGTTGGAGAATGGAGCCATTCTACAACAGTGTCTGGATTAGCACGTTGTAATTCAGCAATATACTTGGGCAATGCATCAAAGTTACTCGGCCAAGTTCCATACAACCTTTCAATTGCTATCCTTCTTGCATTCCACGCCTTGGTGTAGGTCACATCGACATTGAAAGTTGTTTTTACTTGCGCCTGGATGTGTCTGACTTTATAAGTTAAATCCTCCCGCACCTGGGCCAAAATTTCAGAAGCTATCATACTTGCTGTCATACATCGGTTGTTGTTAGATGTCACTTCTCCATAGCAATTGTGACTCTCCACCCACTTTGTGATCTGGAACAATCCTAAACTGTTTCTGCTAGATCCAACTACAACCCACCTACACGGGACCCGGTCCATAACACCACGATAATTCTTCCCCTTGGTCATGCACTGTGCTTTCCAAAACTGTGGCCTCGTATCTTGAACAATAAGCTCTCTGTTTTCTCTTATGTTCCAAAGCCTAACAGCGTATACAAGTTCTGCCTTGCTTTGAAAAACCATTCCTTTTTCTATCACATTTCTTTCTTTCGACCAAAATACCACATCTTCTTGAACTTCATTGAATGGCATTAGACGATCTTCATCATCTATGTCTTCACATCGTATTGTCTTCATCATCGTCATTGTCTTCATCATCGTCATTGTCTTCATCATCGTCATTGTCTTCAACATCTTCGTTGTTCATCATCGTCATTGTCTTCATCATCGTCATTGTCTTCATCATCGTCATTGTCTTCATCATCGTCATTGTCTTCATCATCGTCATTGTCTTCATCATCTTCATTGTCTTCATCATCGTCATTGTCTTCAACATCTTCGTTGTCTTCATCATCGTCATTGTGTTCATCATCTTCATTGTCTTCATCATCGTCATTGTCTTCATCATCGTCATTGTCTTCATCATCTTCGTTATCTTCATCATCTTCTTTATCTTGTGACTGGTTACCCGCTTGAAAAAAACATTGACTTTGAGTCAAGCTTAACAACTGGTTTGTAAAAGTAGGCTCGAACTTCACTTCAAATTGCGCTTCACCCAGATGATAAATCATTGCCAAAGTATTATCATCCGTAATTAAATTTCTAAAAGAAACACCCTTAAATTCATACCATAAATATAATTGCAGTTTGAACTCTTGTTTGAAACACCAAAACAACTGTAAGTGACATCACAAATTTCTGAATAAGTCATTACGTGAAAAAGAGGAAAACTTCTTCTTTTTGATGGATCTGCATTTTGAAGGATCCCATTTGCGAATGATACACAATCATCCCATATTAACTGAACCACAATTGGGTTGAATGATGAAGATGCCATTTTTTTTTGTATAAATATAGTTTATCAAAGTGTTTGAAATTTTAATTGACAATATTTGTTGGAATACTGATAATGGTTGCAGATACATCAAATGTACTATATATAGATAAATGGTTTACATGTTGAATTAGGGTTTCACCACAAAGCGACACGTGTTAGGGTTGGGCCGAACCCGGTATTGCCAAAACCGGGTTCAAGCTTTGATGCATTCGTCCACTGTTCCAGTCAAGATTCCTCTGCGCGCTGTCACATCAGTCTGAAACCGGTAATGCAAATACCGGCTTCAAACACCTTTTTCTGAAACCGGTAATGCTAATACCGGTTTCGACCCAAAAATTCGAAACTGGTATTAGCATTACCGGTTTACCTTGTTTCACAAATTTTTTTTCGAAAACTTGTTTGACAAAACACACTTGAAAAACGACCGTTTCAAAAAAAAATTCGTTTATGTACTTAAGATGTGTAAATGTGTAATAGGGAATAATATGCCTTATCACGTTCTCTTTTATGATGTGCTAGGCTTAATTCACAGAGTTCGTTTGTCATGATAACAGTTTCTTTGTAATGTAATCTCTTTAGCCCGTTTACCAAACTGCGAATCCACAAACGAAACAAGAGTATGCAGTACTGAAAGTATATACACTAACAAAGGTTCAACAACGCGTTACATACGAAAGCTATAACAGCCATGCTGACATGGTCTATATATTCCAGTAGTTTTTGATAGATTTACATTTAATTTTGTAGTTTATTTCATATTCCAAAGAGAAAAGGTCCAAACAATAACATATAACCTATACATAAATAATTGTAAAACATAAATCCATATACTGGTTTCAAGTGACAGTTGCAAATCAGCTAGTGGCAGAACCCTGGAGAAGCCCATCACGTATCTGGGTGGCTACATCACGAACTGCACCAGGCCCATGAGGGATAAACACAGCTGAGGATTTGGAAGATGCACCGATTTCTTTCATGGTATCAAAATATTGAGTCACTAGAACCATGTCCATAACATCTTTTGCACTTGTTCCGGGAACATTGAGTGAGAATCCCAACACACTGTCTCTCAAACCATCTACAATGGCTTGTCGTTGGCGAGCAACCCCCAAACCCGACAGGTACTTGGCCTCGGCTTCACCCTCCGCTCTCTTGATTTGCAGAATTTTCTCAGCTTCAGCTTTCTCAGTTGCCGCCATCCTTAACCTTGCAGCTGCAGATAATATACATGTACTTGGTTAACAACTGAAATAGGCTAATCTGAAGTGACGACATGGGTGGGTTGGGTCGAATTGGTAGTTGCTCATAATGGGTTGATGTAAAAAGATAAAAAGAAACTTTGAACTTATCTTAAATCAAATTTGGACAACTTTTTGTACCAAATTCCTCTATACAGTCTGAACTTCAAACAATTGTAATACAGCTGATTATATAGAAGTTTTCATTAACAGAAATGAAATAAAAGAACAGATTTTATTGCAACTATTTAATCCCATCAAGTAGGGGGGATGAGAACCGGCGATTCAGCCATGTCCATTCCCTTATTTAAGAACCCATTAGACCATTTGGACGCATTTAATTATATAATGTATTGCTCTATGTGTAGTCCATTCCGACCAGTAAAACATTTATGCAGGACAATAGTTTTTTTAGATTGACTTTTTATGTATGGATTGGTATTGCCCAGTCTTAAAGGCTGCATTTGCTTTTCCTCATTTGTATCTTGTTATGCTCAGGTTCATCAACGTTGTGCAATAGTAGATGAAGTTAAACAGTAGATGAGGCCATTTTGGTCAACTAACTCATGAATGGATGATTTTGGGTTATGCGTTTCTCTACCAAGTCATGTAGGTAAAACAGAAAAAAATTGCAAAAAAATGAATTGCGTTAAACCGGTTGAAAATCATCCAAAGTGAGTATATTAATGCATTCTAAATCCTAAATCAAGTTATTCAAAAATTTAGATTATTGAACATAACATACTATGTGAAATCATAGTTAACCCATGAAAAATTTACAAAATTATACTTTTACGAAAAACCATTTTCAGGTATTTAGGCCCAAACTTGTTAAACCAACTATCCAACCCATCCATATTGTCCTCTCGATTAAACCGCAACATATTAACGAGGCATATATATATAGTATGGTCAAAAGATTACCAGCATTGATCTCATTCATTGCTCTCTTAACATGCTCATCTGGTTCAATGTCAACGATCAATGTCTGTACAATCTCGTACCCGTAAGCAGACATTGCCTACAAACAAAGATTAAGTAATCCATGTCAGAACTACAATCTAATCGAGAAACGCCAACATCATATAGTATGAAAGAAGAAGAATAACAGACTATCAATTTAATTACGATATTACATTACCTTTTCAAGCTCTTCTTCGACAGCCTTGGCAATTTCATTCTTTTGCTCGAATGTATCATCTAGATCATGCTTCGGAACAAAGGCTCTTATAACTAAAGATTTGAAACATACATATCAAAACATATATATACAATTATCCATAACTTGACGAAGGCAGGTAGTAACGTACCATCAAAAACATAAGCCTGGATTTGCGCCCTTGTGTTGCTAAGTTTATAAAACGCATCACCTGCCTTATCAGCCAAAGCACGGTATTGTATGGAAGCCACAACATTCACAAACACGTTATCCTGAAAACCACGATATAAACTGTATTAGTAAATATCGGATATCAAACAGTCATTTCAAATTCAACGAATTAATATACCTTGGTTTTAGTCTCGCACTTGACATCCAATTGTTGAACCCTTAACGTAAGATGACCCGCAACTTTTTTACCCATAATCCATGGCACACAATGACATCCCGGGTCCAGAACTTCATCGAATTTCCCGAAAGATTCCTTAATAGCAACAGTAGATTGGTCTACTTGGAACAAACAACATAGGTTTCCCATGATCTTTACACCAAAAACAAGTTTAAGAACATTTCATCAAACACCTTGATTAAATGCATCAAAAACAAAGAGCACAATTCATTCAAAGCAACATTCATTAAGTAAATGGCAAATCAACGACCCCCAAAATGTAACAATCTATACCTAAAAGGTTATTGTATATAACGAACTTTCAAATTGTCTGTTAATACAAAAGCCTAGAAATCGAATTATCTTTTGATATAGAAAACACTAAATTCTTTTACATATTATATTATTTGAACAATGAAAGAAGATTATATAACATCAATTCCAATATCGATTTTGGCCTAAACATACTACTTTAGTACGGAATATATTAGATAAATAGATTTTTTTTATGTTTTTATCAATGACAAACATTAACAATAAATTACTAAAAAGATCATGAATATATCACTAGAAATAAAAATAAAAATAAAACTTAATGTTAAAACTAACTAAACAGTAAGGATTTGCATTAAAATTAACATTTTGTTTGTCTAATTACTCTTTTATTTCTGGTGTAAGAAGAATTACAAATCATAACTAACACGTACGCAACAAATTCATTAAAACTTTTAAAAAATATATATATCAGAATTAAATTTTGTTAATTCTTCTTATTATTATTATTCGAAATTCATATACTATAAAACTAACTAAACAGTAAGGATTTGCATTAAAATTAACATTTTGTTTGTCTAATTACTCTTTTATTTCTGGTGTAAGAAGAAGAAGAATAACAGACTATCAATTTAATTACGATATTACATTACCTTTTCAAGCTCTTCTTCGACAGCCTTGGCAATTTCATTCTTTTGCTCGAATGTATCATCTAGATCATGCTTCGGAACAAAGGCTCTTATAACTAAAGATTTGAAACATACATATCAAAACATATATATACAATTATCCATAACTTGACGAAGGCAGGTAGTAACGTACCATCAAAAACATAAGCCTGGATTTGCGCCCTTGTGTTGCTAAGTTTATAAAACGCATCACCTGCCTTATCAGCCAAAGCACGGTATTGTATGGAAGCCACAACATTCACAAACACGTTATCCTGAAAACCACGATATAAACTGTATTAGTAAATATCGGATATCAAACAGTCATTTCAAATTCAACGAATTAATATACCTTGGTTTTAGTCTCGCACTTGACATCCAATTGTTGAACCCTTAACGTAAGATGACCCGCAACTTTTTTACCCATAATCCATGGCACACAATGACATCCCGGGTCCAGAACTTCATCGAATTTCCCGAAAGATTCCTTAATAGCAACAGTAGATTGGTCTACTTGGAACAAACAACATAGGTTTCCCATGATCTTTACACCAAAAACAAGTTTAAGAACATTTCATCAAACACCTTGATTAAATGCATCAAAAACAAAGAGCACAATTCATTCAAAGCAACATTCATTAAGTAAATGGCAAATCAACGACCCCCAAAATGTAACAATCTATACCTAAAAGGTTATTGTATATAACGAACTTTCAAATTGTCTGTTAATACAAAAGCCTAGAAATCGAATTATCTTTTGATATACACAATGTATACATATTATAGCTGACTGTACAAGTCAGATATGCATAATTATGGAAAATCTATTAAAAATAAGTCATACTAATATCACTTCCCTTGTTCAATACCTTTATTTGCCAATAAAAAATATATAATAATAGAAAAGATAAAGTATCTATTGGCATAATCCTTTATCGACACGTGTCCTTTTAACTTATCTATTTTATTAAATTAGTTTTTTTTAATTGTATATAGATTCAATTTCCTTATTAATACCTTTATTTGCCAATAAAAAATATATAATAATAGAAAAGATAAAGACATGGCGTAATCCTTTATCGACACATGTCCTTTTAATTTATTTATTTTATTAAATTAGTTTTTTTAATTGTATATAGATTCAATTTCCTTATTAGACTTAAAATTAAACTCTAACTCTTAACTTATAGATACAAAACACATTATAACCTTATTTGATTGATCGTTTTTTCATTAATAAAGTTGTCTCTTTTCTTTCTCAATTCTCCAACTTCTATTATTTATATTACTTATAACGAGAGAAAGGTACCCGCGCGTTGCGGCGGTGATGGAGGTGATGGCGGGGTGGTGATGTAATGGCGGTGGCGGTGATGGGGTGATCTACCTGACGGGCTCCGCCCTCGGATTTAAAAATTCGTCGAAAGTATATCGAATGACCTCTCTAATGAAAGAACATGAAATTTTAAGAACACCCATATAATTTATCGATGTACGGTTTTTGAGATAAAAGATTTTGAATGAATTAGAGAAATAAAATGATTTATGAAGAAGAGAAAAAAAAATGAGTGGTTGAGATTTGAGGAGAGAGAAAGGGTATTATAGTTATTTTAGGTAAATATAGAATAGATAGGAGGGACATTTTGGGGAAGTAAATGTTGAAACTTAAAATGTTAGACAGAGGTTATTTGCTTTATAATATAGTATAGATAAGTTAATAACATGAAGACTTCAAAAATTAAGTTTACGATCCGAAGTCACAAGTCTATTTGTCGTCATCCTGTAAGGTTACAATTTCCGAATTTGATGTGATTTTTAAAAATTTAATGTAAATCCAAAACTTTAACTAAACATATATTATATTTATCATTACTGTTTATTATAACTTAGTTTCGATCATCAGTTTACTTTAATCACAATTTATTTCATACTCACAAATCATGTATGGGGCATATTCGAATTTCTTTATGATACAATTTATATAACTACCGTACATCGTACGGGTCTTAGGACTAGTATACTATAGAAAAGTCAACCACTTTCCTTGTTGTTTATCATTGTAGTTTTGAATTACTGTAACATCCCAAACTTTTCAAGTTTGACTATTTGACTATTCCGTTAGTTAACGTTAGGTTCGTTAAGTTTATGTGCCCTAAATGGGATTATGTGATTAAATGCTTATGTGTTTAATATGATATGATTAAAGCAAGTTAAATGAAAGTAATTAAAGTAAAGTTATGAAAGTAAGTGCTTGTTAAGTCGTTAAGTGTTCCGGTAAGAAAGTTAAGCTAGAATTGCAACGTTTGAGAGTTAAAGGACTTAAAATGGAACTTCTTGAGGTGATGGCCAGGGGTTAAAGGATAATTAGGCTCCCCTAATTGTCATTCTCCAGGTTTTAGTACGTGTGTGAAGCCCTAGTCGATCCCCTCTCCCTCCCAAAAGCAATTCTTCATCAAAACTCTTCGTTTCTTGGTATTTCGGGCAAGTTTGGTTAAGATTTATCATCCTTGTGATCATCTACAGGTAATATAGATGATTTCCCTTTGTTTTGTGATCATATGAATCAATTATATTGATCTTATTCCTGGTCTTAGGGTTTTGGGTAAGGATAATTACAATTCGTTACCGATTTCGAGTCATTCGGGTGATCAATGGAGTGGGTAATGTTTGTGATTGATTAAGGGATCAATTGATGGATTAAAGTCATCAATTATACCATAAAAGATGTTAATTTTAAGTCTCCAGGTCGTTAATGGGTGTTAAGGTCGTATAAGGATCGAATTGATGTGTGTAACAAAAGTCATGTGCAGGTCGGGCAAAAGTTGCGGCGCAACTTTAAAAGTTGCGGCACAACTTTGGTCTGGGCAAATTTTCTGACTTCAATGTTGCGGCGCAACTTTCACTAGTTGCGGCACAACTTTGTCCAGGAGTCTTGTACACCTAGTTTAAGCTTATATGTTGGTTATATACTTGTTCTAGGTTGTCAGGGAGTACTTAGCAAGCATTGTAAGCTAGTTATAACTCATTGTTAAGCTGTACCAAGGTAAGATAACATCTTTTGTCACCTGATGGTACAACAAAACATGTTTTTATAAGTTAAACTTCCCGAATGATTATGTATGCATGTTTATATGATTATGGGTGATTATGGGAGGTTAATAGGGGATACAATGCTTACCATTAACGATGTATGACATGCTTATGCAGGTTGCAAAGGCATGAGGTAAGTGCATATGTTATGAAATGATGAAATGTTTATGTTATGTGATTATGAAAAGATGAAATGATTATGTTATATGTTCGTATGCATGGCTTGAACACCTAGTCACTAAACTTATGATTAGGATTGCCATGTCACATTCACGTTTAAGGGCCCTAAAGTAAAGAAAGAAATACGTGATTAGTTTAGGTGAAAGTGTAGCCTAATCTAATATAAGGTTAAGCTTAACCCGTGCTAGTTCCTCGGAGCTAGGGCGTACGTGGTCACGTGGTTTGGGAATCATGATACCTCCCGTGGCATAGTTATGTTTGAATATTCCGGGTGGAGTAACTAACCACCATTGCATAAAGGCATAAACGGTTTATTCAGTTGGAAATGACTTTGTCAATTCCTTAACGACACCGATGGACCACCTTATGGTTTACCCATCATGTCGGGTGTGAGGACTCCATGTATGGTCTACGACCGCCTGCACACAAACCCCACATCCCTATGTAAGTGGCATAAGTCGCTTAGCCTACGTCTAGGCAAAGAAACAAAGTAAAGAAAGAAAGATAAGAAAGATAAGTTAGGCACATTAGGTACAAGATGATCCTAATGTGAAATGATATGTGTGCATTGATTTATATGTATGTGATATTAACATTAAAAGATGTTTTTGTTAATATATTATGAACTGGCAAATGTTTTCATTACTATGTTATCTTACTTAGCTAAATTATTAGCTAACACTTGCTCTTTTGAAAATGTTGTGCCTTCAGGATAAGCAAGCTTGAGCTAGGAAAGGATTAGCTCGGTGAGATGGGTAGAAGTAATAAAGAAGATTAGCATTAGACGTTGAATGCTTAGACTTCACCTTTTAGCCTTATGTCTTGGCTACTTTATTATCATTTATTATGCATGTAATAATGAATGGCATTTATGTTGGTGCCATTACTTGGATTTCATTTTATTATTTTGATGATGCACTTTAGTAACACCATTTATGAAAGGTACCATCCGGTTACGGATGGGGCAGTTTTTAAAGTGATATATTTCCGCTACTTTTAAACGCCGTTTGGCAAAGTTTTTGAAAATCCAAGTTTTTAAGTGACGGGTGTTACAATTACTTTCTTCGCTTATCTTCTTTTATTTCAATCCATGAAGTTAATCACTTTCATGGTTATTCGTCATTGTACTCATTGTGGTTTGAATTGGTTTCTTTATGATTGTACACCAAACCGAGGTTAGGTTTAAAGTGGAATAAGGGGTGTTTTAGGTTGTTCGTTGGCGATTCCCCGAAGGTAGGGTTCGTGCCTCTTTACGCCAATCGAACGAGTATGTTTTAATTTGATTATGATCGAGTGTGTTATGATGCCTTTGAAGGTCTTTTGATCCTCCTTTTATAGGGAGAACAATCTTGGGGAAGAAGCTAGGCCTCTTTAGGGTTTTCTAAGTCTTAGGCCAGAAGGATTCTTTCCTTATTTAACGGCCTTAATTGATAAGACCAAATCCCGAAATTATAGGGAAACAATTCTTATCTCTTTTATCTTCCGCGGGAGCCTTCGTTACGGAGAAGCTTTCGTGTCGTAGCGTGTTACTGTTCCTTTGTGTGACAAGTCCTGCGTACCGCTGGGAGGGTATATCATCACTTTGCTTACCTTATGTGATTATGTCGATCATTGCACATAGATTTCAAGGTTCTTGTAGTTTTTTTACGAGATTAATGTCTAGTTAACAGACAATTCATTTACCGTAAATAGACGACATTACAGACGTGGTTATTACCTTACCGATGGAATCTATCCTAGGTGGGCTACGTTTGTTAAGGCATATCCGCATCCAGTAGAACAAGATGAAAAGAAATTTAAAAGACTACAAGAGGCTGCAAGAAAGGATGTTGAGCGGACGTTTGGTGTTCTCAAGGGAAAATGGAAGATTTTGGACCGTCCCCTCCGGCTCTGGACAAAGGAGAAGATCGGAAAAGTCATCGCCACGTGCACAATATTTCACAACATGATCATAAAAGACGATGGGAGGGCAATATCACCGGTTCATATTATGGAACCACCGGCGCCAAGAGTTTATAACCGGAATGTGGTTCGAGAGTTAAAGGACGAAGACGTGCATCATCGGCTCCGATATGATCTGACGGCGCATATATTGGGTCTAGACTTATCATACCTTGATGACCCAGCGGCGCAGCCACCATCGATTGAGAGTTTGATTTAGGTGTCTTTATTATCATGTAGTATTTAAATTTCTAATATGTTGTTATGTACTTTTTAAATTATGTTTATGTAATGTTTAGTTTAATTTAATGAAATGTTTAGTTCAATTTAATGAAATGTTTAAGTTTTTATTTAAAAAGAAAAAATTGTTTGATTAAATTAAATGAAAAAGAAAAAAAAATTTGGGAGGGTTAAAAAAGTGATGAATGCCAAAGAAAATGGTTAGGAGGGTTGCTTGGGAGGGTTGAAAAGGTAAAATGGGTTGAAGAGATGTGATTGGTGGGATTTGGTAGGATTGGGAATTTGTGCTAGACCACTCCCTATGCCCTTATGTGTCAATGCTGCAAAGTATATGGGTTCGTTTAATTGTCTCGGGATTTGTATGAACTACATAAAAAACAATTAAACATCACAGTGATAAAGAGTAATACTCTTTTTGTTGTTGAAGATTTTTCTCATTGTCTTATCTATCTTAATTGACATGAGTTTTTTTTTATTTCTTCTGTTGACCTTGTAGCTAAGTTTCAAGTAGATTCTAAATGGATTCAAGTAGATTCTAAAATGGATGATGTCGTGCTGAGTTGCAGAACAAGAAGCTCTGCATTATTAGCACCGGGATATGGAAAACGAGAATCATCTGTTCTACAGATACCTACTAAGTAGAGAAAACTATGTGTGAGAGAGAGAGGGTGAGAGAAAACGGCTGGGAAGAAGTAAAACAAAAGAAAAAACTTCCAAAAGACACCAACTTCAGGCATCACGATGGTTTCGGATCCCATTTGGTTAAGTTCTACGTCACTAATATCCCTGAAGGATGCAGACGTTGGGATCTCTCCAACGTTCTCAAGGAGTTCGGCGAGTTAGTGGGTGTGTATATTGCTAGGAAAAGAAATAAGGATGATCTAAAGTTTGGTTTTGCCACCTTCAAAGGGGTACGAATCTGGAAAGAAATGGAAACCAAGATGAAGAACGTGAAGATGGGGAGTTACACGCTCAAGATTAACAAAGCTTTCTTCGCTCTGGAAAATGAGAGATTCACCTCCGATAGGAATGAGATGGGCAAGAGAGAAAATAAAAAGATCAACAATATTCCGATGTCTCAGCCTCCAAAGTTTACTGGTGGTTTTAAACCAGGATTTGGGGGTATTTCTTTTCGAGATATCGTGCGAGGGACTTCTAGTGTTGAGGACAAAGATAAAGAAGTGGTTGTCGATGATAATGTGAATGGGATGGCTGAAGTTCATAAACGGGCTGTTGTGGCAAAATGCCAGTCTTTTGATGCGCTTGTGGCTCTACATGGCTGGCTTAGTGATAAGGGTTATGAAGGCTCTAAGATTCAGTACCTTGGAGGTCTCAATATGTTAATTATTTTCGATAGTATGGAGATTTCGCAGGCTTTCCTCTCTAACAAAGACATCTGGAAATCCTGGTTTTCATGTTTGGATGTTTGGGAGGGACAATCTATCCCTTACGAACGAATAGCTTGGGTCGGCGTTTATGGGGTTCCACTTCACCTGGCAAATGCGAAGGTGGTAAACAGTGTTTGTGAAAAGGTCGGTAAGGTGGTGAGTCCTTCAATAGCCAAAAAAGAAGACGATAATCATCTATTGAGTGTGTCGGATTACTGGTAGGAGATGGGAAGGAAGTGAAGGAAACGGTGTCGATAAAATGGCGAAAGAAAAAATTCAGGGTCTGGATCGTGGAGAAGTGTCCATTGATTGGTGCCCCCCGTGTGGCCGGATTATTGGGAATTCACCGATTTTTCCTGAAAAAGAAGGGAGCAGCAGCGGTGATGGTCCAGACGAACCGGTGGCTGACGTGGAAGAAGGGGAATGGAGATGTCCAAATCTAGAAGATGAAAGGCTCGTGCATGGGAAATCGGTGAAGCATGGTTCGAATTTAATGCAAGGCGAAGGAAATGAAAAGTCTAATTTTAATAATAATAATCATTTTGTCTTTTCATCCATGGAACAGGGACCCACTAAAGTAAAAAGCAGTAAAAATAAAAACAATAAGGTTTTTGATAAATGGGATTTTAATTGTCAGTTGGGTCATTACTTTTTGAGGCCCAAAAAACGGGCTAGGCCTTTTGATCCAGAATTTTCTGAGGATCCTGCGAGCCCAATCCCAATTATTGAAAACAAGGATTTAATGGAGAAACAAGGGAGGCCAGTCCAGACCCTGTTGAAGATCAAAGTGACCCAGGTTTGTTTACTGAGCCACTTAATGTCCACGAGGATAAGTCATGTGTGGATGAGAAAGAACAAGTCACACATTTGGGGAAAGGTGAAGAGGAGCAGAAAAGGGAGAACGAAGATATCGAAATGGAGAATGAAGTCCAGGAGACCATTGTTATGGGAAAAGTGGCAGGTGTCAATTTGGAAAAGGCGAAAGACAGAATAAAGAGAGCTATACATGAAGAAGGTATGAATGTGGTTAATTAATTAATATTATCTCTATAAGTTAATCAATCGTGTTGTATTCACTGAAGATTATTACAAGGAGTATAAATAAAGTATATAGTTACACATTAACCCCTCTAATATATGACTATTCATCTATATGTCTAATATTCCCCCTCAAGCTAAGCCTGGGAAACGAGCCTTAGCTTGGACCGTATGGTAGCAAATTTTTCTGAAGACAGTGCTTTTGTGAAACATCAGCAATTTGGTCATGTGTAGCTATATATTGAACTGAAAGCTTCCCTTGAGCAACTCTTTCTCTGACAAAGTGAAAATCAACCTCGACGTGCTTTGTGCGAGCATGGAAAATGGGATTTGCTGATAAGTATGTAGCTCCTAAGTTATCACACCATAAAATGGGAGCAGATCTGATCGGGACATTGAGTTCACGCAGGAGAGCTTCAAGCTACATCAATTCTGCAACTGTATCAGCCAAGGCCTTGTATTCAGATTCGGTTGATGACCGAGAGACAGTACGTTGTTTTCTGGAAGACCAGGATACAAGATTTGTACCAAGATAGATAGCAAAACCCAGTGGATCGACGATCATCAGGAGAGCTTGCCCAATCAGCATCATAGAAGGCAGTCAGGGATTTAAAGTTTGCATCAGTATAGGCATGCAACCATGAGCTAGAGACCTTTTGAATGAGAATACCATGATTCAACATGCCTTGTAGGTATCGAAGTATGCGCTTAACAGCACACCAGTGATTCTGTGTGGGAACATGCATAAATTGACAAACTATGTTGACTTCAAATGTGATGTTAGGTCGTGTCAAGGTTAAATACTGAAGGGCACCAACAAGTTGTCGATATTGTACTGGTTTGTCAAAGGGTGGACTGTCATTCAAGGCGAGATTGGCTGAAGTGGTGCAAGGTGAAGAAACTGGATTTGCTTTGGAAAGATTAGCCTTGAGTAAAAGTTCTGCTATGTACTTCCTTTGAGACAAAACCAAGTCAGATCCTTTGTGGGTGACTTCAATACCCAAGAAATAAGAGAGAGTGCCCATGTCTTGGACAGCAAATGTGGTACTTAGATTGTGAACGACACGTTGAATGGCTTTCGGATTGTTACCTATTAAAATGATGTCGCCCACATACACAAGCATGTACAAAATGATTCCAGTAGATGAGTAAATAAACAGTGAAGGGTCCGTTTTGGATCCTTTGAAGCCCAAACGGTGAAAAGCCCCAGACAATCTTTGAAACCAGGCTCTAGGTGCCTATTTTAAACCATACAAGGACTTATGCAATAGGCATAGATGGCTCGGTCTTGCAGGATCAACAAATCCAGGAGGTTGGCGGAGATAAAATGTTTCAAGTAGATCACCGTGCAAGAAAGCATTTTGCACATCCAACTGGTGTAACGACCAACCTCGTGTTACAGCCAATGAAAGAACAACGCGGATTGTGGTGGCTTTGACAACTGGACTAAAGGTTTCGTGATAATCAACTCCAGCTTGCTGGTTGAAACCCTTAGCCTAAACGTGCTTTGTAACGCTTGATGGCCCCATGTTGATCCCTTTTTAGCTTGTACACCCATTTACAATCAATCACATTAGCATTAGAGACAGGAGGAACTAATGTCCATGTACGGTTCCTTACCAAAGCTTGGTACTCCTCAAGCATGGCTTGATGCCACTGGGGGCTTTTGTTGGCAATAGCAAAGGTAGTGGGCTCGGTTGGGGATGTAGTGGAAGTAGTAGTGAAGGCAGATGGATTGTATTTGGTTGTTGGTTTGGGATTTTGCCTTAAGTGTGCAGGACGGGTACGAGGTGGTGGATTGGTGATGGGGTCGGATGAGTTCAGGCGATTCGTTGTGTTTTGGGGTTGTTCAGGTGGTATTGAAGCCTGTTCGGTAGTAGGTAGAGTTTCGTCGGGGGGTGTAGGAGTTGTATGAGAGGGCTGCTCTGTGGGTGTCGTTTGAGCTGTAGTAGGAGATGGTTGGGAGGATGTGTCAATTGTGGTGTTAAGGGGAGTAGGGTAGGATGAGACATAGGGATCAGGTGGTGATGATGAGAGTGATGTAGGAGGTGGTTGTAAGTAGGGAAAGCATTGCTCATTAAAACGAACATGGCGCGCTATGTATATGCGATTAGTTGTTGGATCAAGACAACGGTAGCCATAATGAGAAGGACTGTACCCAAGGAAAACACAGGGTAAGGAGCGAAAATCCATTTTATGTTTGTTGTAAGGACGTAAATAAGGATAGCATTGACACCCAAAAACATGCAAAAACGAAAAATCTGGTTTATGATTGACTAAGTGTTTGAATGGAGAGATTCTGGAGGCAGTACGGGAGGGCATCCGATTGATTAGAAAAACTGCCGTGTCATAGGCAAAGTGCTAGAATGTCATAGGAACCCCTGATTGTGCCAGCATGGGAAGACATGTTTCCACAACATGTCTATGTCGTCTCTCAACAAACCCATTTTGCTCACTAGTGTGTGGGCAGGAGAGACGGTGAATGATGCCAAAAGAGGAGAAGAATGGAGAGAGACTGCGAAATTCACCACCCCAATCAGTTTGGACTGATTTTAGCTTGGTTCGAAATTGTCGTTCGACCATAGCATGAAACTGTTTGAAGGTTTCACAAACATCAGATATGTGTTTTAATGGAAAGATCCACATGTATCTTGTAAAATGATCAACACACAATAAAAAATAATTGTGACCACCAAAAGATAAAACTGGTGCAGGACTCCAAACATCACAAAAATTTAAATCAAGAGCATGAGTAGTCTTAAAGTTGGAAGGTAACAGATGAATTTTTGAGGATTTCCCCATGTGACAAGAGTTACAAAAGGTACTCAAACATTTATTACTAACAGGAAGACAATAAGTAGATAACATAGACTTCAAAAGCTCGGGATGAGGATGCCCAAGTCGTTGATGCCATGTGGTGGCAGATGCACGAACAGTAGAGAAAGCAACTCTGTGAAGTGGACGGAACGATGGAAGACGGATGGAGTAGAGGCCATTCTCACTTGGACCCATGAGGAGGGTAGTGCGTGTAAATGTGTCCTTCACGGCAAAAAAGGTAGAGTGAAACTCAAAGAATACATTATTATCATGGCAGAATTTTTGAACCGAGAGTAAATTCTTTTTAATTTCAGGAACATGAAGTATATCGGAAAGGGAAAAGGTTTTACGTGGAGAATGAATTAGTTTGGAACCAATGTGTAAGATAGGTAAACCCTTACCATTGCCAACATGAAGTGTATCCTCACCATAGAATGGTTCTGAGTTGTCAAAGCTATGGAAGTCCTGTGCAACATGATTGTTAGAGCAGGTGTCTGGAAGCCATGCTGTTGAACTTTGAGAGCGATGATCAGCATAATTTGCTGATGGTTGTCTCGATCTCATGGTGTTTGGGTCACGATTGGGGCATTGAGATGGTATATGGCTTAGTCCACACCTGTTACAAGTACCATAGATAGTATTTTGATTAGTGGCCCAACTAAACTGACCTTGATTGCCATTGTTGGTTCCATAATTGCGACTATTGCCATTTCCTCGTCTACGACCACGATTTGGAGATCCACGCCCACGATTATTCTGAAAACGAGAAGTGGTGAAGGCTTGTGGCTGTGGAGAGGGTTGTTGTACCTGAAGACCCAGTTGAGACATAAGACTTTGAAGGGCCTGAAGAGTGTCCGATGGCAGTTGATTGACAACAGCAATGGGTGGCCGAGTGGCTGCTGTGAAGGCTTGTGTCGATGAGATAGCAGATTCGGGTTTCTTCACCATATAATTATAGTCAGAGAGAAGACCATTAAGTTCTGCAAACATTGTTGGAAACTGTCGAGCCAACAAAGTGGATTTCAATCCGTTGTATTCATCACGAAGACCTGATATGATGAGCATAACCAGGTCTTTCTTTAATAGGTTCGCCGATATTGGCTAAAGCATCAGCATACTCTTGTGCCCGTGTAAGATAGACAGAGTATGTTTCATCACCTTTCATCTGTATTTTGAGTAGTTGTGTCTTAAGAGTGTATTCTCTAGACACTGTGTGAGGCGCATATGCACGTTCAAGGGATAACCAAAGGTCACGAGAAGTAGTACCTTGTACATGTTGGAAATAAGCTTTAGAAACAGTGGATAGAATCAGCATACGAATATAAGCATCATTGGATACCCAAGTAGAATAGTTAGGGTTGGGCTGTGGCGGTTGTGGCACACCTTCTTTGTCTTTTTCAGAGGGACCAGAAGTCTCTATAAATTTTGGTGGACAAGGGATTGTCCCATCAACATAACCAAACAGATTATTGGTGATCAAAAAGGGTTGTAACATAGCCTTCCAAAACCATAATTAGTTGGAGAAAGAGTGAATCCAAATTTATGAGAGTTGTGAGTTGTTTTGTCAATTTGAGTAAAGGCTGCAAGAAGTGCCATTGTGATGGCAGATTGGTTGAATTAGGGTTGCAGGGGAAGAGAAGAGGTGGGAAGGTGAAAGGGTTGGAAACTGGCTCTGATACCAAGTTAATCAATCGTGTTGTATTCACTGAAGATTATTACAAGGAGTATAAATAAAGTATATAGTTACACATTAACCCCTCTAATATATGACTATTCATCTATATGTCTAATACTATAAATATAAGAGGGATTAAATGGTTTGGAAAATCTGATTGGGTTAAAGGTATAAGAAATAATGAGAAAGTTGGTTTCTTGGCTATTCAAGAAACACAATGTGTGAATGTGGAAAGGAAACTAATTAGTCATTATTGGGGGAATGATAAATTTGATTATGATATGGTGGAGTCGAATGGAAGGTCTGGAGGGCTTCTTAGTGTATGGGACCCTGCTACCTTTCGCAAGATCGATTGTGTCAAAGACCGTAACTTTTTACTTATCAAAGGTACTGCTCAAGGTTTTGATAAACTCTTCTTTGTGGTGAATGTTTATGCACCGCAGAGTAGAAGGGAAAAAAAGGAGCTGTGGGAGAAATTACGTTCCATCAAAGATGGAGAGGCTAGTTTATGGTTCTTTATTAGTGACTTTAATTCGGTACGAGTAGCAGAAGAAAAGAAGGGTCGGTTTTTAACCCACATTGTGCTCGTGATTTTAACTCCTTTATTGATGTTTCTGACTTACACGAGTTTGAGATGAAAGGGAGCTGTTTCACTTTCCTCATGGAAGATGATCGAGGTAAAAAATTAAGTAAAATTGATAGGCTATTGGTGTGTAGAGATGTGGTCGACTTATGGCCCGGGGCATGCTTCAGATCGTTAGCCAGGTTTAGGTCGGACCATAACCCGATTATTCTAACCTTGGTTGACAAAAACTTTGGACCCAAGCCTTTCAGGTTCTTTAATTCTTGGTTGGAGAGGGACGATTTTGAGGAGACAGTCAATAGAGCTTTTGACTCGTTTTGTGGTACGGGACCCCCAGATGTTTTATTAATGTTAAAATTTAGATGGATTAGGGACTGTTTACGAACTTGGAGAAATAAGATTAAGAAAAAGGAAGAATGTGAGTCCCGAACTATATAGATGAATAATAAACCCGACTGGCAAGTACAACTGATCTTGAATGGACAAGTTCAGTTTACGATCCAGATGTGGATAACAAGAAACAATTGACAATATAAATAAATGCAAGAACAAATGGCAGAAACTATATAAAGATATATAAATATAATCAAGTAAATAGCATTGAGATACGTTGTTTTCTAATGTATTTGATTTATTGATGTATAAACAAATACAAGGATTGTTGCGGAACAAAGATAAACACCCAAGTGTAAATATCTAAACAATCCCGAAATACAAGTGATCTAGATGACTTGGAAATACTCGTAAGTTTACTTAGAGTATATCTCACAAGTTGCAATGCAATAGTTTCAAGCTTTTTGCAAGTTATGAGAAGACTTAGTATTTATAGACAAAGTCTATGATGACATGGACAATGTCGTACAAATGTGGTTGTGAGCATTTAAGGAGTTAGATCATAATTCCTTAAATGCTGCACTAGGAAGAGTATATAAGTCACTTGATGTGACTTATAGTACTATGTTCCATACCTATACATTGTACCTTTTATTAATAGATAAATCTATCAACTTGGTAAATGTGAAGGATAAAGTCTTCCTCGTAATCAGTGTAAAGTGTTGTAAATACTTTAGCACTGAGATGCTTCAGTCTTCGATCTGGTAGAATCACTCTGATTGCTCGCTTCTGAGGTGATTCTCTTCTTCATACTTCAGTCTTTGACTTTAGAATGAATGCTTCAGATTTGTCTCGATCTGAACTGAAGTGAAGCTTCAGTGAAGGAATTCTGAGACATCTCAGAATTCTGATAAAACGTCTTCACTAAACTTCAAGCTATTTCTGAACAAATTATACATGGTCGATTCTCGACCTAACAAATTCCCCCTATTTGTTCTGAAATAGTGCATGCATCTCAGACTTCTATCTATACATGTTTGTAAGTCTGAAATGCAAGTTTTAGTTTGTAAAAATTTCTTAAGTACATCTTATAGATCATTGATGTCTCAGAATTTTACTTGTGTTTTTCTAACTTAAACTTATCATCTACTTATTTGTTACAATTTGCAACTTATATATTACACACTGAAATGAAAGTTACAAATGTAAATATTTACAAGTACATGATAATTCTGAATAGAAAACTACTTCTTGGCAGGCCTTGAACCAGAAGGTGCCTCAGTAGGTTTTCTCTTCAGTGGAGAATGATCCTTTTTGCCAAACAGCCTTGCTTCAATTTCTACCTTGGCTTGCATCTTCTGCTGAATTCTTGCTAGCCATGCACCAGTCAAGGCAGACTTAGGCTTTCCTTTCAGAACTTGGATCATCTCCCTATGCTCAGATATGCCAAACTCATGAACTGAAACTTGAGTATATTCTTCAGTAGCCCTTCCTTCTCTTTTCACAACCAAATCGAACAACTTCAATCCATCAGCCTTAGCAACTACCATATCAACAATTTTGGCTGGATGCGATCGATGATTCATATAATGATCATACTGATCCTTTTCATGTTTTCTTTGGATCTCAGCAGCATCATCAGAAATTGGTTTGACTGAAGTGTGGACAACATCACGAGAATCTTTCTTTCCAGTCCTTGTTCCAGTTCTGGGCTTTGTTGGTGGTCTGAACAACTCTTTCTCCACACTCTGAACTCCAGCCAGAATCTCCTTCTTCTTTCTGGCCATTTCCATCTCTCTGTTTTTCACTAAGTCTTGGATGGACATCTTGAAAGTGAGATGGTCCAGCTTTTGTTCTAGAGGAGAGTAGTTCACCCCATACTCATAATCCAGCATATCTTTCACAGCCTTCTGCACTCTTGGATCATGCTTGACTTTCTGAAACCTTTCCAGTGAAAGTCCAAGAGATGCAGCATCAATATGGTCAAGGGTTCCCATACTCTGGTGTTGAACCCTTTCCCTTTCCTTGTTTTCACTCCACATTATGAATTGGTTAGAGACTTGCTTCTGCAGAGTCTCTAACTTCTTGCTATCAGCGTTTGGATCGTGGAGTGGATAGCCCTGTTCATCTACATTCTCTCCAACAACCAGACCAGAACCTTTAATAACTTTCTTTGGTTCCTCTGCCATCACTAAGGCTTTCCCCTTATCTTTTCTACCAGCTTCAGAAATCTGAACTTGTTCCCCCTGAACTGAGACACTTCCAGAAGGCACCTCAGTTTGCTTCTTGGTTGCTTGAATCATCTCTTGAGTACTTGCCAGCAAACCAATAGGCACACCACTTCCCCCTTTGGGAATCTCTGAAGGCATTCTTGCATATAGATCAATAGTAGTTTTGAGTGCCTTCAGTGGTTCCCAACTCTGTTGTTCTAGACACTCACAAATGCCTTTAGCCATTGTAGCAAACTGAGACTTTAGTCTGAATGATGAACTAAGGTTCAGTGCTTCTTGATCTTTCAAGTCTTTAAGCATCTTTCGATCTTCATCAGTGAAGGATGCAGGGGGAGGAGGAGCAGTGACAGGTTCCTTCTTCAGAAGAGTTAAGATTTCCTCCAATTGCTTTGACTGATTCTGAACTGAACCTTCAAGCATGGAAACTGAGCTTTTTACTTCATTAACAGCTCTTTCCACTTTATCATTTGTATTCTTGGTCAGTTCAGCAATCATCATTCTGATCTCTTTTCCAAGTTTCTGAGAGACAGACTCTGAAATCTGAGCAACAAGATTCTGAGATAGCTCAGACTTCAGATTTTCAACAATACTAGCACTCACAGAAGCCCCAAGTTCTTTTTCATTAATGCTTGGCTTCTGTACCAGCTCATGTACTTCACTTCCTACAGCCAAAACCTCTTGCTTCAACAGCTCAACTCCAGATGTCAAGTTCGCAACAACTGAAGCTTGAACATCTCTCTTAGTCAATCTGAAGGCTTCTCTGATTGCAGAGCTCACCTTATTGCATGTCATCACCAACTCATTCAATTTCCCAACTACTAGCCCTTCATTCCCTGCAACTTTGGTCAACTCAGTGCCAAGAAACATCTGAGCACCTTTCATATCCGCCAAGGAGCTAGTGTTGGCAGTTAGAGAATTGGTTAAGTCCTCCACCCTACGAATAAGGCCTTGGACTTCGGTTTGGTTTCTCTCTAACTGTGCTTCTATATTGAAAGGAGGTGGGGGTTGTGCAGAAGCAGGAGCCACAAAGGGTAAACTACCCAGCCCTTGTAACTTTGGTCAACTCAGTGCCAAGAAACATCTGAGCACCTTTCATATCCGCCAAGGAGCTAGTGTTGGCAGTTAGAGAATTGGTTAAGTCCTCCACCCTACGAATAAGGCCTTGGACTTCGGTTTGGTTTCTCTCTAACTGTGCTTCTATATTGAAAGGAGGTGGGGGTTGTGCAGAAGCAGGAGCCACAAAGGGTAAACTACCCAGCCCTTGTAAAACTTTGTTCATTTGAACATCTGTAGGACTCTCAGATTCAGTCTCAGAATCTAGATCCTTTTCTGAAGGGGCATCATAATTTATTGGTGGTGGTACATGGTGAATTTGTGGGTGTAAAAATTGAAGTGAAGGTGTGAAAGAAGGATCGGTTACATATGCGGGTGTGGTGCCAGGTGGAAAGATAGGATTTTGGTGAGATGGAGGTGGTGGAACATAAGGTTCGTTATCTGGTTGGATTTCTGGGGGAGGTGGGGCGTCTGCGAGGATGGGGGCTGGCTCAGAATCAGATTGATTCGCCTCCAATAAACCCTCGTCAAACTCAAATTCAGCAAGAGAATCGAGATTCTCCTGAAGTGGCTCATCGTCATCCCAGAAAGCATTCACTTTTGCAATCTGATCGGATATGCCCTGGTTTGGGTCACTAGTACCCGCACCAGATTCTGGTTCAACATCTGCAGAAGCAGGTGCATCGTCACCAGATTCAAAAATTTCAATAATAGGTATACTAACGGGTCCCACATTCTTTTGTGGCCCACTTAGTAACCTTTCTGAACCAGCTAGTGTGGCTGAGACAGTTTTAACAAATACCTGAATCATAGCAGAGGAGAGTTCAGGTTCATCTCCAGTAATTGTTGCCTTAGAAAAGTCTCTGCTATATTCTGGTACAGAAGCTTCTGGTCCAGCTTCATCATAAGCTTCTCCAAGTATATCTTTAAAGCATAAGCTCAGAAATCTTGGGAATGCAACGTGTGGACTTCTCTTCCCCTTTAACTTTGTGATCAACTGAGCGAAGAGAATCTCAGCAAAGTCCACCTGCATCCCATTCCAAATATAGTACCCCATCTCTACTTGAGGTAAAGAAAGTTGGTCCAACCCTCCATGGTTGCCACCAAGACTTTCAACAATTTGTGTCCAGAAGAACCTCCAGCAAGTACCAAAACCAGACATGAAAATATGCCCAGAGGTCTTCAAATTTCCATTATCATCCTCCATATCACCATGACCGGTGGCGACAAGAACCTCCCTAAAATTGACTCCTTTGAGTCTTTTGACAAACACCTGGGGAGGTTTGAGGTAGTTCAGATGAAGGGAAGTTCTGAACCCCTCAAGAGTGATGACACACTTCTTGGTGCCTTCATTGAGAGTGAAGGAGATGGATTTTTCATCCTTACTCACCACAGCAGTGTACCAGAATTCAAGCAAGTATAAGTGATACATAGCTTGAGGATTTGCGGTCAACGCATAATGGAAGGGGGATTCTTCCCAGAACTTATTGATCCTTCCCATTAGCGTTTCGGATTTCACGTTTAATTGAGCCAAAAAGTTGCTCATGTTAAAACGAATTTGTGATGGAGTGAAATCCTTTGGCCATGTGGCAGATGTTTTCACATTACTCGATGGAATATATTCAAAGTTAATGAGTGATTTATGTGAAGAAGAAGATGATTTAGCCATTTTGAGATTTGAAAGTGAAAGTGAAAAATGAAAATGAAAAGGAATATGAAGAGTTATGAATTTTGAGAGTAAAGAAGAGAGAGATTGATGATTAGAGAGTAAATGAAACGAAGTAAATGAAACGAAGTAAATGAAAGAATGAATAAGGAATTTGTATTTAAGGTGGAACAAAAAGGATTTTTCCAATTTAAAACAATTTCTGGGGTCACGTCCGCATTTAATGCAGAGACGTTTGAGGGACCCCACCCTGTACACTTTTTCATAAAAAGTACTCATTTTCTTCTCTTTTTACGGCGCCACTTGTGTGATACATAAGCATGACCAATGCTAAGTTAAAAACCTAGTATGCAGTATGCCACGTGTACACACAATTGGCCAAGTATCAAAAATATCTTGAAAAGATTTTTGTATTTCAGTGATGACAAAACAAGTTCTGAGCATGGTCAGTTTCAGAAAATTCTGAACCATCTCAGTCATTAAAATTCAACTGAAATATTTTGATATTCTGAAGTGCTTCAGTTAAAAACATTTTTCTGAGCAAAAGGTTCCTCCTCAGAAAGAAGGTTTATTTTATAGTTTGAAAAATGTTTAACATTCCCCCTGAAGTGATGATCCATGAATTAATAAGTGCCAAGATAGTATCACTTAGGCGTTCGATAGCTAGGCGAGCAAAAATTACATGGATCGCTCAGACTGGTGAACCAGATCAGTGTCACATAGGCGTTCATAACATGATTACCAGTCTAAGGATTTAACATACCCAACTCACTGACTAGATGTTTAAAGGTTTTGACATCTAAAGGTTTTGTAAAAACGTCAGCGAGTTGCTTATCAGTGGGAATAAAGTGCAATTCAATATCTCCTTTCAGAATATGATCACGAATGAAATGATACCTGAGATCGATGTGCTTGGTTTTCGAGTGCATTACAGGATTGTGAGATATGGCAATGGCACTGGTGTTATCACAAAAGATTGGGGTCTTTGTGTAAGTAACACCATAATCAGTCAGCTGGTTCTTCATCCATAGAATCTGAGCACAACAACTCGCTGCAGAGATGTACTCAGCTTCTGCAGTGGATAGTGATACTGCAGTCTGCTTCTTACTAGTCCAGCTTACTAATTTGCCACCAAGGAAATGACACCCACCAGTGGTACTTTTCCTGTCTATCTTGCAACCTGCATGATCAGAATCTGAATAACCCATTAGATCTAGACTGGAGCCTTTGGGATACCAAAGACCCAATCTGGGGACACCTTTAAGGTATCTGAAGATCCTTTTAACAGCATTTGCATGTGCTTCTCTGGGATCAGACTGAAATCTAGCACAAAGGCATGTTGCAAACATTATGTCTGGTCTACTTGCAGTTAAATACATCAGTGAACCAACCATACCACGATATTTTGTATGGTCCACTGGTTTTCCATGTGGATCAGAATCCAAAGTTAATGGAGCAGAAATTGGAGTATCTTTTGATGAGACTGAATCAAATTGATATTTCTTTAGTAAATCTCTGACATATTTTTCTTGGTTAATGAAAATACCATCTTCATTTTGTTTTACTTGAAGTCCCAGAAAATATGTCAGTTCTCCCATCATACTCATTTCATACTCAGAAGACATGATTTTTGAAAAGTTTTTACACATCTTCTCATTAGTAGAACCAAACACAATATCATCAACATAAATTTGTACTAAAAGGATATCACTTTTATCATGCAATATGAATAAAGTTTTATCAATTGCACCTCGTTTAAAACCATTTTTAAGAAGATGTTTAGTAAGTGTATCAGAGATGTACTCAGCTTCTGCAGTGGATAGTGATACTGCAGTCTGCTTCTTACTAGTCCAGCTTACTAATTTGCCACCAAGGAAATGACACCCACCAGTGGTACTTTTCCTGTCTATCTTGCAACCTGCATGATCAGAATCTGAATAACCCATTAGATCTAGACTGGAGCCTTTGGGATACCAAAGACCCAATCTGGGGACACCTTTAAGGTATCTGAAGATCCTTTTAACAGCATTTGCATGTGCTTCTCTGGGATCAGACTGAAATCTAGCACAAAGGCATGTTGCAAACATTATGTCTGGTCTACTTGCAGTTAAATACATCAGTGAACCAACCATACCACGATATTTTGTATGGTCCACTGGTTTTCCATGTGGATCAGAATCCAAAGTTAATGGAGCAGAAATTGGAGTATCTTTTGATGAGACTGAATCAAATTGATATTTCTTTAGTAAATCTCTGACATATTTTTCTTGGTTAATGAAAATACCATCTTCATTTTGTTTTACTTGAAGTCCCAGAAAATATGTCAGTTCTCCCATCATACTCATTTCATACTCAGAAGACATGATTTTTGAAAAGTTTTTACACATCTTCTCATTAGTAGAACCAAACACAATATCATCAACATAAATTTGTACTAAAAGGATATCACTTTTATCATGCAATATGAATAAAGTTTTATCAATTGCACCTCGTTTAAAACCATTTTTAAGAAGATGTTTAGTAAGTGTATCATACCAGGCTCTGGGTGCTTGTCTCAGACCATATAAGGCTTTGTTCAGTCTGTACACCCAATGCGGTCTTTCTTCATTGATGAACCCTGGTGGTTGATGCACATATACTACTTCTTCTAGATCGCCATTCAGAAATGCACTTTTCACATCCATTTGATAGACTTTAAATTGATGATGAGCTGCAAAAGCTAAGAAAATTCTAATAGCTTCAAGTCTAGCAACTGGTGCAAAAGTTTCATCAAAATCGATTCCCTCTTCTTGTGCATATCCCTTTGCAACAAGTCTTGCTTTGTTTCTAATGACGTGACCATCTTCGTCCATCTTGTTTCTGAAGACCCATCTTGTCCCAATTGGTTCCTTCTTCAGGTTACTGGGACAAGGAACGAGTTCCCATACATCGTTTCTTTTAAACTGGTTGAGCTCATCTTGCATGGCTTCAACCCAGCTTGGGTCACTCATAGCCTCGTCAATCTTCTTGGGTTCAATTAGAGATAAGAAGCTGACGTATAAGCATTGATCGCTTGTGGCTCTTCTGGTCTGAACCCCTCTACTGGACTCTCCAAGAATTTGCTCGATTGGATGTGCTTTTGTCCATTTAGAGTATTGACCAGGGTGAGAAATGATATCAGTGCAAGAACTTCTCTGAGTAACTTCAGGAGGAGCTTCAGAAAATACATCTTCAGCTTCTTCTTCTTCCTGCATATCATGACTTGCATCATGAAATTCTTCAGATTGAGGTTGCTCAGTGGAGTCTGATATCATTGGAGTAGCAGCATATACATCTGATCCAATAGTTAGTTCATTAGGTAGTTTGAAACTAACTGGAGGATAAAAAGGAATGTTGCTCGACTTGTTTATTTCTGGTTCTGAACGGAGATGTTCAGAAACATGTTCAGGTGACTGATCAGATTCTGCAGTGGGATCAGAGTCACCAAAACTGATTGGACTTTCTGAGGGTGGTACAGGAGTGGAATCTTTAAAAATTGCAGAATTGGATTCATCAAAGGTAACATGAATTGACTCATCAACCTTTTCAAGTCTCTTGTTAAAGACTCTAAAGGCTTTGCGAATTGATGAATATCCTAGGAAGTACCCTTCATCAGCTTTTGCATCGAATTTTCCAAGCTGATTAGAGTTATTCAGAATGTATACTGGACACCCAAATACATGGAAGTATCCAATATTTGGCTTTCTATTTCTGAGTACTTCATAGGAGGTCTTCTTATGTCTCTTGACATAGATAGATCTGTTCTGAGTGTAGCAGGCAGTTGCAACAGCTTCAGCCCAGAAATTCTTGGGAAGACCAGATTCATTCAGCATACTTCTAGCAGCTTCAATCAGCGTACGATTCTTTCTTTCTACAACACCATTCTGCTCTGGTGTGTGTGCTGAGGAGAAGTTCTGAGATATGCCAGTTTCAGTGCAGAAGGACTCCAGAATGGCATTTCTGAATTCAGTGCCATTGTCACTTCTGAGCTGACAAACTTTTCGCTTGTACTTGAGCTCAATTGTTTGATGAGAGCAATGATTTCAGCAGCAGCTTCACTTTTGGACTTGAGGAAAATCACCCAGCAATATCTTGAATATTCATCTATGATGACAAGGGTGTACTTCTTTCCTGCTCTGGTCTGAACGTTCACTGGTCCAAAAAGGTCCATGTGAAGCAAGTGAAGAGGTTCAGTTATACTAAAGCTTTGCTTTGTTTTGAATGAAGCTCTTTTCTGCTTGCCCATTTCACAACCTGGACATGGCTTGTCTTTATTGAAAGACATAGAGGGTATCCCATCAACAAGTTGTTTTCTTGACAACTTATTAATGTTTTTGAAGTTCAGATGAGATAACCTCTTGTGCCACAACCAGTTTGTGTCTTCATCAGCTTTTGCATCGAATTTTCCAAGCTGATTAGAGTTATTCAGAATGTATACTGGACACCCAAATACATGGAAGTATCCAATATTTGGCTTTCTATTTCTGAGTACTTCATAGGAGGTCTTCTTATGTCTCTTGACATAGATAGATCTGTTCTGAGTGTAGCAGGCAGTTGCAACAGCTTCAGCCCAGAAATTCTTGGGAAGACCAGATTCATTCAGCATACTTCTAGCAGCTTCAATCAGCGTACGATTCTTTCTTTCTACAACACCATTCTGCTCTGGTGTGTGTGCTGAGGAGAAGTTCTGAGATATGCCAGTTTCAGTGCAGAAGGACTCCAGAATGGCATTTCTGAATTCAGTGCCATTGTCACTTCTGAGCTGACAAACTTTTCGCTTGTACTTGAGCTCAATTTGTTTGATGAGAGCAATGATTTCAGCAGCAGCTTCACTTTTGGACTTGAGGAAAATCACCCAGCAATATCTTGAATATTCATCTATGATGACAAGGGTGTACTTCTTTCCTGCTCTGGTCTGAACGTTCACTGGTCCAAAAAGGTCCATGTGAAGCAAGTGAAGAGGTTCAGTTATACTAAAGCTTTGCTTTGTTTTGAATGAAGCTCTTTTCTGCTTGCCCATTTCACAACCTGGACATGGCTTGTCTTTATTGAAAGACATAGAGGGTATCCCATCAACAAGTTGTTTTCTTGACAACTTATTAATGTTTTTGAAGTTCAGATGAGATAACCTCTTGTGCCACAACCAGTTTGTGTCTTCATCAGCCTTTGTGTAGAAACATTGTTCAGAGATAGATGGATTCATATCAATGACATAAATGTTTCCCTTCCTTGGTGCAACCAGTACTACCTTTCCATCTCTGTTGAATATGGTGCCTTGTGAAATATCAAATAAAACCTTGAAGCCATCATCACATAGTTGACTGACACTGATCAGGTTATATTTCAAACCATTCACATATGCAACTCGTGTGAATTTGACTTGACCATTATTCACAACACCATATCCCTCAGTTTTTCCATTTCCATCATTTCCAAAAACGATTGAGGGCCCCTCTTGCACCCTATATTCCTCCAGCAGGGTTTGATAACCAGTCATGGTTCGGCCAGCAGCACTGTCCAGAAACCATATATTCTTCTTTTGGTCTCCCTGCACACAAACAAAGATTAGTTCTTTTTGGGAACCCATCTATGGATGGGTTCACTAGACTCTCCCTTAGCAGTCTCAGATTTCTTTGGTATATGAGGAACAGATGGGTCAAAAGGAATTTCAGTCATTATCTCAGTTGACACAAAAGTTGTTGGTTTGATGGAGTGCTCAACCTTTTTCTTCTCAGATTTCTTTGGTATATGAGGAACAGATGGGTCAAAAGGAATTTCAGTCATTATCTCAGTTGACACAAAAGTTGTTGGTTTGATGGAGTGCTCAACCTTTTTCTTCTCAGATTTTTGCTTGTTTTGTTTAGAAAAAGGTTTTGCATTTTGTTTAGGTTGAAGAGGAGTGGTTTCAACATTTTTTAAACGTGCATTACAACTCTGCACTTGTCTAGCCAATAGTTGAAATTGACTTTCTAACCTTAACAAAATAGATTCATCATTAGACACCTGAGCCTTACCAGAATCTGAGGTAGAAGGCTCAGTGGGGGAGAAAGTTTTCTTCTTCTTTAGTCCTTTTGGAACCTTAGATGAAGTCTGAGGAGATGGCTTTTTGTTTTTAGCCTTCTTTTCTGAACCAGTTGTCTGAGCTGTTTCAGAGTTTCCCTCAGATTGTTCCTTGACCTTATTAGTCACAATTTTTGTTTGCCAACTTTAGGAAAAGTAATTTCCGGTTTCATTTCTTTTGGAAGTGCATCTAAATCAGTGATTATAGATGCCATGTGAAGATCACCAGATTCATATGCTGTTTTTGATTTGCAAAAGTGTTTTTAATTGCAGCATCTGGTTTTGGTGCACTCATCCAAGATTTGATTATTTTTTGTTCTTTTTCAAGGATGGTTTTTAGTTCTTCTTTTTCCAACTCTAAAGTGGCAACCATTGATTGATAACTTTTTAGGGCCAGATGAACATCTTTCAGTTCCTTTAATCTGGCCTGACTGGCGTTCAGTTCAGAAGTATTGTTTTCAAACATTTTTAGGCTTTCTGAACGCACTGTCTCAACAAAAGAGATGTCAGCCTCTAAAAGAACCAAAAGGTCCAGTTTGTGTTCCTCATCTTCTTCATAGCCAAAATTACTGACCTTTTTCATCACTATATCCACCCAGCGGCCAGATTCAACGTCAGTTTTGACCAAATGACCTTGGTCTTCTTGTGCCATGAAACACATATCCCTAACTTCCTCCTCATCATCAGATGATTCATCGGAGTCTTCCCACTTTTCAGTCTTGGCAATCATGCAACTGTTGCTCGAGTTGTCTTGTGCCAAAAGAGCCATATGAGCCTTCAACTTCTTGTATTTGGCCTTATAGCTGTCATCAGACTTCTGAAAAATAGAATGGTTAGGTGCAGATTGTGATGATGAAGGTTGACTAGATCTGCATTCCTTCATGAAATGTCCTTTCTTGCCGCATTTAAAGCATTCAAGATTGGACTTGTCAATAGAAGCACTGGAAGCAAAGGGTTTGCCAGATCGATTTGATTTGGCCTTAAAACGATTGAACGTTTTAGCCAGCATGGCAACCAGATCATCATTGTCATTCTCATCACAATCATGAGTGACATTAGCAGAGACACCAGTTTTTAACATTTGAGAAACCATCTTCTTCATTGAGTCAAAAATATCACTCTCAGAAGATAGTAGAGCAGTGCTTTGTGGTTCAGAATACTGAACCGTACCAGAACTGGTAGACACATGGTTCTTGGCATCCTGCTCAGCCAAAGCTCTTTCAGCTTTGTTCTCTTCAGTATACCTAAATGCTCCATAAAGAGAGGCAAGAGTATGACTGTGTAATGTTTTGCCTTGTCTCAAGACCAAGATTAGATTTTCCCATTTTGAAGGTAGGATGTCACAAAATTTTTCTAACAAAATTTCTTTGTCTTTAGTTACTCCCAGGGCTTTCAGTTGGTTTACCAGATTTGTGAATCTGATGTAAGTTTGGGTTAAAGACTCCCCAGGAATAGCAAAGAAAGACTCATATCTTTTGTTTAAGGCAACTTTTCTTGTGACAATTGTCTCATTTGTGCCTTCAAACTGTGTCAGTAGTTCCGCCCACATTAATTTAGAATTTTCGAGTAAAACAAGAGTGGGCATTAGGGTTTCTGGAACTGCGTATAAAATCATATTTTGTAACTTGGTATCCAGGTCAACAAGTCTATGATCTTCCTCAGACCAATGATCCTTCTCCTTAGGTGACTGCCTAGGAGTCCCATCGGCATTTCTGACGACAGTTGACGCATTCATAGGGACAAAGGGTCCATCTTTTAAGATGTCTGGTAAATGTCTCTCAACACCAGCAATATACTTAAGTAAGCACGCTTTCCACGTTTGAAAGTTTTCACTGTTCCCATCAAACTTGGGAACAGGATTAGTTGGAAAGTGTACGTGAACATTGTGTGAGGGTATATTGTTGTTGATGATTGGGGGTGGGGTAGCATTATTAGGGTCAGGTCGTTCTTGTTCAAATTCAGCCATCTATGCAGATCAAAAGGTTAATGAATTTATCTAATTCAACCTTGGCTCTGATACCAATTGTGAGTCCCGAACTATATAGATGAATAATAAACCCGACTGGCAAGTACAACTGATCTTGAATGGACAAGTTCAGTTTACGATCCAGATGTGGATAACAAGAAACAATTGACAATATAAATAAATGCAAGAACAAATGGCAGAAACTATATAAAGATATATAAATATAATCAAGTAAATAGCATTGAGATACGTTGTTTTCTAATGTATTTGATTTATTGATGTATAAACAAATACAAGGATTGTTGCGGAACAAAGATAAACACCCAAGTGTAAATATCTAAACAATCCCGAAATACAAGTGATCTAGATGACTTGGAAATACTCGTAAGTTTACTTAGAGTATATCTCACAAGTTGCAATGCAATAGTTTCAAGCTTTTTGCAAGTTATGAGAAGACTTAGTATTTATAGACAAAGTCTATGATGACATGGACAATGTCGTACAAATGTGGTTGTGAGCATTTAAGGAGTTAGATCATAATTCCTTAAATGCTGCACTAGGAAGAGTATATAAGTCACTTGATGTGACTTATAGTACTACGTTCCATACCTATACATTGTACCTTTTATTAATAGATAAATCTATCAACTTGGTAAATGTGAAGGATAAAGTCTTCCTCGTAATCAGTGTAAAGTGTTGTAAATACTTTAGCACTGAGATGCTTCAGTCTTCGATCTGGTAGAATCACTCTGATTGCTCGCTTCTGAGGTGATTCTCTTCTTCATACTTCAGTCTTTGACTTCAGAATGAATGCTTCAGATTTGTCTCGATCTGAACTGAAGTGAAGCTTCAGTGAAGGAATTCTGAGACATCTCAGAATTCTGATAAAACGTCTTCACTAAACTTCAAGCTATTTCTGAACAAATTATACATGGTCGATTCTCGACCTAACAAAGAAGAAGAGTATGAAATTAGTAAAACTAAACTGGAGGAATTAAACAGTAAAATGGAAGAGGAGGAACTTACTGAAGAAGACAGATGGACCAGATTGGAATGCTTAAACTCCATTACGAGTTTTGAAAGAAATAAAGTGAAAGATCTCAAGCAACGTTCACGATGCAAATGGGCAGTGGATGGGAATGAAAACTCCAAATTCTTCCATGGCCTAATCAACAATAGAAGAAGATAAAACGGAATTCCCGGAATGATGATGAATGGGAGATGGGTTACTAAACCTTCGATAATTAAGAAACAGGTGTTCATGTTTTTCAGAGACAAGTTCAAGGAAGACTGGACAGTTAGGCCCAAATTGGAAGGTTACTTGGGCTCAAAACTAAATAATGAGGAAGCTGAGGAGTTGATAAGGAGATTCTCGGCCACTGAGATCAAAGAGGCTGTTTTTTCGTGTGGTGACAACAAGGCCCCGGGGCCTGACGGTTTCAACTTTCGTTTTATTAAAAGGTTTTGGGGGAGATTAGAATCTGATTTTGTGGGGGTTCTGAATAATTTTTATGAAACTGGTGTAATCAACAAAGGATGCAGATCATCTTTCATTATGTTAGTCCCTAAAGTTAAAGACCCAGTCAGCTTAAACGACGATCGGCCTATAACTCTTGTGGGAATCATCAACAAAGTGATCTCGAAAGTCCTTGCATTCCAGTTGAAGAAGGTCCTAAGGTCTTTGATTTCAGATTCTCAAACTGCTTTCCTGTCTGACAGGTTAATTTTGGACGGGCCTTTGATTTTAAACGAGATCATCTCTTGGATTAAGAAGGAAAAGAAGAAAGCTTTTTTCTTTAAGGTTGATTTTAATAAGGCGTACGATAATGTAAATTGGAGATTCCTACTTGATATTATGGACCGAATGGCGTTTCCTGCTCGGTGGCGAAGATGGATTTTCGGCATCTTACCCTCAGCCCGTGTTGCGGTTTTAGTGAATGGTTCTCCAACTTTCGAGTTCCATTGCCAAAAAGGAATGCGGCAAGGGAATCCATTGTCACCTTTCTTGTTTCTTATCGTGATGGAAGGTTTAGCGTGCTCGATGCAAAAAGCGTGCAACAGTGGAGCTATCACAGGTATTAGATTGCCCAACGATGGTCCGGTTATCTCACATCTACTTTACGTCGATGATGCCACCTTTTTGGGTGAATGGTCGACTGTAAATATCAAAAAGGTAACACGGATCTTGAGAAGCTTTTACTTATGCTCCGGCTTAAGAATAAACTTTAATAAATCAAGTTTATTTGGGGCGGGGGTGGACGTTGGGGAGGTCAAAAGCATGGCAAGAAGTATCAACTGTAAGGACGGGGAATTCCCTGTTGACCATTTGGGTCTTCGTATTGGAGGTAACATGAACAAACTTGCTAGTTGGAATTTTATTTTCAATATTTTTGAGGCTAGACTTGCATTATGGAAGTCAAGTTCTTTATCCCTAGCGGGGAGGGTAATTCTTGTAAAATTTGTGTTGGAAAGTCTCCCAACCTACTATTTTTCTTTGTTCAAAGTCCCGGAGATAGTGATCAATGGGCTTGAAGTCATAATCAGGAGATTTAATTAGGGAGGTTTGGGAGAAAGCAAGAAAATTCACTAGGTGGCATGGGATAGGATGGCCTCGCCAATCAATCTCGGTGGCCTCGGATTATGTAAGCTAAGGGATTCAAACTCAGCCATGCTCTCGAAATGGGTGTGGAGATACCGAAATGAAGACAAGGCTCTTTGGAGGAAAGTGATCGATGCCATTCACAACACCAAAAGATGCTGGGAACCTTTGCCTCTAAAACGCGCTGTTACTGGAATATGGAAAGCTATCGTCAGTGAGATAGGTAAGATAAAAGTACAGGGGGCTGGTATTAATCATTTATTTAAAGGGTAGGTTGGAACCAGGTCGAGCATTAGATTTTGGATTGATGTTTGGGCTTGTAATGAAACCTTGAAAGAACGTTTCCCCGCATTATTCAAATTAGAGAAAGATAAAAATGTTGGGTAAGAGACCGGGTGGCTGTTGAGAATGGCAGTCCCGTTTTTAAACAGAACTGGTCCAAGACTCCAACTTCGGTGGAGGAACTGGTTGAATGGTAGGAACTGGGCAGATTGACTGCTGGAATTAGTCTGAAAGACGCACAAGATAGATGGATATGCAGGGGTGGTAAGGACACTTTGTTCTCGGTTAAGAATTTTAAAGAAGTCATGAGAGGTGATAAAGATTTTAGTGACCATTTCGTTTTTAAATGGTCTAAATGGGTCACAAAAGATTGCAATATATTCATGTGGAGGGTGTGATGAGCGTCCATTTCGTGATTATTTCTCATATCTTTTGGTCATGTTTTGATGCTTAAATGAGTTTAGAAATGTGAACTTTTGGTACTTAATTGAATGATATGTTATGATAGGTTCACAAGGCGTGCAACCGAAGTTAAATGCCTCAACTAAACTTAACATGAAGCCATAAGTCATTTGGACGAATACTAATAAGCGGAACATGAAGAATTTGAGGCCAGCATGAAGCATACGACCACGTGTTAGTATTTTGGGCATAACTTCTTCATACGGACTTCATCTGATGAGTATGTTGGGATTTTTGGGTTTTTATCAAAGTAATATTATCCTTATAATATTAAAACGCAGCGGAAAATTGAACCATTTCAATGTGACATATGTAGTTAAAATCAAATTTTAACTTATAAAATAAAACCCAAACAATAAGGATCCATGTATATGAATAACATACATACAAAACAACAACCATAGGGTGTTTAGAAGACTACCTTCTTCCAAGCTAATGAGAAGGTTGAATGAAGGAGATGATGTCTTCAAATGGCAAGTCTTCAACCTAGAAGAACCTCAAGCTAGTATACCCCAAGCTTCCAACAAACACCCTAAATTATGCTAGGAATTAAACTTGAAACCCCTTTCTTCCTTTTCCCTTTGGCCGATTTTACCAAGAACCAAAAATAAGAAGAAGACTTTTGTTCTTGAGAAAGTTGAGAGAGATATTTTTCTTGTCTTACAAAAACTATGTAAGTTGTGTTTATGCACTCTATGTGTGTATTGTGTATATTCACACTCCAAGTCCATGTGCCTTATGTCTTGTGTAACATGCAAGACAACAAGTGTCATAATGCATGTATCACCACATGGGCAGGGGAAGGGCTGGCCCCTTAGTCCATCACATGGGTATTAACCCACTGCGCCGCAGTGGGTCTGATACACTCCCACTGCGCCGCAGTGGGAACTCTCTGGCCTTCGGGTGCAAAAACCCCCACTGCGCCGCAGTGGGTTTGACACGCTCCCACTGCGCCGCAGTGGGAACTCTCTGGCCTTATAAACATATTCTCTCAAAATAAATCATCCATATAATTTATTTACATATCTCAAGTGCAATTATTTAGAAAACCACTTTCTAAATGTTTCAAGTATTGATATTTATTTAAAGATCATATCTTATAAATAAAAATCATTAGTGTTTGTCTAGCTTGTTATTGGGTATGACCCGACTTGGATCATCACGTACTAGCCACGTCAATTTAATATGTGTCTTGGGCAGACGAATTCCAACAATCTCCCACTTGCACAAGATTCATAGAAGATTGACGCAAGCAGCAAATATCGCCTAACAACGGTTTGCTACCCCTAATACGTATGACTAAGTGCCATTCAATAACATCATCCTCTTCAAGTCCCTTACTTGAAATGATTTAGGTGAATCGATCATTTATCCTTTTGTCACAGATGTCATGTTAAATCCTAGAGACATAGAGTGATCATTCTCTATTGATTTAACTTTGTAGCAGGCCTTAGACATCTTACTCTCAACGAATAAGAGGGACAAATTCCATCTCGACTACATACGTCTCTCACAATCACCTTATATCATACCTGAGCTTAGTCTTATGTACTGCCATGTTTCAGAACAGCGAAGAACTAAGTCAAAGTATAATATTCAGTGAATATCAAGACCCAATATGTATCTCAGGTCTGAGGACACAATGATATTCGCCTTTTAACTCAAGATTACTTATGATCAATCACAGAGATTCCATGTAGTAATGCTTGATTGCAGGTCAGTCCAATATTTGTATCCCACAAATATCTATGAACCTTGGTAGCAACACTTTGCTCTATATTCAAACCCTTTTGAATATCTACCAATCCAAGTTCATAATAATCTTACATTCATATTTGTTCCCACAAATATGATCGACTACGGACATTTAGAATAATTAACTTATTCATGGATTTAAACATGCAAAAATGGAACATAACACAATTTAAATGCAAAATACCAATATTCATATAAATGTGTTAATAACTATAAGTGTTCCGATATCCAAATACATAAAATAGATCAAATCCAATCACTAGAATATCGAAGTCCCATGGCACAAGTATGACTCTCATGCTTAGGCCTTTCAAGGAGCTTCGTGAGTGGGTCCGCAACATTTTGATCGGTGTGAACTTTGTGAATACATATCTTTCCCTTTTCAACTTCATCCCTTATGTAGTTGAATCTCCGCTCAATGTGCCTAGTCTTTTGATGTGCACGAGGTTCCTTGATTTGAGCAATCGCACCCTCGTTATCACAAAGAATTTCTAGGGGTCCTTGAATGGAAGGAACAACCCCTAGATCGGCAATGAATTTCTTCAACCATGCAGCTTCTTGTGCTGCTAGAGAAGCGGCGATGTATTCCGATTCTGTAGTGGACAATGCAACCACATCTTGCTTTGAGCTTTTCCAAGAAACAGCTCCTCCATTTAGATGAAGATATACCCCGATTGTGATCGAGAATCATCTCGATCAGTTTGGAAACTCGCATCCGTGTAACCCTTTACAACGAGTTCCTCCTCACCAGATCCATATATTAAGAACATATCTTTAGTGTTTCTAAGATATTTCAATATATATTGACAGCCATCCAATGACTATCTCCTGGATTTTGCTGGTATCTACTTGTCATGCTTAAAGCGCATGACACGTCCGGTCTCGTGCATATCATAGCATACATGATGGATCCTATAGCAGATGCATATGGGATTCCACTCATTCTCTCTTGCTCAACTTTTGAGCTAGGAGATTGAGAAGTACTCAATATAGTACCTCTTTGAATAGGCACCAAACCCTTTTTGGAGTTTTCCATCTTGAACCTTTTCAAGATCTTGTCTATGTATGCACTTTGATTCAAACCTATTAAGCGCCTTGATCTATCCCTATAGATCCTTATTCCCAAAATATAGGCGGCTTCACCAAGATCCTAATGGAAAAGCAACTTCCAAGCCAGGCTTTTACACCTTCCAAGGTTGGAATGTCATTTCCAAATAGTAGAATGTCATCGACATATAATACTAGAAAAGTAATGATGCTCCCACTAGCCTTCTTATACACACAAGCTTCATCGGCATTTTTGATGAAGCCAAATTTCTTGACTTCTTCATCAAAACGACGATTCCAGCTTCTTGATGCTTGTTTCAATCCATAGATTGATTTCTTTAACTTGCATACTTTATTAGGATGCTTAGGATCGACAAAACCTTCAGGCTGATCCATATAGACATCTTCCTCAAGATATCCATTTAGAAAAGCGGTTTTGACATCCATTTGCCATATCTCATAGTCATAATATGCGGCTATGGCAAATAATATCCTAATAGACTTTAGCATTGCCACAGGCGAAAAAGTTTCATCATAATCGACCCTCGAGTTTGAGTGAAACCTTTTGCTACAAGTCTAGCTTTATAAGTACTCAAGTTCCATGCATATCGTGTTTCAATTTGAACACCCACTTACTTCCAACTACTTTGGAATTAGGAGGTTCAACAACCAATTCCCAAACTTGGTTGTCATACATGGATTGCATCTCAGCGTTCATGGCCTCTAGCCATTTGTCCGAATCTGATTTGGACATAGCATCATGGTAGGTGGTAGGTTCATCAGAAACTACCATGTAGCATTCATCCACGAGAAATCCATATCTCTCAGGTGGATAAGTAGCTCTACCAGATCTACGAACGTTTTGTGCGTCTTGATCAACCCTTTGATCATCTTCAA
Source organism: Erigeron breviscapus (assembly GCA_034093135.1). Lineage (NCBI taxonomy): Eukaryota > Viridiplantae > Streptophyta > Magnoliopsida > Asterales > Asteraceae > Erigeron > Erigeron breviscapus. The sequence goes on along the minus strand of CM067173.1, from coordinate 78,797,363 downwards.
CAACCTTTTGTTGAATGCTAGTGTCACCCAAGTGTGTATCTGTCAGTGGTTCTTGATCTTCTTCAAGTTCCACTGTTCTGGAACTAGTTCCTTCCATAAGGAATTTAGTTTCCAAGAACTCAGCCTTTCGAGCAACAAATACATTTTGCTCATTAGGATTGTAGAAATAATATCCCAAATCATTTTTGGGATATCCTACAAAGATACACTTAGTGGATCGGGGCTCTAATTTGTTTGAGGCATCATGTCTTACATAAGCCTCACAACCCTATACCTTTAAATATGACAAAGATGGAACTCTTCCATGCCATATTTCAAAAGGTGTTTTCTCCACTTTCTTGGTGGGAGCCATATTTAAAATTCGGGCAGCAGAGATTATGGCATATCCCCAAAATGATAGAGGTAGTGAGCCTTTACTCATCATGGAACGAACCATATCTAATAGAGTTCGATTCCTCCTTTCAGACACACCATTATGTTGTGGTGTTCCAGGTGGAGTTAGTTGTGAGACAATCCCACAACTTCTAAGATGATCTTGAAAAGCATCACTTAGGTATTCACCTCCTCTATCAGAACGAAGAATTTTAATTGTCTTACTGAGTTGGTTTTCTACTTCATTCTTGAAAATTTTGAACGTTTCAAAAGCTTCACTCTTATGTCTTAATAAGTATACATAACCGTAACGACTATAGTCATCGGTGAATGTAATGAAGTATCTTTCACCATTCCTAGTCATTGGCTTAAAAGGACCACATACATCCGAATGTATGATACCTAATAAATCTTTTGCCCTTTCATTAGTGCCTTTGAAAGGAGCTTTAGTCATCTTGCCTTGTAAACAAGATTCACATACATTAAATGAATCACTTGATTTTGTTTTCAAAAGACCATTCTTTTGAAGTGTTAGTATGCGATTCTTATTTATATGGCCAAGACGACAATGCCAAATATAGGTTTCACTTAAATCTAATTTAAGTTTCTTGGTGGTAGCTTGGTACATTGAGTTATCATTTGTTTGGTTTTCATGAACTAATTCATAAATACCATTTAAAGGCATAGCTTTAAAATAAAATACATCATTCATAGAAACATGGATATCATTGTTAACAAAATTAAAATCATATCCAACATGTCTTAAACGGGAAACTGAAATAATACTCCTAGTCAAACTAGGTGCATACAAAACATTGTTTAATACAATTTCCAAACCATTTGGAAGTTTCAAAAGATAGTCTCCTTGGGCTTCAACATGCACCAATGCACCATTGCCCATAAAGAGACTAATGTCCCCCTTCTTGATGTTCCTTTTTCTTATGAACCCCTGTAACATATTACAAATATGAGTTCCACATCCGGTATCCAATACCCATATGTAAGAAAAAAACTGTATTAAGCTCAATATATATCATAAATATTGTACCTGAGGTTTGCCCTGCATCCCTCTTAGCTTTTAACTCTTTGAGGTAGGTTGGACAATTACGTTTCCAATGTCCTACCTCCCCACACTCAAAGCATGGGTCATTGACAGCAACCTTTTGCTTCTTCGCTTTTGGGTATCCATTTTCCCTTTCCTTTGCCTTTAAAATTCCCTTTGAAGTTACCCTTTCCCTTAGCAACATTTGCCTTGGGTCCGGAGTAAGCCCTTTTCTTTCCGCCTTCATTGATCATGAGAACGGGTTGAACCTTTCCTCCCATACTAGCCTCGGCCGTTTTGAGCATCCCATGAAGCTCGGAAACGGTCTTGTCCCATCCATTCATGTTATAATTTAACACGAAAGTCTCAAATCTCTTAGATAATGAGTTAAGGATCATATCCGTAGCTAACTCATTTGAGACGGGACAATTAAGCCTTTCGAGGCGATCAATGTAGCTTTTCATTTTAAGAACATATGTTGATACGGGTTGTGAATCATCCATGCGACATGCATGAAGCGCTCGAACCGTTTCGAAGCGTTCAGCCCTTGCCTTTTGTTGGAACATTTCCTTGAGTTGGGTAATCATGTCGTATGCCCCATGATGCTCGAACTCCTTTTGGAGTTCGGGAGTCATACTCGCAAGCATTATGCAACTAACTTGCACGGAGTCCTCGACATATTAACCCAATCATTATAGGCCTCAACATCAGTTTCTTCGGGCTCATCAGGAATAGGATCGTCTAAAATATAGGATTTCTTTTCGTGCCTAAGAACAATTCTCAAGTTACGAAACCAATCCACAAAATTGTTTTGGTTTAGACGATCCTTTTCAAGGATGGATCTTAGTGAAAAGTTATGGACGTTTGGGTTGGGGTTATTGCATTGTTAGCGGCCATCTACAAGATTAACAAAGTTCTTTATTAGTATTTTCGATATCAAATATAAATTTTAATTGTTAATACCCTTTTATGTCTCATAGACAATTAATAATTAAAACTAGAATCCAACGTTACATTTAAATGATGGTTAGGTGACCTTTATCCCATGATCTAAATTAACAAGGTAGTCAACGTTTGACAATTGCAACACTTTGCAATTTCTAGTGGTATGGGACCGGTTTAATATCTTATATTAAGTTGGCATGTTTAATCCCATCAACGCCTTTGGTTACCATGCTTCGGTGACCCTAATCACATGGCTTCCAAATCAAGTTGTCCTACTTATACACACATGTAAATTTATCTATACTAGTGGTTAGGTGACCTTTATCCTATAAGTACAATAAATTTACCTTAACTTATAAGTTCCCTCAAAGTAGTTAGGTGACCTTTATCCTACAAAGAGTTCCCAAATAATTAAGTGTTGTATAAAAGGATGGCGTTTAACTTGTTTTAAAGGGTCGTTTGAGTTTTTATATTCTAGTTAAAAACTATGTACCATAATGAATCTTGAAATCCAAATTTCAAGGTTCTTTTATAAAATCCATTTTTATAATTGTGACCATTAACTTTTAATAAAACCCATTTTAATTTACCAAGTTAATGTCAATATTAAAACCAATTTTAATCTTTTATGTAGTCATCAAGTTTGTTGGTTTTGAGCATCCATATGACAAAATAAACAAACAACCACACAAATATAATAAGTGCACAACATTAGCCAACTATTTTGACCACACTTGTTAGCCGAAACAAGTGGGCCAAAAGGTCTCAACCTAAGGGACAAAGTAACACAAAATATTGTGTTAGTTGAGCTCCCACTTGATCTTGCATCCAAATGCTTCAAGTAACCCTTTTGTGATGTGATTTGAATGATTTTCTTCATTTTGATAACCCACTGCGCCGCAGTGAGTCTAATACACTCAGACTGCGCCGCAGTGGTAAGTCACTGGTCTCGGTTGCATTATCCCCCACTGCGCCGCAGTGGGTTTGACATACTCCCACTGCGCCGCAGTGGGAAGTTACTGTCTTCGGCCACATAGTCCCCACTGCGCCGCAGTGGGTTTAATATACCCCCACTGCGCCGCAGTGAGAACTTACTGGTCTTCTCATTAGCCTCCAACTTTTAGCCCCAAACCTTTTGATGCCTTCTTGGAGATTACATTTATAATGAGAAATGCAACTAATCTACTTATTACATACCAAATGAAATAAATAGATTACATAACCAAATGAATGAATAAAATCCTATTTAACTATTACAACCATTGAATAATTAAACAAACACATCCACACATCACACAAACATTCACAAGGTCTCTTGGCTAAGTTGTGACACTAAAATACACAAGAAAAAAAGGAACCTCCTTTTTGTGTATTTATTTTGGCCATAACCAAATGACCAAAATATTGGATTTTGTCCAAACAAAATTTCAACTTTTGATGTATGTATCCATATAACCGGCTCTAGATGCCATTGTTGGGATTTTTGGGTTTTTATCAAAGTAATATTATCCTTATAATATTAAAACGCAGCGGAAAATTGAACCATTTCAATGTGACATATGTAGTTAAAATCAAATTTTAACTTATAAAATAAAAACCCAAACAATAAGGATCCATGTATATGAATAACATACATACAAAACAACAACCATAGGGTGTTTAGAAGACTACCTTCTTCCAAGCTAATGAGAAGGTTGAATGAAGGAGATGAGTCTTCAAATGGCAAGTCTTCAACCTAGAAGAACCTCAAGCTAGTATACCCCAAGCTTCCAACAAACACCCTAAATTATGCTAGGAATTAAACTTGAAACCCCTTTCTTCCTTTTCCCTTTGGCCGATTTTACCAAGAACCAAAAATAAGAAGAAGACTTTTGTTCTTGAGAAAGTTGAGAGAGATATTTTTTTGTCTTACAAAAACTATGTTAGTTGTATTGATGCACTCTATGTGTGTATTGTGTATATTCACACTCCAAGTCCATGTGCCTTATGTCTTGTGTAACATGCAAGACAACAAGTGTCATATGCATGTATCATCACATGGGGAGGGGGGGCTGGCCCCTTAGTCCATCACATGGACGTTAACCCACTGCGCCGCAGTGGGTCTGATACACTCCCACTGCGCCGCAGTGGGAACTCTCTGGCCTTCGTGTGCAAAAACCCCCACTGCGCCGCAGTGGGTTTGACACGCTCCCACTGCGCCGCAGTGGGAACTCTCTGGCCATATAAACATATTCTCTCAAAATAAATCATCCATATAATTTATTTACATATCTCAAGTGCAATTATTTAGAAAACCACTTTCTAAATGTTTCAAGTATTGATATTTATTTAAAGATCATATCTTATAAATAAAATCATTAGTGTTTGTCTAGCTTGTTATTGGGTATGACCCGACTTGGATCATCACGTACTAGCCACGTCAATTTAATATGTGTCTTGGGCAGACGAATTCCAACAGAGTAAGCTGTCCACGGAAAGGCGAGAGAAATATCTACAACTTTTGTGTTGAATGAAAAAACCAACGCCGCTCACCTGCAAGCTCTAGCGCCGCTGGAAGTGATCTTGGAACTCACCAGCGCCGCTGGTGAAGTTGGTTCAGATCTGGACTTCCCGAAAACCTATAAATACCCCCCTAAACCCTAAGAGTCGCACCATACTTTCTCCAGACGAATTGGGGGCTGCTCCTAGGGTATTTTCACCAAATCTAAACTCTCGTAACACCTTCATATCACTCGGAAGATCACACATCAATTCTATACAGCATAATCATCATAACAACAATTAGGTTAGGTCAAAATCAATCGTGAAGGGGATTTTTTTCGTGAAGTGGTGCGGCAGAGAAGAAGAAAAAAGGAACAAAAGAGAAGAAGCAGCCGCTCGACATCAACAACATCAATCCTAATCACAACTGTCGTTTGATCTTCCTTCTTTACCTTTATTATTACTATTGTTATTAGGTTACTGTTGCAAGACTTGTTTTACTCTACAGTTATTATTTATGGATTCGTTTATATCAATTATTGTTAGGTTTGATTGTTTTGCCATGAGTAGCTAAATTAGTTTGCATCTGCTTGGATAATGTGACCGTGCTTGTATTGTGATACTATTTATTTATGATTGTGAACTGTTTTATGCTTGATTGTCGACCCATAATTGTTTAGGTTTTAATACTTGAATGAATATGAAACTATAGTTAAAGTAGGTTGGTGACTTAACAGGAATCCAAACTACTGGGTGACTTAACAGGAATCTCATTCAACTATAAAGGTTAGGTCATAAAAACAGACTTAGGTTATAATCTTAACTAGGTGGCTTAACAGGAATCTTAATTAAAGGGTTTGGTGACTTAACAGGAATCTTGACCATTTAGACCAGGGGACTTAACAGGAAGCTTGGTCGTGATTAGTCGTTCAACAGTCATTAGTAATTTAGTAGATGATCTATGTTGCATGTGAACTTCCAAGTAGATGTATGTTATAGTCTTTCATTTTTAGGTCATTTCGTGCTTCCTTGCTAGACCAAGCAGTTGGACACTTTTGCTAGGTTACTTTGTTTTTAGTTTTAGTTATTTAAATCGTGACAAACCCCCAACAATCCTAGAATTACACTTAACTGCATTCTTAGACATAGTCCCTGAGAACGATCCTGGTCTTACCTATTTGCTATACTATGAACGATCGGGTACACTGCCCGTGAGTGAGTGTAGTAGAGAAGTTAACCTTGTACTTTATAAATTTAAAACTTGTTTGAAATTAAGTTAACAAATCTCGCTCATCAGGGTGTCCATGGATAGGATCCCGACGATGGTTGCTCTTAAAAACAGGAAGGTGGAACTGGAAAATGTGGGATGTGTATTATGCAACGCTGAGGAAGAAGACCTGGAACATATTCTATGTTCTTGCAACATGGCGATCTCTATTTGGAACAAGATTAGTTTGTGGTGTAAGGTGAGGCCGCTTTTCTTCTTCTCAGTCAAAGACATCTTTGGGATTAAAGAACACTTGGGGCTTGGGGGTATAGCTAAGAAGACCGTCAAAGGAATAACTTTTGTAACGTGTTGGTGCTTATGGCGGGAAAGAAATAACAGAAAATTCAACGAAGAAACGATAAGGGAGGAGAAGGTGTTCCATGAGATTAAGTCTATTAGCTATTTTTGGTTTAAATATAGATCAAGAAATTGTACAGTTAGCTAAGAAGATTGGAATAATTTTGAGGTATGTAAATAAAAGGATGGTGTAATTTGGTGACCGACCCACACTTTGTGGGTTTTGGTTCTCTATGAATGAAGTTAAATTTTCAAAAAAAGAAAAGAAAAAGTAGATTCTAAATTATGAATATTGTAGTCTTTACCGTTAAAAAGATTAAATAGATTCTAAATCATGAATTTTGTTGTATCCGTAAAAAAATTAGTATCATGTATTTTATACTTTGTTCTCTATTATATCTCATTATATTTTCTTAATTTTTTTTCTTTAATTATATATATACTACTATTTAAGAAAACTAGAGTGCATCCCCGTGCGATGCACGGCTAGGTAAGTGGGTCTGCAATGCATGTCGGGGTAAGTGTCTATGATTGATGGTTTTGAGGTTCCATCCCACATTGAGAACTATTTAAGTGTAATATAGTTGAGGAGTGTGTTAATGTGGTGAAATACATCTAATTTTTTGCATCATCGGTCGTGTGCTAATTAACTGATTACATAGGTGCGGATGTCTTAAACTCTCGGTCTCATAAATACCTAAAAGGTGATGCCATATGGTTCCTGCCATGAACCATCATATGATTTTTAGCCAATTTCCAGTATCGTAAATGACCATAGTAGCAGCTTTTCCTTAGCCGGTAATTTCATAGAACTTCTGTTTCTTGTGTTCGGGAACTGCCATTCCAAAGTCTTGATCCTTCTCTACCAACATATAACTCTCGTCATGAGAAATATATTGCAAGACGCCTAAGCAAAACTGGACAAATACTTACCTGCACAACATGAAAGCATTACAAAAGTTTCATCACTACATATATACAATAGTAAAATATAAATACATTCAGCAGTAGAAAGCTACTAAGGGTCGTTTGGGTCTGCCAACTTGCAAGTTGGTCATTATCTTAATTCTTAAATGCATTTTGTTAGACTTATTTCTTTTCCTTTTTATTGGATTGGATTAAAACTGCCATGGGTTCACATAAGCACATAGTGCACACCTTTTTATACATGCCTTAAGCTTCTTGTCGCTTGACAACACCAAACCGGGATCATCAGAGTAAAAGCGTTAGCACAATATCAAACCACAATAATGAAGGTAAAATTAACTTTCTATCCATTCTTCTTACAACAAACAAAATCATCAATTTGTAAGAATCAGGATACAAAACTGAGTTGCCCTTAATATTTCTTTGTATGATTAACCTCTTAGATTTGAGTAAATCTTATATTGAATCGGTTCCAAGTTTTCGCGATCGTTACAAATAATTATGGTTTTGATCTTTTTTAGGACAGAGAAAGTTGAAAAATCAAAAACATTTTGTGCTCAACATGCTCTATGATGATTTTATATATCATCAATCCATTTTTCACTCAAGATGCTCTTTGATTAGATCAGTTTTTAAACTTATAACCCTCCCCTTCCCACTCTTGGTTATCTGGACTAATTAGCATACTTTTCAACATTCTTGTCAATCTTCAACTCGACCATGGCTTCACCCATCCCATATATAACTCACCTCTGCAAGCATCTTTGGGTCGGTTTAATGTGTGACTCAAAGAACAATAGCACGTGCCTTGCGAGCAGGATCACTACTCTTGCCAGAGTCAACGAAAACACCATCACATCCTAACTGCATCATTGTGGTTGCATTAGCTAGAGTAGCCACACCACCTGACTGTACCACAACTATGCTATGAGCAGGTGTGACAAAGTAGTAATTAAAGTTTCACCCTACTCGCATCAAGGTCACACACTTTCTTTAATACGTTTTAACGACTCATTATCACATATGTGGTATCCACGTTATTGTGTCCATGTGAATAATAATAGTAACCAGTTACCTCTTAATTTCTTGACATAGAAATTTGGGTAAATCCAGTTGTGTGATTTTTTTTAAAATCTGAGTGGATCGAGGTTGGTAGACCTGTTGATGATACTTTCCTCCATCACGATAACAATGTAACATCTTAATTTAGATTTTATATAAAAATTGATTTATATTATAAATGTTTTATGCATTTTGAATAAACATTTGGTTATTTTTCCCTCGTTGATCCGTTCAACGCATCTGAGATGCTCCCATTTTTGCAAAAAAACAATTACTTTTATGCATTTGATGCGTCAAACTAACCCAACAATAGTTTCAAATTTTGCCAACCCAGAACCATCAAACCAAAGATTAAGTATACGAACCTCTTCAATTGTGGTCGGCTAGCAATAAGAAACAGACTCAGGCATTGCGTACAGCTTGGCATATTAACTCCTTGTTGTCACGGCTCATATTGGATCACTCACATCAAGGGGCATTTTCATTGACTGTGAGTGACCATTTAATGGACCAGAGAAAGCATCTCTTTTTATTTTCTTGTCACTTCAAAGAGAATAGGGATCCATTGGACTGTAGAATGCATCCCTAGGTGTTTGATGACTTGATCACATCACTAAAGAGGTTACCACTTTCAGTTTTTTAAGCATGCCATCAAACTTTCGTGTCAAATGTCCATACATTCGGCTTGTCCAAACCAATACCTACAAATTTTAACCGCAGCTGAAAAATGATCAAAATTAAATATAAATCTTAACATAATCATATGGTTAAACTATAGATTTAAACCCATTGTATCATCCATGAACTAAACTCTCAAGCAGAAGGTTATAGTTGAGTAAAAAGACAACTACTTGAACCCATAAAGGCAGAGATATTTAGGCATCGTGCCCAAAATTCCATGAAATCAAACAGGTAGGTTCCACAACATGCTCAACCTTAATAAATAATAACTACAAAATTCTAATCCGTGAATATCTCATATAAGTTACCTGCCTTGTTACTGTGTTTTCAAAAACATCAACCAACGCCAAATCTCCATTCAGGTAGCATATCTCTGGACTCTCCTAGGCCTTCTTGAGCTGCAAAATGTCAATATGTTACGCAAGTCCTTATCCGTTTATCCTTCGCCCTTCTCCTTCCTGCGCTCCTCTTAATCTTTTTCTTCTCCTTCCTCTGTTTTATCCTTATCCTGCTCCTCTTTTCTACATCTTCCTCCGCCATACCCTCTCATCCCCTCCCTACACTTTCCCCTTCTTCCTATCCTCACTCCCTCTTTTCCCGTCCCCTCCGTTCTCTTTTTTTCCTGTCGTTTCCTATCATATTGCGCCCCCTTATTCGTTTACTCCTCCTCCTTCCTCTTATCTCGCTCCCTCCCAACCTCTCGCCATCTCCACCCTCACCCTGTTACCTCTTTCCTTCGCTCTTACCGCGTTTTTCTTCCCCATCCCTTTTCTCTCAGCCTCCTTTGCCCTGCCCCCTTCCGGCACCGTCTTCCCGCCCGTGTTCAATCCATTCTCGTGTTCGTCTATCGCTCCTCTCCTTTGCTACACTGACTTCATCCCCTCTGTCTTTTCTTTTCTCGCCTTTCTTCGCCTTCATGTACCCCTTTTCTCTCTTCCCTGTTTTTGCCTCCCGCTCCTTACCTATTCCATCCTTCTTCTTATTCCTTTACCACTCTTGTCTTTCCCATATCTTCCTTCGCCTTTCTAGTCTTTTTTGTTGTAATCCCTTTTTCGTGTTACGCAAGTCCTTAACATAGAATGTTCCTGTTGACCGTGAATGACTACCCCAAGTTTATCTCAATATTGCTAAAATTGATTTCTTGTTCCATTGTGTTTCTAGGATCGAATCAAAAAAGAATAATTTACCTTCTTACCTTATCTCCTTTCTTCCTGATCATTGCATCTCCCTGAGCCCCCTATAGTGTTACGATAACCTAATGGACATTGGCCAAGGAAAGAGAACATCTTAGTTTGCCATGCTGCAACCTACATGATGCGTGTAGAGCAGCAGAAATGCAACCAGAAAGAGAGGGGGGGGGTGATTCGGGTGTGTATTTCTCATACCGTTCATTAGCCACGTTGAAATCATCGGTCTGAGCACTGTTGCTTTTCCTCAAAGTGGTTCCCAATGGCGAGACATAACGAATGATATCTGCAGATTCATTATTTAGTTAGCAAAGCAAGGACATTTACAACTAAACGCAAACTGGTTTACTTACAGGATTGGGGTGCCTGCAAATTTCATGACGATGTTAAAATACATAAAAAACACATCGAAATACTACCTAAAATGATAACATATTGAGTTAGCCAACAATCATCTAACTCAAATATTACACTAAACCAAATATTAAGCATTAATTACATTGTACCAAAGAAAACCATATACTCACAAAAGGATCCCAACCCCTTTACCATTAGTGATTTTTTTCACCACAATTGATATTGATTGCAATTAAAAAAAAAATTATATAAAAATATGATGGAAAATAAACTTACCCGTAGAGCATTTCATCAGACATCTTGTATGCGCTTCTTTAAACACAAATTAGAATCCCACAAATACAGTTAGCCAACAATCATCTAACTCAAATATTACACTAAACCAAATATTAAGCATTAATTACATTGTACCAAAGAAAACCATATACTCACAAAAGGATCCCAACCCCTTTACCATTAGTGATTTTTTTCACCACAATTGATATTGATTGCAATTAAAAAAAAAATTATATAAAAATATGATGGAAAATAAACTTACCCGTAGAGCATTTCATCAGACATCTTGTATGCGCTTCTTTAAACACAAATTAGAATCCCACAAATACCTATAACGATCAGCTTAGAATGAAAATCAATGAATCACAAAATATTACAATAACAACAAATTTGTAAAAAGCCAACAATACTATAAGAAATCAGATTAAGCAAATGAAAACATATATGTGAATACCGTTCAATTCAAAAAAATGAAAAAACCCTTAATTCTGCAAAGGAGAAAGTGAGAAAATTGGTGTTAGTATTGTGACTGATATTACATGTAGCAATTAAATTTTGTTTGAAGGTGTAAAGATTGTTCGTGATTAGTTATTTCCATTGTAAAAGAGAAAGTGAACAGACTAATATTAAATGCTATCATTAACAATAAATAAAATATGACTAAACCAGATATATATAATTTACTAATCAGAACTTGGCGATTATAGGTTAATGAAGAGTCCTTACCGATTCTAGCGAATTTCTGATCACATAATCAAAGGAAGTCATCAATTTTCACATAAATATTCCCATTAATGAAGGGCAAAAAACCTTCATGCCTCCAACTTTATATGTTTATAGATAGATTATACCTCATGTTGAAAAGTTAAGATTTTTGAGACATGCCATTTTACTATTAATTAATTATCTTAAACAATCATTCCATTATCTTTTAAGATATTCACTACCCCTTTAAATCAAATATTTGTATCAATTATCTATATCACTTGACGCCGCTAACATCACCATCGGTCGGTGCCATCACATCGAGACCATTGTGATCGTCGCCGCATTGAGCGGTTAATTCAAAACCACAATGATAAAAGAAAAAAAATGACTGTTTAGGGTCGTTCTTACATAACCCATTCTAGTTTAAAAGACCATTTGGACTGATCCATAAGCCTTTAAAACCCCAGGCTATAGTCCAAAAACATTGTCTTTTAAAGCCCGAATCCCGTTTTAAAAGTATACAAAAACTTAGTCCATGAGTGCCGAGATCAATATCCTTTAAAAATTTTCCAAGAAAATAGATAAACGAAAATATTGCTTCAAATTCGAAAAGTAATAATTGCATCAAATGAAGGAAAAATGTTTTCCGTTTAGTGGATTAATAGAAGATTTTTCCTCCCTCTGTGGTTCCCTGAAAATTTGAATGACATCCTGCCCGAAAGACACCGATACGTCAGACCATTCGAACGTTAAAAAAACAATAACATTAATTGAACAAAAGTAGGTAATATTGCTAATACATTTAGTTCACTTGACTTGAATTTCTACCCTTTCGTTTTTGATGGCATCATCCTTTTTTTTGAACAACAAATTTTATTAAGATTAATCTAGCAAGACACTAGCAACATTATTACAATGTAATAAGCATAGGACTTCGTAACCAATTTATCCAACTACAAATCATTTTACTTCTAGCATTACACCAATTGTACGACAAAGACACAATCTCGTCAAACATAATTGCCTTTATAGGAGCTTTCCTGCCGAAAATAACCTGGTTACGCGCTCTCCACACGTATCACCATAACACATGGAAAACCCCTTCTTTAGACACATAGGCATCATCTGCAATGTTTTAAGCAAATCTATTACTAGCTAGTCTTTAGACAATGGAAAGGAGCGATTTAACCTTAGTATAAAGTATTTTAGCCTTTTGACCTGTATGTTCACACATAGGAAGCGTAAAATATTTCTATTTCATTACAGCAGGTTTAATTAGTTTTGAGTGTAAATCAAGTTTTGGCTTACACATTAGCCCAAACTCCAAAGAGTTAATACCTTTATCCATGAGTTCGAGTTCAAGTACCACTAAAATGTGTGGTCAACTAATAAAATTATGTCGAGTATATATGTTGCTTGCAGTGCAAGAACGACCCTAATTCACATGACTATCTATTTACTAATTGTTATTATCTGTCTTTTTGCAACATATTGGCAAGAACATAATCCCATGTTGTCTAATAATCTCATATTTGTTGCTCACCTTAGGGCTTGGCATTGGAAGGAAGATAGGCGAGTGGCCGTGGCACCACGTTGGAACACCGCCGCCAACCTTCTACCACGAATGGTGGTGTCAAATTTAGTGGTCAGACCACGCACCCCATAATCCACTTTCTACCAATCACCATCATGTGATTTAACTTTTTTTTTGTTTTTAAGTTTACTTTTTTTAAATTGTAGTGAGTGGTGAAGTGAGTGGTCGGATGCCAACAAAATTTGGATGAGTGGTGAGTAGTGGTGGAGTTGAGATGACATAATATGATTAGTTAGAAGTGAGTGGTGAAAAAGGAAGTGGGAGGTGGAGCCATCCCTCCTAGTAAGAGGCTCCCCAATGGTTCGTCCCTATGCTCGTTCGACTCACAGGGACGAGTCCACACCGTTGGGTGGGACTCGTCCCTGGTTCGTTCGGGTCGCTCGTCCGGGTGGTTCGTTCCTGCAGGGACGAATGTTTATGTTTTTTTTTTTTTTAAATGCAACGGCTAGTTTACAAGGAAAAAGACAAAACATTTGAAGTTTCAAAAGTTGGCAAAACAGGTCCCTCTAACGGCCTGTTTGACCACCTGCAGTACAAAAAGTTTACACTTTTAGTCCTTTAACGGCTAGTTTTTGAAAAAGCCTATATATACAACTTCATAAGCACTAGAACACACCACACTTTCATTATTCAGATATATTAACACATACAAATCCATTTTAAGCACAAATCATGTCGAACTTCAACAACCAAAAAGCCGACGACTTCTGGAACAACGCCGTGAACGAATTTAATCAATCGTATACTAACAACCCATCACAAATACCGTTCATCCCACAACCAAATGACCCCCGTTATCCTCAATTCATGGCAGCTTATTATGCTTCACTTGCCGCTACACAACCCCCTAGTTTCTACCATGGGGGGTCATCATCAGCAGCATGTTTTCAACAACCTGATCAACACTCCGCTCCCACACCCGAATCTGTTCCCACCCCCCAATCCATTCCTGAAACACAACGAAAGAAGGGCCGGGTCAAAAGCATGGCCAAACGCACCAAGAAAAGCAAACAACCAAAAGAACCTGCTGCAAACTCGTCACATTGGAGCGAGCTTGAAATGAAAGTTCTCACTGAGTGTTGGATCGATGCTACAGAAGATCCAATAGTTGGCAAAGACCAATCGCTTGATTGTTTTTGGGGGAAAATCAAAGAGAAGTATAATGCAAGATTCCCCAACAACCCAAGAAATCACAATCAGATTAGTGGCAAGTGGAGAAAAATCAAAACAAATGTAAACAAGTTCAATGCAATCTGGAAAGGCTATGATGATCATCGATCTAGTGGTGAGAACGATGCCCAAGTCATGGAGGAAGCGCGTTCAGAGTACTTTAGTCAAACCAAAACTCAGTTTACCATGTACGAGTGTTGGTTGCTTGTGAAAGATAAGCCAAAGTTCTTCGCTCCATCCGGTCATGATGTTCTGGGGCGAAGCATGCATAAAAGGAAAAACATTCTTAATGTTGTTGACAGTGACGAGGAGGAGGAGGAGGAGACCCAATTCGAGCCGGTGGATCTTGGTGATAATGACCTCTTCGGTAGGGATAAGTATACGCGCCCCCCTACTAGGTCAAAGGCATCACGAACATCTGCTTCTTCCGATGCGGGGTCTGCTCGTTCTTCAGCTTCCGACCTAGCCGCCCGACTCGACCGACTTGGGTGTAAAAAAGAGGCGGTGTTGGATGAACAACAACAATCTTTGGCTGCCATTCGTGAGGAAGAAAGGAAGCGCACCATGTATTCGGCTCTTTCGTTCATGGGCCAAACAGAGTGTGATGACGAGGAAAAGAGGTACATCAAGGAAGCCAAGAAGAAACTCATGGCGGAGTACAAAGACTTCCTATTCGGTCCCAATTAGTTTAGGTTTAGTTTAAAAAAATAAAAATGTCGTTGTGTTTTTTTTTTTTTTTTTTTTTTTTTTTTTTTTTTTTTTTTTTTTTTTTTTTTATTTTATTGTACTTTGTTTTTTTTATTTTTATGTTCGAAATGTATTGTATTTTTAATTTTAATGAAGTTGGGTGTTTTATTAATAGTTTGTGTTAATGGGCTTAAAATGTATTTTATTTATAGTTTAGAGGGTTAAAAGTGTAAAGTTTATTTATAGTTTAGATAAATGGGTAAAATTAAATAATTGGTGGGTCCAAGACTAGTCTTTGAGGGATGAGTCCATTGGGTGCATTTTGGGGGGATTAGTCCTTGGAGCTTTTTTTGCTGATGTGGCGCTGACAGGGACTAGTCCTAGGGGGATGAGTGGTCACCATTGGGGAGCCTCTAAGTGCTGGAACCTTGGAAGTTGCCATCGGCGATGGTCACATACAGCCAATATAGGCGCGCACATATTGCTAAAGGATTGATTAGCTTGCATATTGTCGACACGTTTTGTTTGATAAGATGTACTCGTATTTTAGTCAATGGTTGTACTAGTTCATCGAGATAATTATTATATATTACAATTATGGTCCTCTTAGGAACAGTAAAATGATGACGTTAGCAATTTTGTATTATTCCTATTTTGTCTTTTTCCGTTTTTTTTTTTTACGATTGTATACTTTTAGAAATTCTTACCACTTAACTTTTAGGTTTTATCACTTTAGTCTAACTTTTTATATACAAACTTAATTATAGTTCTAACTTTAATCATCAATTTTTTTTTTTTTTTACTTTCTATCTCTTATTTTAAGGCTTCTAACTTTTACCATCAAACTCTTGGTTTTGACCACCAATTTTTTAGTTTCTACCCCTTATAGTAAACTTTAAATGTCCAAACTTTTAGGTAATGTTGTATCTATATATGTTTGCATGACGCAACGTCGATCCCGGGCAACGCCCGGGGTCAAAGTTTTTTTTTTTTTTTTGAAAATTTTTTCTTTTTTCCTTGGTTCTTTTTTTGGTCTAATTTTTTCCCCCTTTTCTAAAAAAACTCTTTTAAAAAAGAAAAAAAATTATGTTTTTTGCCTCGGTAAACTGATACTTAATATTATTTAACAAGGAAATACTTTAGATAAATAAGTAAATGAAACTATATTGATATTTTACTTCGAATTTTTTATATTGGTTTCTACTTTCCCATTCTTATTTTCGCTCGGTTATTTTTATTCCTACATTAATAGTGTTAAATATGATAATTAGCGTTTCCGCGGCAACGCGCGGGTAGAATTTCTCGTTGTTACTCAAAAACACAAGTTTCATTTTTTGCAAATATTATAAATTAAGACTACACGTCACGCAAAATAATAAAAGAGAGGCCCAGACAAAGGGGTAGGGGCATATATGTTTTAAAAATATTCACTACACCTCTTCCACACTCTCAATCCAACCAACCAACCAAAAGGAATCCCACCTCAAAACTCAACTCTTCTCCAATTCCATCTCCTCCTTCTATACTTTCACACTATAATCCCTTCTTTATACAAAAATAATTAATATCATCTTCGATATATATATATATATATAGCCACAAAATTTCTCATCAATCTGACTGGTTTGTTTCGAGTTTTGGGTGTGATGGGTGTGAGCACCAGGTGTTCCCATACTTCCCACATCACCGAGATCATCATCACCAGTTTCTTTCGGCACAAGAGGATTTAGTTATTAAACAAAACTCATATATATTTCATATATAATTCACTACAAAGTTTAAGTTGTTATTAACCAAGTTTGACCAATCTTTATGATTGATTGAAAAAGTATTCAGGTTTGTTGTACGTATAAAAGGGTTGACATGGCAGCTCGGAGTTTTCTTTTTGGTGGTGGTGATGGTCAAGGAACAACAAAAAGGCTTCATGGTTCTTCTACTCTTAATCCTCTTGATTCTTTCTTGGTTTCAAGATCCGCTCATTTCCAAGGTAACTACATATTACGAGTATTTGCTTAATATATACATATACAAATGATCGATCAAGTTTTCTCTGTTCAGGTTACCCGGAAAGGCGGGTTTTTTACTAACCTTAATTTTCATGGCCACTTACCTAGAGAAATTCGAATATGATACCTTGTAAAAGGTGTCAAAATGTTATATTCCTTAATATATATTATGTTATATGTACATATATATATATCCTGCTATTTATAGTACGTTTTATATGTTGAGTTTTGAATTATGTGTTGATCAGTTTTAAATCTAATTGAGCATATTTGATATGGAATATGATTGTTTCATGATGATATGATTTTGTCCTAATTTGTCAAATTATTCTTTATGTTTTTGATGCTTCCTTAGCACAAATGAGTATTTATGTTTTTTGGGTAAAGCATATCTAGAAATAAGGAGTTCAATGAAAATCCAATGTTATGATTTCTCCTTTTTGTAACTTGTTGTATTTGTGCTGATTGATTGATTGCTTGTATCATTGATGTTGCTTGTTGGATAATGAAATTTCGCATTTCAGAAGAAAAAAAAACAACAAAAAATACTATTCGAGTCTTTTAGGTTTTTTTTTTTGAAAGGTGAATTTCGCTGGAAACTTCGTGTCGCGATTCGACAGCGGGATGTCTAGCATACGTTGTCTTAACCGGGTCCGTGCTAGAGAGCTCCCTCGAAATAGAAATGCCTATTTCAAATACCTGATGGGGGAAAACCCCCTACTAATCCGCCCGAAGGCACGACGATTAATAGGGGTAAACCCTGCCCCCTCAGACTTGAACCTAGGTATACCCAAGCCAAGCCCTCATAAAGGGACTTAATTCCTATGTCCTCTCCAAGGCTTGAACACAAGACCTCATGCAATGGGGGATGGTTATTCAACCATTGAGCTAAAGCTCAAGGACAAGTCTTTTAGTTTAACTCAATGATTAAATATAATTTGCTCATCTAATGACAATAAACCAAGAGTATTATTGTTGATACAAATGAACCATACATATTTTGATCTTATTTGATAAAGTCTATGTGATAGAAACATGAATAATGGATCTTGGTGGTTGACTTTTGTGCTCAATACCTAATCTGATCAAGACACTTAATTAACTAGTTGACCTTTCTTGTTCTTCATAAAAATGGGTCTTATAATAACCAACATTTTCATCAGATTTTTTTATTTTTACCTTCAATTGATTAAAAAATGTCTGTTTTTCGATACTTTTAGGTTCCCGGTCAATGGTTAGTTTTGGAGATAAAGGAAGTGGATCCAGGGGGCAATGTTTTCAGTCGTTTGATCACGAAGAAAATGGAGATGATGAATATGATGATTACTTGCACCAGCCTGAAAAGAAAAGGCGGCTCACAGTTGATCAAGTGCGGTTCTTGGAGAAAAGTTTTGACTTAGATAACAAGCTAGAGCCAGAACGCAAGATCCAGCTTGCAAAAGAGATCGGACTGCAGCCTAGGCAGGTTGCCATTTGGTTTCAAAATCGACGAGCACGTTGGAAGAATAAGCAACTTGAGAAAGACTATGATGATTTGCAAGAGAATTACAATAAACTTAAAGCCCACTATGATAATCTTGTTAAAGAGAAGGAAAAACTGAAATCTGAGGTAATATCAATTGAAATAGTTGTGCCAAATAGCAACAGGCTTCCATTTTTTTTGTGAATAATAGTAACATACTTTCACAAAAGTATACTGCTATTAGTTAACCATAGAAATAAAAAACTGTGCTTATTTGAGTTTCATTCTACGAAATTTAAGTAATCTCTTGTTTTAGGTTGAGGAATTAAGCGATAAGTTGTTTCTACATGAGAAGGGAACTTCGGATTCATCAAGCACTAAAAGCCCGTTTGAGCCAGAACTATGTAAAACAAATGTTGATCGCGGGTGTGAAGAAGATATATCCAAGACCATGAGCACGACATATGGGCAAAACGGTACTATCACAGAGAAAAGCGTCGTGGTTGACAAAGAGGTTTACACGTCTGTCTTAGAACGAGTTGACTCATCGTACGTATATGAACAAGAACAAAGTGATGGATCATTGGATGAAGAAAATAACTTGAGCACAATGTTTCAACCTTTGGTGGGTGATTACACATTACCAAAGGTTGAAAATGGCGGATATGCAGAGCCACATTCGGTGAACTCTTATTACCTCGGGCTCCCTGGAGATGATCAAGCCTTTGGTTTTTGGTCATACTGAGTCAACTCAGTGGTGCATAACTAACTCAATTGAGTTTCAGTAGCTCAATGATGTTGGTTGTTTGTGATTTACTTGTACTTTATTTTTGTATCTAAAGGTTTATGTTTGCTAAAAATAAGTGATGATAACGTTGTGAATTATCCGCTGATAACGTTGTGAATTATCCGTAAAATTATTTGTAAACTATGTTATGGTATATATTTATTTTGTTCACGAGTAATTTGCACAAAATTTGTTAGTTTCGGGCAATATATTTTTTAGGATTACAAGTGTACTCGCACAATGGTTAATGATGAGTGATTTACGTAAAATGAAATAAAAGATAAAATGTTAACGGTAGGTTACATTTATACTTTTAAGTTTATTTAAGTAAAATGAAATGATATATTTATTTAAAAATCAGTCTAATATTCTTTTTAATTGATGATATAATTATTAATCCATTTTCTCTTAAATTTATCATTCAATTTTATAAAATGTAATTATTAAGTTAATTTGTTGAATAATTATTAGGTTAATTTCTTAAAAATGATCTTTTTTGAAACATTATTAGCTTGGACAAAATTTGCCATAACCATGGGGGTTGTTATTTAAACCTACAGGAGTATAATAATTACATATATCATAAGTTTGCAAGTAAAAACAAAAGGAAAATCCTACTTAAAAAAATTTCTTAAAAATCCTCCTAATAATAAGGTTATGACATTTGACGAAATTAAAGGGTGAGATTAGGAGAAATTAGTGAAATACAGTATTTGTCAAATAGTTATGATATTAGAAGAATTTTTAGCAGGATATATCATTTCCCAAAACAAAATACTTAGAATTTAAAGCGATACGCAATTAATTTCTAAGTCATATAGTTTTATAGTGTATTATTTGCACATGTCACTTATCTAAAATCTAAAGTAGATTAGAACTTAAAACAATGGTTTATAATCTAAGAGTGTTGGCATCAAATGGATTATATGCGGGTGTGGTGTCGCGGGTGAACATTGACGACAAGAAAAAAATGCAGTGCGGGGAAGAAATGAGGGGTTCTACCTCGCGAGTGGTAGTGTAAATGGTGGGTGACGGAGGATTTACGTACCCCTTTCGACGGTTAGTTTTTTTTTCTTTTATTTTTTTCAACCATAGCTGTATTATATATGCGATTGTGAGTGTTGCAGGTGTAGAACAAAGAAAAAGATGCCCGCTGGGTTTTAATATAAATTACATTTAGAGAATTTATAAATTTTATATTTATTAATCATTTTTAATTTAATTTTAATATAGTTTAAATTTTTTTTATAGTAATATTATGTATTGTTTTAGTTTTAAGATAATTATAAGTTTAAATTAAAATGAAAATTGTAATAAGTAATGGGTGAGAAAAGTGTTGTAAATAGGAAATGATAAATCCTGCTAAACTAATAGCATAAAAATCATTAGAAAAAAAAAGAATTAATGGAATACCACATGTCACCTTCTTATGGTTTTAGGAGGTTTTAGACTAATCTTTAGGAAGATTTATCATTTTTTTTATGTAAGAATACTTATAAAAAATATGTTTCGACATAGCGTGCTACGAGTTCATAATACTTTAACGTTTTCCAATTTTCAGTGTCTTTCGGCTGCTAATCCCACACACAACCTTCACCACTCTTAGTCGCATCAAACTTGTATCTATATCCATCCATATATCAAAACACCATTAGATCTATATCTATATCTATCCATATATCAAAACACCATTAGATCTATATCTATATCCATCCATATATCAAAACACCATTAGATCTATATCTATATCCATCCATATATCAAAACACCATTAGATCTATATCTATATCCATCCATATATCAAAACACCATTAGATCTATATCTATATCCATCCATATATCAAAACACCATTAGATCTATATCTATATCCATCCATATATCAAAACACCATTAGATCTATATCTATATCCATCCATATATCAAAACACCATTAGATCTATATCTATATCCATCCATATATCAAAACACCATTAGATCTATATCTATATCCATCCATATATCAAAACACCATTAGATCTATATCTATATCCATCCATATATCAAAACACCATTAGATCTATATCTATATCCATCCATATATCAAAACACCATTAGATCTATATCTATATCCATCCATATATCAAAACACCATTAGATCTATATCTATATCCATCCATATATCAAAACACCATTAGATCTATATCTATATCCATCCATATATCAAAACACCATTAGATCTATATCTATATCCATCCATATATCAAAACACCATTAGATCTATATCTATATCCATCCATATATCAAAACACCATTAGATCTATATCTATATCCATCCATATATCAAAACACCATTAGATCTATATCTATATCCATCCATATATCAAAACACCATTAGATCTATATCTATATCCATCCATATATCAAAACACCATTAGATCTATATCTATATCCATCCATATATCAAAACACCATTAGATCTATATCTATATCCATCCATATATCAAAACACCATTAGATCTATATCTATATCCATCCATATATCAAAACACCATTAGATCTATATCTATATCCATCCATATATCAAAACACCATTAGATCTATATCTATATCCATCCATATATCAAAACACCATTAGATCTATATCTATATCCATCCATATATCAAAACACCATTAGATCTATATCTATATCCATCCATATATCAAAACACCATTAGATCTATATCTATATCCATCCATATATCAAAACACCATTAGATCTATATCTATATCCATCCATATATCAAAACACCATTAGATCTATATCTATATCCATCCATATATCAAAACACCATTAGATCTATATCTATATCCATCCATATATCAAAACACCATTAGATCTATATCTATATCCATCCATATATCAAAACACCATTAGATCTATATCTATATCCATCCATATATCAAAACACCATTAGATCTATATCTATATCCATCCATATATCAAAACACCATTAGATCTATATCTATATCCATCCATATATCAAAACACCATTAGATCTATATCTATATCCATCCATATATCAAAACACCATTAGATCTATATCTATATCCATCCATATATCAAAACACCATTAGATCTATATCTATATCCATCCATATATCAAAACACCATTAGATCTATATCTATATCCATCCATATATCAAAACACCATTAGATCTATATCTATATCCATCCATATATCAAAACACCATTAGATCTATATCTATATCCATCCATATATCAAAACACCATTAGATCTATATCTATATCCATCCATATATCAAAACACCATTAGATCTATATCTATATCCATCCATATATCAAAACACCATTAGATCTATATCTATATCCATCCATATATCAAAACACCATTAGATCTATATCTATATCCATCCATATATCAAAACACCATTAGATCTATATCTATATCCATCCATATATCAAAACACCATTAGATCTATATCTATATCCATCCATATATCAAAACACCATTAGATCTATATCTATATCCATCCATATATCAAAACACCATTAGATCTATATCTATATCTATATCCATCCATACTTCACCACTCTTAGTCAAACTTGTATCTATATCCATCCATATATCAAAACACCATTAGATCTATATCTATATCCATCCATATATCAAAACACCATTAGATCTATATCTATATCCATCCATATATCAAAACACCATTAGATCTATATCTATATCCATCCATATATCAAAACACCATTAGATCTATATCTATATCCATCCATATATCAAAACACCATTAGATCTATATCTATATCCATCCATATATCAAAACACCATTAGATCTATATCTATATCTATATCCATCCATATTCACCACTCTTAGTCATATCTATATCCATCCATATATCAAAACACCATTAGATCTTTATCTATATCCATCCATATATCAAAACACCATTAGATCTATATCTATATCTATATCCATCCATCTCCCTTCACCACTCTTAGTCACATCAGATCTATATGGGGAAGTAATTACCACCCAAAAATCTAAAATTACGTAGTTTTGATTGGTGGGAAGTTTTGTTTTTTCAAAGATTTGGGGATTAAATGCCGTTTAGTAAAAAGTTAAATTCGTCAAAATATATAAAAAAATATTAAATAACGGCAAATAAAAACAAACTTACAAATTCAAAATTTAAAAATATTAAAAAAAAACAACCTGAAAATTTAAATGAAAAATTTTTAAACAAAATCAAAATAATATAATGTAACTCTTAAACAATTTATAATTTATTATCTTTCGTATTATTTACTTTGTAAATGAAATTAAATTAGTATTTGTTTTATATTCTATCTTTAATACATGATGACAATATCTTGCAACATATAATTGTTCGTGTGCTTTGTCCCAATTTTTATATATATATATATTCTATATTATTAATAACGGAGAAGTACTTTCTATAAATATTTTTTTTATTTTTTTATTTTTCAAAAACTAAATTGATATATAAATTTTTATTATTACTTGTGAACAAATCCATAAAAAAGGTAACATTTTTATTTAAAATTTCAGATAGGGAATACATTTAGTTTTCATTTATTAAAAGGATTCTATTTTTAAAAATTTCTCAATAAGGGTAATATCTTTAGTTATTAATGTCAGTCATCCGTTAAGTGTCACGTCGTCTTGCCACGACGGGGAGGATTAAAGATAGAAGATCAAGCCGAATGTGGAAGTCAGCTTGGGATTAAAGACAGGTTGGAACACTTAGGTGGGGTCTAACAAATGCCTCAGTCTGTATCTGACGTAACCAAGTGAATAATCAACCTGGAAAGAGGATGAGAATTGATGATGTGACTATGCACGATCATAACATTTCAGGTTGGTTGCTTTGTTTTATATATGTGTGTTCATACTCGTATCGGTTGAGAGAAGACATGTGGTGGTACAACGGGGGACCTCTCGTACCAGAATATCACAATCAAATATTACCTCTGACATTTGTGGGGGATACACCTGGGTTCGAGTCCCACTTCCCACATTTGTGGGGGTGGATTAATTAGGGATTTTTCGAGAGTCCTGGATTTCATCCCAGGCATGCGTGTAATTTAGGAGTAGGAGTAGATTAGAATGTCGTTCTAAAAAAAAATATTACTTCTGACAAGACAATAGAAGATCAATACATGAACGATTTGGACACCGGTAGAAGTAGGGGCTTCGCCTATATAAATCCAATTCTGTGGTAGAATATGTGTGGTATTTTTGAGATATAAATCTTCACACTAGTTTCATTTCTCATATATACAACTTAATGTGTATAAGATCACTGTTTTTTTAGAATAAAATTTTGGGTTAATTACAAAAATGGTACATGAACTATCCATCATATTGCACAAATCATACCCAGGGTTTATTAATTACGCCTGTCATACCCAAACTTACCATTTTTCCACTCAGACCATACCTGGACCAAACGTCCGTTAGTTGTGCTGTTAAGTGCCCCTAGTGTCATGCACGTGAGGAGTATTTTCGTCCTTTTACATGCTTGTCAGAGTTCCAGGTATGAAATCTGTAATTTTTACAATACTTGAGGTACCATCTTTGTAATCTACCCTTATTATTAATACTTTACTTTATAAAACTATATTTTATCAATTAGTATTATTATAATAAAAAATATTATTGTTAATGATTATTATTTAGTAATAAATTATAATTTTATAAAAATTATTAATATTTTATAAATTTATTTTTAAAAAATAACTTTTATTTTTATAATCCGTTGGGAATGTCTAAAGTTGACAAGTTTCTTCCAATAATGCACAAATTTCATTTCGATCATATACAATGCAATATAGCATCACCCTTGAAAAATTGATTCACACAAATTACATTTTGTTAGATCATATACAATTCACCATAGAATCACCCTTGAACAAAAGACATGCTTGAATTTGCATATCCTTCTTCCACCCTCTTTAATATATATATATATGAACCTAATGGACCTAAACTTTCAAAACTTCATAACTTTGCTTAGAATTTGACATTGTCTTTCAAGTAACATACAACTTCTTGCTGCAAAAATTTTCCACAAAAAACAATGATTAGAGACTGATTATCAAAAAGTAAATACTACAAATGAATCAAAAATAACCTACATGTTTGATATCGAAGAGGAAACTTACAATCAAGCATAGAAGGAGACATCCGGCTGCACTGGGGAACAAGATATACCAAAACTTCAAGTGGTGAAACTTTGCCACATCAATAAATAACAAAGGCAAACTCGCAGCTGCATTTCAACACGAATTAAGCATTTGAGTATATACACAATTTCTTTTTGAAGTAAGTGTCGGGTTGTTGGCTAAATGAAGAAAATTGTCATCTGGATTCGTACCTGGTGGATGAATAGATTGAGTATATATCATGAAGGCCAGTGATGCAGAAAGGGCGACGCTCCTTGAAAGCCAACCGGGCCCAAAAACTGAGAATGCGAAGACACCAATTGCTGCACAACCCATTTGAGCCATAAACATATTGTACTTCTGCAGATTCCCGTTCAGAAAAAGGAAATGTTTGTGAATTCTTTATTTATTTACTATGTTTAAAAAGGAAACACATTAGATTATAACAATCAAAGTGCATAATTCTCAGAAACAGAGCTATGCAAATAGCAGGAGAATTCTTTATTTATGTGTTTCAGTGTCTGTTGAATTCAAGAATTCAAGGGTTACATTTAAGTCTATCTATACTTTATATATTACTCTTAAATGCCACAATAACGCTTGCAACCTAGCGATTCTGTAACTATGCCTTTTCGGAGAATTACTGTATTTTAACTTCAGGTACATCATATCAAATTGTACCGAACCGAAATGAGCCTACCAACCTCATCCCGAAGTTAAGGGACCTAGCAAATTGCGATATATATCATACCGAAACTTGGTGATATGAACTATTTTAGAACCAATGATCAATGATATACGATTCCTATTTAAATTGTGAATTGTGATGGACTGATGTGATTTGTCTAATGAAGTCTGGATGTTACACTCGGATCTGTTTGATATCAAATCTCATTGACATGAACTCTTCTTATATAAACTAGACATCAAAAATTTAGTAACTTTATATAAATGTGACATGTTGGATTCTCGTTACAAATTTCTGAGATCAACATACACACATTCTAGATCTAAACTCTGTATGCCTTTAATAATAAGAGTCATTTATGAAAATTATTAATACTTGTAAATCAAATTGTGTAATTTCACTTACACATGACAAACAGAATCCATCCTAGCTAAGAAATATGAAATTGGATCATTTTAACATAAAAGGTTTTTTCACATTAAATATTTATTTTATTAGGAATCTCATAAGCTGGAATTTCACGAAATATATCGACAGGTTCATTTAAATATACGTAGTATCTTCTAGTTGTTTTATGGATGACCCCCTGTGATACAACTTTACACGTGAGTTTAATGTTTTAAAATTGCTTGATATCAGTATTATTATCTTATGATTGGTTTATGAGATATGCGAAAAACATGTAAGATTCACAATTCATATACTCCCACAAGTTAACTTTATTACTCTTTGTCGTCTTAAAATTATTATTAATTAGAAGATTACCCGTCCCACATAGACTAAAGATTAAATGACAAAAAACGGCCTTGTGGTCAGTGATTTTTGCAAGTTTCATCCATCCTTCCCATGCGTTAATTCCTAGCAGGCGTTAATGTAGAGTTAGTTCATTTGGTAGAGGCTCTTGGCTCTTGGGATAGACACCAAGGTTCAATCTTTGCTAGTTGGGTTATTTAGTATTTTTTTACTGTAATTTAATAGCATGCTCTAAAGTTGTGAACTAGTTTTATAAAGATAGTACTTCCTCCGTCCAAATTTAAATGTCCTATTCTGAATTTTGAAGTCTTTCTTTCGCAACTTTGACCGTAAATTGTTTCGTGTGTGTTATACAATAATTGATGTATAATATATGGATAGATTGAGTTTTAGATGCACTTTTCATTGATATAACTAATGTATTATATTATACAAACAAAAATACCTACGGTCAAATTTAGAAAAGAAAGACTCATTAAGTCAAATTTGGACATTTAAATTGTGACGGAGGGAATATAAGTTTTGTTTAAAATATCATAATTGTGCATTAATACTTGTAAATCAAATTGTGTAATTTCACTTACACATGACAAACAGAATCCATCCTAGCTAAGAAATATGAAATTGGATCATTTTAACATAAAAGGTTTTTTCACATTAAATATTTATTTTATTAGGAATCTCATAAGCTGGAATTTCACGAAATATATCGACAGGTTCATTTAAATATACGTAGTATCTTCTAGTTGTTTTATGGATGACCCCCTGTGATACAACTTTACACGTGAGTTTAATGTTTTAAAATTGCTTGATATCAGTATTATTATCTTATGATTGGTTTATGAGATATGCGAAAAACATGTAAGATTCACAATTCATATACTCCCACAAGTTAACTTTATTACTCTTTGTCGTCTTAAAATTATTATTAATTAGAAGATTACCCGTCCCACATAGACTAAAGATTAAATGACAAAAAACGGCCTTGTGGTCAGTGATTTTTGCAAGTTTCATCCATCCTTCCCATGCGTTAATTCCTAGCAGGCGTTAATGTAGAGTTAGTTCATTTGGTAGAGGCTCTTGGCTCTTGGGATAGACACCAAGGTTCAATCTTTGCTAGTTGGGTTATTTAGTATTTTTTTACTGTAATTTAATAGCATGCTCTAAAGTTGTGAACTAGTTTTATAAAGATAGTACTTCCTCCGTCCAAATTTAAATGTCCTATTCTGAATTTTGAAGTCTTTCTTTCGCAACTTTGACCGTAAATTGTTTCGTGTGTGTTATACAATAATTGATGTATAATATATGGATAGATTGAGTTTTAGATGCACTTTTCATTGATATAACTAATGTATTATATTATACAAACAAAAATACCTACGGTCAAATTTAGAAAAGAAAGACTCATTAAGTCAAATTTGGACATTTAAATTGTGACGGAGGGAATATAAGTTTTGTTTAAAATATCATAATTGTGCATTAAATACTTGTATAATATATTATAAAAATGTATTGTATGTTAAATTTCTTAAAGGTCTGTTTCAAGGGGCTTTTGGGGCTTTTAGGAGCTTAAAAGCCCGAGCTTTTAATATAAGCCCCTTTTAAAACTAAAGCCCTGTTTGGATATTCATTTGAAATTAAAAGCCCTAACCCCAAAAAGCTCCTAAAAGCCCCTAAAGGTCTTTAAAATAAAAGTTTGTGTAAGAAAGGTTGAAATAGAAACATCAGCCCCTAGCCCCATTTCCAAGCTCCAGCTCCAAGCCCCTAGCCACAGCCCCAACTCGAAGCTTTTGTGTCAAACATACCCATTGTCATTGTAACATCCTCAACTTTTTATTTAACAGTTGACTAATGTCGTTAAGTCAACATTATGTGTGTCGTTAAGTCTATTCTAGATTTAATGTTTATATGTAGTTAAAGTGTGATTGTGTGTGAGGTTTGAAAGCCTAAAATGTTTAATGCAGGATTTGTGTGGATATAATGTGGTTAAACGCCTATGTAGTGGCATCTAAAGAAGTATTAATGTTATATATAGTTAAGTGTGATTGTGTGTGAGGTTTGAAAGCCTAAAATGTTTAATGCAGGATTTGTGTGGATATAATGTGGTTAAACGCCTATGTAGTGGCATCTAAAGAAGTATTAATGTTATATATGGTCCATAGGGTAGTTTGTGACCAATAATGAAGCATTAGGAAGCTTAGGGACTAGTTTTGACATAGGAGGAAAGTCAAAAACGGGATTAGGGTCTTTGAGTGTGTCATTAGATCATTATTTGCAGCCAACACATTCTTTAAGCAAGCCCTAATCACCCCACCAAGTTCTTCTATCAAATTGCAAGCCGAAAAGCTTCCCTACGTGTGATTCGAGTGTGTATTGTCAAGGGTTTTGCATCCTATTTGTTATCTACAGGTATAACAGGTATTAAATCATTGATTTTTGGTCCTTTTGATTATATGAGTCATTAGGATTAATTATAGGGTTGTGGTGAAGTCGTTTAATGAAGATTAATGGTGGTTTTGATGGATTAAAGTTATGTAGGATGTAATTGATGGTTGTAATGCTTTGTAATGATTTGAATATGAAGGATTTTGATGTACAAAGGTCTGAGAATTGATTTGGAATGGTTTGGATCTGGTTTGGGGTAAAATCGTTTGATGTTGTGCAGAATCGCAACGAGTTGCGGCGCAACTAAATTCCAGAAAGATAGGTTGCGGCGCAACATAAGGTGTTGCGGCGCAACTGGAGGCTTGAGCTGCGGCGCAACCCTATGTTGCGGCGCAACTCCTCAGTTTTCAGAAAATGTTATATTTTGAACCGTAACGTCGTTTGACACGTAGATTAGACCTGAAACTAAAGTGAGTCTTTAAAGTGTGTGGGGTCTAGTTTATGACCTTAGTAACGTGAGAATGTAGTTGTCTAATGCTTGTTCATTAATTATAGGTAGACGAGCATAGTTACTTGCATTGTAACTAGTTGTTGATTGTTGTGGACTACGCCGAGGTAAGATACACTACTTTGACACGGTGGGGGATTCAACGAAAAGCTGGTTTCAATCATAAAAACTTCCATTTGGTATCTTTATATTGCATGTGGGCATATGGGGTTACACGGGAGGTGTTATGGGTTATGTAGTTGACCATGAGACCTGAAATGCAGTCCCTAATGTAGTGAAATGAAGTATTGCTTAATGTAGTGTATTGTTATGCAGTTTATGTAGTATTACGAAGTATCTCGTTATGCATGAAATGTAGAAATGAAGTTGATGTGTGATATATGCATGCTTACATGGCTTGTACACCTAGCTCACTAGACTTAGTAGGTTGCCATGTCACTTGCACGTTTAAGGATCCAAACGTAATGAAGATAAAGTGTGTGAATGTCTAGGAATGTGTGTTACCTAGACTATATGTGTGTGACGGTTTAGAAATGTGTGTTACCTAAACCATATGTGTGAAACCGAGCTCGTAAATATAATGCAGGGAAAGTGTTAAGCTTAACCCGTACTAGTCTCAGCCGGACGAGTGCGTTGACGCAGTTGTTGCTTGGGTGGCTCCTTGCAACATGGTCTTTATAATGCAGGGCGAGTAATACGAGGGGTTTGACCAACCTCCACATACGGATTACTCTTGGATTGGCTTGCCATTCCTTAACGACGAAGTATGACTAGCCTTTTGGTGAAGCATCTAGTCGGGTGTGACTTATGTTACACTTATATGCAGTTAACGAAGATATGTGTGATAATGTGTGAATATAAAGAAGGATAGGCACATTTAGGGGATTCACCCTAATTGATATGAAGTTGATATGCAGTTATGTGTGAACGTGTGATGTGTGTTGTGCCGAATAAACTTGTCTAATAATGAAGATTGTTTTAATTGGACAAATGCTTTAATAACATAGTGATATCTTACTTAGCTAATTCGTTAGCTAACACTTGTTTCTTAAATGTGGTTGTTCCCTCAGGTTTAGCTTGAAGGACTAGATGATGCAGGAATAAGAGTGAGAGTTGGGTAGATGCATGCAGGAGGACTTAGCTACCCATAGACGATTGTCTCTTTAGACATTTATTTACATTTCGTACTTGATGTCGAATTTACGTAGTATTGTTGAACGGTTGTTTTGTGTTGGGCAACCGTTGGGTTTTCATTTTAAACTATTTGATGGTATTGCATGTAACACCAACTAAACGTAGAAACCGAACAGTTTTTATCGGTTTTGACTTTTAAAGTCTTTTCTTCCGCAATTTGACACCGTTAGGTGAAAGTTTTTGAAAACTCATATTTTTAAATGTCGGGTGTTACAGTCATTAACTTGTATATATGAATAATTGTACATTTTAATATTAAATGATCTTTTTTTGATATGAAAATTACTATTTTTATACACACGAATAGGGTAGCTAACATTTTATCCATTTATAAATTTATTAAACATGATTTGGGCTGAAATTACCAGGTGGTGTAAAATTCCTCCAATTTATGCATTCTTGTTTAACGACCTATTATGTATTCACCGGGACTTAACACTTGACAGAAGGAAAAAGAAGATCGTTAATGGAATTATTATGATTGCAATGTGGTGTTTATGGAAAGCTAGAAATCGGAGCATTTTCGATAATGAAAACTTTGTGGGGCGTAATGTTATAGGCGAAATAAAATCATTATCGTATATGTGGATTAAAAATAGATCAATAGGATGCACCATAGACTGGAGGTGTTGGGTCACTTTTGATACGAGTATTTAGTTCTGTTATATTGTATCTTCATAAATATTGTATATAGTGTAATATTGTTAACCGCCTGATTTGGGTCGATATTTATGAAAGTTAACATTCAAAAAAACAAAATTAAATTATGTGACACCAATATGAACATTTGGTAAAATTATGATCTAGTGGGTATCTTTCATGGAATATGAAGAATATCCATTAATAAAGGTCCTCCCAAGATATCATTTTTAATTAATACTTAATACTTATGTTCTTTCCAATCAAAATTATGCGTAATTACAGGAGTAAATCATATTATAATTCACAAAAAGTAAAGCCCCGTAAAGAATTACTGAGTATATATTAAAGAAAAGGGTTTAGTCTGATCAATGTACTTTTCCTCATTAACATGGTTGCCCATTGAACTGAATTATTAATATATATCACCCACATACTTTTCTAATTTTTACATGGTTGACCAAATGTTGACCTGATGACCTACAATAACAGGTTAAGTTTTATTTTATTTTTTTCCATTAATTTTATTAATTTATGTTTCTCTCTTATCTTTTTTTCTCTTTATTAATCTATTTATTTATTTATAAATAAATAAATAAAAGATAATCAGAAACACTTTAATGTATTTTTGATGAAGATCAATATAGACAACAAAGATGAGACGGTAGAATCTTTTGATCATGATGATGAAGATGATTATTGATACAGATAAAGGAGAAAGAAAGATAAAAAAGAAACATAAGTTAATAAATTTATGTAAAAATAAAATAAAACAAAACTTAACCTAGGTCATCAAGTCAACATTTGGTCAACCATGTAAAAATTAGAAAAGTATGTGGGTGATATATATTAATAATCCAGTTCAATAGGCAACCATGTAAATGAGGAAAAGTACATTAGTCATCTTGTGACTAAACCCTAAAGAAAATCTAACTTAATGGTCTCTAATATCATCCAATCAATATCAACATATCATAAGTAAAATATATTATTGTTCTGGACAGTTAAAACAAACATTCCGTTTTGGGAAATGATATTCATACAACAAAATTTAGCCATTTACAACAAAGGTACAAATTTTAATACATAGTGTACAACTGAATAATGCAGATATTGTTGTAGATGTCTACATTTTGTTGTAGCAATATCATTTCCCTTTTGTTTTCTACATATGTTGAACCACACACTTTTCAGTTTTAAAATTTATTTTTAATATGTCGCATAAGAATGTCCTCTAACAGAATACTTATCCCCGTCAACACAATAATGAACTCAAGAAGATGTGTAATTGTGTGTTAAAGGCAAAAATATACATTTCGTTATGTAGATAGGATTTCCCAAACAGTGTGGGTTTTTGTATGACAGACTTATTTTAAGACGAATTATTAACATAAAATAATATAAATTCCCAAATCTAGTATATTAAGTATAAAAATTATTCAAACTAATAAGCCGCCGTGACACAAGTTTTTAAATTGATGGAAAATAAAAGTCGCATATTATGGATAACTTAAATTTATTACTTGATTTCTAAATTTGATAATTTATATAAAGCACTTTACTATTTTTTGCAAATAACCTTTTGAGACGGCTATGAAGCTAAATTAAAAAAAAAAAAGAAAGAAAAGAAAGTGTTTAGGGGATTTAATAGTGACAGCATTAAGACTAAACCTTACAATGGTGAATATTTATATACACAAGATGAAAATCATGATATAACTAAATCACCATATCAAATAATCATTAGGGCTTATCACTATAAACTATTTCGGTGCATTAAAATTTGTATTTTGTTATGTGAAAATTTAAAGTATGGTTTTTGATATATATTAGTTTTTACATATGTAATAAGCCAATAATGACAAGCTGTTATTATCATTTTCTTATAAAAAAAAGGTATTTGAAAAAGAAAGAGATGTAATAGTACCCGAGCACCAGGGGTCGAAGGGGTGGCAAAAAGGACGGCACAAACAGCTCCAAGTGGTGCTATTGTCATTGAAACACCTTTTTTAGCCAACATGTGGTCCATCTTTCCCAACACCGCCATGGCTGCAAATGCACCTATTCATAGATTCCAAAATATGACAAAATGTGTATTCATATTTTGTCAAAATTAGTACAAAGTTTGATCATATATATATATCGAACCTGCTGATGGCCAAAAGATATCACTTAGTGAAGGAGCTTTAGAACCCATGTCAGGTTTCCAAGCATCCCAGTTGGGTGAGACTAAATTAGCCTCCGCTCTAACACTAAATTTTGTTCTTTTGAGACCAGAATCACTCGTGTCTCGGACGAGACTCGGGGACAGTCGAAACCGCAATGCATTGTGGTTTTCATGGTGGATCTTTACAAGATTTGATATATACAAAGAAGAAGTATATGTAGCCATGAGTTATGGCTTAATTGGTGGTTTTAACGAGGTAAAATGGGTATTTATGTGTGTTTTGTTTTTAAAACATATGAAAAGTGGTGGGCTGACAAGTTGAAATGAAAGAGGACAAGTGTTTTGTGTGTGTGTTTGTGTGCTGGCTATTGAAGGGTGAGAAGAGGCAATTGGATGATAAGGGGCCAAACATGAAGTTTAGTTTTTGTGATTATAAGTCAACTTGTTATCTTTCTGTATTTGTTATGTCATGTTGTCATTTTGCTCAATTGGGTTGCTTCGCATCACAATATTTGCTTTACTAATTACCCATTTTTCTTGATTGGCTAATTTAATCCCATTAATTAGGTCCATTCAGATGACCTCATCAAATAGTCACTCTACAATTCTACATCGATAATAGGGGCGTCAACGCCGAGCCAATTAGCTTGACAGTGCTCGAGCTCAAGATCGTTTAAGGAGCTCAGGCTCAAGCTCGTTCGAGTCTTAGTATTTAAACTCGAGCTCGGCTCGTGATTATTCAGAAAGCTCTAGCTTGATTCGAGATCGACTCGTTTGTCAAAATAACTAAACAAGTTCGAGCTTGGCTCGAGCTCGAGCTCGGTAAGTGATCCAAACTAAGCTCGATTATCAGAGTCTCATGAAAAAAGCTCGTTTAGGCTCGGCTCTATTAGTATATGAAAGCTCGATTAATATAATAATGTGTATATATATGTTATTATATTATATATATATGAAAGCTCGTTTAGACTCGCGAGCTTAATCGAGTTATGGATTCGAAGTTCGAGCTCGAGCTCGTTTAGTAAACGAGTCAACAGTTAAGCTCGAATCGAAACGAGCTTTTTACAAATCGAGTTCAAATATTTCACAAGCAGGATTGACTCGTTTACACCCTTAATCAATAATAAGATAGGGGAGAGTAAAAACCTATCTAAAACCCGAAAATAAAAAAACACAAAAACTGAACTCAAAAAACCAAACACAACAAAAAACCGGTTTTATTTTGGTTTCTAAATCCAATTCCTACGGATTTTAATTTTAAAAAACCCGTAAAGTTTGGTTCGGTTTTAGCTAAAAACCGACCTAACCAAACCGTCCTCACCCCTATTCAACACCACGTTATTTTTAGCCAAAAACCACACCGATTGATTTGATTTATATAACATTTGGCTATTTTTCTAATTAAACTTGTCTGAGTAAAAATCAACTCACAATCTTTTTTTTTTCATTATAACAATAATAATAACAGTAATAATTATTATAATAATAACTATAAGTCACAAATATACATATCTAATCTTTTTTTCTAATAAAGCAGGATCCCAACAAAATAAAATTTCACAATTTTGCCACGTGGCAGATGTTCCCTGTGTTTCAAAAAAAAAACCCAGCCAAAATTCTTTTCACCTATCGTTCTTCTTTCTCTCTTTCTTTCTGATTCTTATCTTATTCTTAGTTCTTATTTCTTTTTTTTTCAACCTTTTTCATCTCCATCGATGGGCATATTGATGATTAGATATAATGTTTAAGCCATATCAGGTATATTCTCATTTAAATTTAGGTGTTTTTTTCTTTTTTTTTTTGCAGTTAGGGTTTTTTTTAGGGAAAACAATTATTCGTTTATTTTTGGTGAGCCGATTGCATACAAATTTTGGCATTCCAGATTTTTTAATGATGACTATCAATCAACAAGTAATTTTTTTTTGCTTTGTTAATTCTTTTTTTGTTGACAACGTAGGTCAATAGTTTCAAACAAAGGATGTAAGTATATGAAATACAACCAAATTTTATGACATTTACAACACTTATTTCGGGGATTATATCGGCTAAACAGCCATGGAAGGTAAAAGATGTATATTTTAAAGGAAATTTTTTAGTGTCTCAAATTTAATAGGTTATTAATTTGAAGAAATTAAATGATAGTTCTAATTGACGGTGGCATATAATGTAACTACAAGTATATATTATGATGTATGGTTTTCTATATGTAATTAAAAAGTGACATATATTAGTTTATATTTTGTTGGTGTGAAACATTGAGTAGATGCAATCATGTTGTTAGCTGCATTATTCCCTATAGCTGAATAGCTCCCTTTCAAATGATATTTAGTAGGTTCTTTTTGCTAATTAATCATCTAACTTTGAAAGAAACAGTCTTATAATATTTCATTCCATATGTAGTAATTCCACAGGAAGTTCAACTGTTTTCGACATTTGGTTATGTTTCACCCAATCTGTTTGGTGAATGCCTTTGTCTTGTCAGATTACAGATACAATTTTATGTCTTTCTCCCACTCGGTACTTGGTAATTTTGGTTCAAGTGACAATTTTCTTTTTGGCTAATATGAGTATATTCATACTCTTATTGTTGGGTTATCGGATAAGTATAGATACTTCATACTTAATACTTGATGATGATGATAATGATAATATCACTATACATATAAACTTTGCTCTAAGTTGTCTTATTGTTATGGAAATTTGCAATGAACATGATTTAGAATCTCATATTGGATCTCTATTGTAATAGCCGAATTTCTAATAGTACTGGAGTGGTAGCCATGTGACACCTTTATGTCATGAAGTTGGTTTGATTAATGCCAAAAGGAGGAAAGCATACCAACACAGACAAGCAAATTAGGAATAACAGATTAAAGAGTGTTCGGGTTACAAGTAAGACATCACATATCATTGAGCTTTATGAGTAAATAGCTAACCATGGCGTTTAGTTATAGAACTTTTTTTCTAACATTGGTGGCTTCTCCAATTCTACCGATGAATCCTTATGGCTTATTATCTATATTGAATTCAGTTAGCTTTGTTAGGGACAAAGTGGCCAAGTGGCTTTACAGTAGTTTAGTTGTCTTTACTTCTTCAAATAAATTTTTGGATGCTTACTTAGCTTGATTAACAGTAAATCATATCATACTCTTTCCAAATGCAAGTCTTTTTTCAATTTCAAACATTGTTTATCAATGCAAATATATTCGTTTGAATCACAGT
The DNA here is from genome assembly GCA_034093135.1 of Erigeron breviscapus. Lineage (NCBI taxonomy): Eukaryota > Viridiplantae > Streptophyta > Magnoliopsida > Asterales > Asteraceae > Erigeron > Erigeron breviscapus. The sequence goes on along the minus strand of CM067173.1, from coordinate 78,760,321 downwards.
TTGTGCCAAACTTATCTTGAATATGCATT
>CM067173.1:78592792-78750292 GCA_034093135.1 Erigeron breviscapus | reverse complement strand
TATATATATATATATATATATATATATATATATATATATATATATATATATATATATATATATATATATATATATATATATATATATATATATATATATATATATATATATATATATATATATATATATATATATATATATATATATATATATATATATATATATATATATATATATATATATATATATATATATATATATATATATATATATATATATATATATATATATATATATATATATATATATATATATATATATATATATATATATATATATATATATATATATATATATATATATATATATATATATATATATATATATATATATATATATATATATATATATATATATATATATATATATATATATATATATATATATATATATATATATATATATATATATATATATATATATATATATATATATATATATATATATATATATATATATATATATATATATATATATATATATATATATATATATATATATATATATATATATATATATATATATATATATATATATATATATATATATATATATATATATATATATATATATATATATATATATATATATATATATATATATATATATATATATATATATATATATATATATATATATATATATATATATATATATATATATATATATATATATATATATATATATATATATATATATATATATATATATATATATATATATATATATATATATACACATATATATACAATGTCTTATAATTATAAAAAAATAAATAAAATGAATTACAACTTTAAATATATATATATATATATATAAGTAAACATAAACATTATAATATTATATATATATATATATATATATATATATATCTATATTCATAATATATTTATATATGTATCGTCCGAAATATACCTGTGCGAGCAGCTGGTTTTGTACGTGGAGTCTATTTCAATAACCCAGGGAAATGCGCGCCATAGGGTCATTGATGTTGGATGCATGAAAAAGAGATTCTCCAACCGTCCATTTTTACTATTTGTAGTAAACTGGTAAAAGTAGTTTTTCTCTTGCAGCAGTGAGAACATAACCTGCGACAGGTGAACAAGATATGGTAAATAAGTCACTTCCAACAACGGAGTACGTAATCACTAATATGATGTTTGTACCTGCATTGGAGTATGTCCTGCATGGCCCGCCCTCCGTCTCGATTTCAGAAAGTTGGTAATGTCTCCTCTTCGAGTCAGGTTTCCTGGAAATTCATTTTTCAGGTTAACTAGGATCTGGCGTGGGAACATACCGCGATCCGATAGGTTTCCCACATATTGCTTTTCTTCTTCCGTCATCCGTCTCGCGTATGCATTCCCCTGCAGATCGGTAGCTGGATCATGATTGTGTTTCCAGTCCTTGACAGTTACCCTCCAACCACCATCATACCCGGGTCGGCCTTCCAAAGTAAAGGGACACCCTATCTTGTTGGACCGTTTGGGTGGCCCAGTTAACCTTTTATCGCGTGGTCCACCGTGGTGACATATTAGTGTCACCTTATTGACCACCTTTATCGAATTTTTGTTCGACCGCCGTGTGACTAAAACATAACCCAACTCCAGTGCTGTTCTTTTGGCCCACTCCGTCAATTCTTCGACGGAAGCGAACACCTCCTCGGTTTCTAAGTCTCTAGGTTCGCAGTCAAATTGACCGTCTGCATCAGGTGACTCAAACTCATCATCGGGCACTTCAATACGTACGTTTTCTGGGTCTGCCCAAATATCCTCAAAACTATCCATCTTAAACAATTCAAGTAAACAAGTAAACATCTAGTTCATTAACTATTGATGATATCCATACTATATATATATATCTATATTCATAATATATTTATATATGTATCGTCCGAAATATACCTGTGCGAGCAGCTTTGAAAACAATAGTGTGAAAGAAAAATATATGCAGTTTGAAATCCAAAGTGCCAAAGAAGGGTAGCCTGTAGTTTAAAACCGAAATAGAGAATATATATACCAAATGTTAAGATCGTGGTAAACCTCCAAAATTCGCCGAGGTGCCACGCGGTGCCACGTAGCTCGTATTAGCGGCGACGTCGCCGCTAATACGAGCCACGTGGCACCGCGTGGCACCTTGGCAGTCATGGTTCTACGCTTGTTCCCGGGGTGCCACGTGTCACTTATTAGCGGCGACGTCGCCGCTAATAAGTACGTGGCACCCCGGGAACAAGCGTAGTCAGTCATGGTTCCAAAGTTGTCGGGGCCCCACCATTAGCGGCGACGTCGCCGCTAATACCCTGGTGGGGTTGCCCTGTTCCTGGTGGGGATACCCTTATTATATTGGCAAAAAGATTTAACTGGAAAATAAAAACTATCAAAGAGGTCGAGGAGCACGAACATGACCCATATTGACGAATAGTAATACAGTAATGCCTTTATTATATATTAAACAATTGTAATACAGTAATATATTTTTTCAATCTTATTTTAATAGTTTTTTATGTGAACTTGGAAGAATAGACCGAACATGACCCATATTGACCAATAGTAATAATACCCATATTGACATGTTACACGACTTCCATATGTCACCACTGCAAAGAGTTTCTTGAAGAAGTTGTACCAATGGGATGTATCTATAGTTTGTTTATATGACTATTTACAATTTAACTTGTTTTGATAAATATTGGTTTGATCATTTTGTTGAGTTAGGCCTATCCTTATAGATGTCTTCCACCCGCGTCTGACGACGTCCGACGCCGGCCGGGTGGAAGACGCTGTTAGTACCGGCGGCGTCCTTGGTGGCGTCCGGCGGTTTCCTCCAGTTTTTTTTTTTTTTTTTTTTTTTTTTTTTTTTTTTTTTTTTTTTTTTTTTTTTTTTTTTTTTTTTTTTTTTTTTTTTTTTTTTTTTTTTTTTTTTTTTTTTTTTTTTTTTTTTTTTTTTTTTTTTTTTTTTTTTTTTTTTTTTTTTTTTTTTTTTTTTTTTTTTTTTTTTTTTTTTTTTTTTTTTTTTTTTTTTTTTTTTTTTTTTTTTTTTTTTTTTTTTTTTTTTTTTTTTTTTTTTTTTTTTTTTTTTTTTTTTTTTTTTTTTTTTTTTTTTTTTTTTTTTTTTTTTTTTTTTTTTTTTTTTTTTTTTTTTTTTTTTTTTTTTTTTTTTTTTTTTTTTTTTTTTTTTTTTTTTTTTTTTTTTTTTTTTTTTTTTTTTTTTTTTTTTTTTTTTTTTTTTTTTTTTTTTTTTTTTTTTTTTTTTTTTTTTTTTTTTTTTTTTTTTTTTTTTTTTTTTTTTTTTTTTTTTTTTTTTTTTTTTTTTTTTTTTTTTTTTTTTTTTTTTTTTTTTTTTTTTTTTTTTTTTTTTTTTTTTTTTTTTTTTTTTTTTTTTTTTTTTTTTTTTTTTTTTTTTTTTTTTTTTTTTTTTTTTTTTTTTTTTTTTTTTTTTTTTTTTTTTTTTTTTTTTTTTTTTTTTTTTTTTTTTTTTTTTTTTTTTTTTTTTTTTTTTTTTTTTTTTTTTTTTTTTTTTTTTTTTTTTTTTTTTTTTTTTTTTTTTTTTTTTTTTTTTTTTTTTTTTTTTTTTTTTTTTTTTTTTTTTTTTTTTTTTTTTTTTTTTTTTTTTTTTTTTTTTTTTTTTTTTTTTTTTTTTTTTTTTTTTTTTTTTTTTTTTTTTTTTTTTTTTTTTTTTTTTTTTTTTTTTTTTTTTTTTTTTTTTTTTTTTTTTTTTTTTTTTTTTTTTTTTTTTTTTTTTTTTTTTTTTTTTTTTTTTTTTTTTTTTTTTTTTTTTTTTTTTTTTTTTTTTTTTTTTTTTTTTTTTTTTTTTTTTTTTTTTTTTTTTTTTTTTTTTTTTTTTTTTTTTTTTTTTTTTTTTTTTTTTTTTTTTTTTTTTTTTTTTTTTTTTTTTTTTTTTTTTTTTTTTTTTTTTTTTTTTTTTTTTTTTTTTTTTTTTTTTTTTTTTTTTTTTTTTTTTTTTTTTTTTTTTTTTTTTTTTTTTTTTTTTTTTTTTTTTTTTTTTTTTTTTTTTTTTTTTTTTTTTTTTTTTTTTTTTTTTTTTTTTTTTTTTTTTTTTTTTTTTTTTTTTTTTTTTTTTTTTTTTTTTTTTTTTTTTTTTTTTTTTTTTTTTTTTTTTTTTTTTTTTTTTTTTTTTTTTTTTTTTTTTTTTTTTTTTTTTTTTTTTTTTTTTTTTTTTTTTTTTTTTTTTTTTTTTTTTTTTTTTTTTTTTTTTTTTTTTTTTTTTTTTTTTTTTTTTTTTTTTTTTTTTTTTTTTTTTTTTTTTTTTTTTTTTTTTTTTTTTTTTTTTTTTTTTTTTTTTTTTTTTTTTTTTTTTTTTTTTTTTTTTTTTTTTTTTTTTTTTTTTTTTTTTTTTTTTTTTTTTTTTTTTTTTTTTTTTTTTTTTTTTTTTTTTTTTTTTTTTTTTTTTTTTTTTTTTTTTTTTTTTTTTTTTTTTTTTTTTTTTTTTTTTTTTTTTTTTTTTTTTTTTTTTTTTTTTTTTTTTTTTTTTTTTTTTTTTTTTTTTTTTTTTTTTTTTTTTTTTTTTTTTTTTTTTTTTTTTTTTTTTTTTTTTTTTTTTTTTTTTTTTTTTTTTTTTTTTTTTTTTTTTTTTTTTTTTTTTTTTTTTTTTTTTTTTTTTTTTTTTTTTTTTTTTTTTTTTTTTTTTTTTTTTTTTTTTTTTTTTTTTTTTTTTTTTTTTTTTTTTTTTTTTTTTTTTTTTTTTTTTTTTTTTTTTTTTTTTTATCCTAAATCAAAACTAACGACTACTTTTTTATTTTTTGTTTTTTATTTGTTTTTTATTTTTTCAAACCCCTATTTATTCTCAACTTCACACTACCATTTCAAATCACAACTTATTTCTTTCAACTCATTTTCATCATCCTCAAACCATTCTATAAACCATTTTCCATACACCATTCCATTAACAATGTCTAGAAGTGGGTGGACTCAATCAGAAGATCTTTGTTTGTCGAGGTGTTGGATGTTAAGGAGACCGGACCCTGTTACGGGTAGGTGTGAAATGAATAATCCCGGCGAATCCTTTTGGAACGACGTTACTGAAATGTTCAACAGGGACACCACTGAAGGACCACGAAGCAAGGCTCAACTAGTAGGTCACTGGACCAAAATTCGGAAGGAATGTAAGCAGTTTGAGGCAATTTTCTCGAACTTGAATGCACAGGGGAGGCCCGGCGATGATGAGCAGTATTATGCAACGGCGCATCAGCTATACCGGGAGAAGCATGGAATGGGCTTCAGATACGAGCACTGCTTCAGGGAGCTTATCATGGTTCCTTTTTAATTGTTTTAGTAGTTTAATTCGGAAGTGTGTTTTAGTAGTTTTATTAAGCGTGTTTTAGTAGTTTGAGTTATATATTGTCATTAAGTATTGTAATGTTTTTAAGTTTTTTAATAAAATATGTCTACTTGATAATTTAATGAGAACAGAAGTTTATTCATAATTTTAAAAACATTACAAACTTAATAAAGAGAAACATACAACATAATAGTTCGTAGAACACATTATTAAAAGACAAACTTATTTCTTCATCTCATAAACTGCTTTGGCAGTTATGATCAAATGGTCCAAGGTGATGACCGCGCAAGCAAGTTGTTCCATAGCAATTTGAATCTTGTCGATCTTCCCCTGCAAATAAGTAAAGTATTGACACTCAAGATCAGTACAATACCCGGTTTGTATATAATCGATTTGTTCTCGACACCATTGCTTCTTCGCTTTTAGTTTTCGACCAACTGCAACCAGTTCCTCTTTGACCCTTTGGTGGTCGAGGATATCAGCCATGATACTCTCATTCACTTGATCGACAGTCATTGGTGGTTTTCGGTAAGGGACATTTGATGAAGAACGGATGAAGTCAAATGTCCGCATCACGACAAGTGGTGGCTCGACGAAAGCGCTTACCGTGGCTTAGGAAAAATGTCAATAAAAGATGATGAAGATGAAGAGTAATCGTATCATTATTATGTATTTCGTGTTTTTATCAAGTACTGTCTTTTTTTTAATTTTGTGTTGTCTTTTATTTTTAAGTAATGTAATGTGTTTTAATTATAATAAAATGTGTTTTTTTAATTTTGTGAAAAATAAAAATGATATAATAAAATAATTGATGAATAGTGGAAGAAGTAGGAAAGAAGTGAGGGTTATAAGGAGGGGGGTGTTCTTGGGGTGTCTAAAAGAGAGAGAAACTGATAAATAGTGGAAGAAGTGGGAAAGAAGTGGGGAAGAAGTGGGTTCCTATAAGGAGGGCCTTGAGACGAACATCAGTTTTGTGGACATGAGTTATGTGTATCAGAATTGCACAAGAAAGCAAGTACATACTTTTTCAGTGTACCTTTTTAGCAAATTTGTTATCAAAATCCCCACCAAGTAGCAAAATTGTTATCAAAATTCCCAGCAAGTTGATTGGCTAGAGCGATGGATTAGTATACCTTTTTTTTTCTTTCAGAAATAGATATACAAATTCCTTTTGGTACACCACTTAGAAGGACGTTGGGTGCCAGAGCAATGGAGCAAAGTTCAGGATGACAAATCACCAATGATAATGATGTGACAAACAACCAATGATAATGATGTAGTTATCTTCTCATCATTCAAAAGAATCTGGTATTGCAATCCTGGCTATCTGATCTCCATAATTTCGATTATTAGATGAATTTAATGTTGTGGGCTTTGAAGTCAAGTATATGTGGAGTTTTTTTTACGGGTCAACTTAAGGCACTTTTACGAGTCAACATCCATGTTACACGATGTGTTGGATGACTTTTACTAATATAAATTTTAACTTGCAAGTTTTGAGTTATTAACATTCTTTAATGATTTATTTACTTGTTTAGGTTAGTGCAAGTATAAAAATGTGAGACATAAAGGTTGTAGTTGGCTTAAGTGTAATTAAAGATAAAAGTTTCATTTATATTTTCTTAATCATGTCCGGATGACTATCCGGGTTGATTAGCTAGTTATTATATTACCTTATGATGATTGTACATTCCTCCCATTTTTAAAAATGTTCAGGTTTTCACTCATTTATATTTTCATTTAATGATGTTTTGCCCTTTAATTGTCAACATTATTTACCTCATTTCACTCACGTTTAAATGGAGTGCAATCGATTCAAAATATACTCCATAATTTTAGGAACTAATTTGCGTCTAATTTAGGGTATACATAATCTCTTAAAATATATTCATTACCATTTACATCAATTATTTACACCACTCGACGTCGTCACCATCAACAGTCACCGCCACCAACACAATGCCGGCACTGTCATTTCTGCCGCCTTACACGGGTACCCTTGAGTTATACGTCTAAAAGTATAATGCTTTTAGAGATAAAAAGTTATCTCTCTATATAACTAAGAGAGAATAGTTTTTTTCCTAGGTGACACTTCTCTTTTCGTGCCAACTAGGCTTTTTGCTTAGGTGGCATTTTCTAGGTAATTTTAATGTTTTTTTATATATATTGACATTTAAATATATATTTTTAAGTGCTTATATGACATATATATATATATATATATATATATATATATATATATATATATATATATATATATATATATATATATATATATATATATATATATATATATATATATATATATATATATATATATATATATATATATATATATATATATATATATATATATATATATATATATATATATATATATATATATATATATATATATATATATATATATATATATATATATATATATATATATATATATATATATATATATATATATATATATATATATATATATATATATATATATATATATATATATATATATATATATATATATATATATATATATATATATATATATATATATATATATATATATATATATATATATATATATATATATATATATATATATATATATATATATATATATATATATATATATATATATATATATATATATATATATATATATATATATATATATATATATATATATATATATATATATATATATATATATATATATATATATATATATATATATATATATATATATATATATATATATATATATATATATATATATATATATATATATATATATATATATATATATATATATATATATATATATATATATATATATATATATATATATATATATATATATATATATATATATATATATATATATATATATATATATATATATATATATATATATATATATATATATATATATATATATATATATATATATATATATATATATATATATATATATATATATATATATATATATATATATATATATATATATATATATATATATATATATATATATATATATATATATATATATATATATATATATATATATATATATATATATATATATATATATATATATATATATATATATATATATATATATATATATATATATATATATATATATATATATATATATATATATATATATATATATATATATATATATATATATATATATATATATATATATATATATATATATATATATATATATATATATATATATATATATATATATATATATATATATATATATATATATATATATATATATATATATATATATATATATATATATATATATATATATATATATATATATATATATATATATATATATATATATATATATATATATATATATATATATATATATATATATATATATATATATATATATATATATATATATATATATATATATATATATATATATATATATATATATATATATATATATATATATATATATATATATATATATATATATATATATATATATATATATATATATATATATATATATATATATATATATATATATATATATATATATATATATATATATATATATATATATATATATATATATATATATATATATATATATATATATATATATATATATATATATATATATATATATATATATATATATATATATATATATATATATATATATATATATATATATATATATATATATATATATATATATATATATATATATATATATATATATATATATATATATATATATATATATATATATATATATATATATATATATATATATATATATATATATATATATATATATATATATATATATATATATATATATATATATATATATATATATATATATATATATATATATATATATATATATATATATATATATATATATATATATATATATATATATATATATATATATATATATATATATATATATATATATATATATATATATATATATATATATATATATATATATATATATATATATATATATATATATATATATATATATATATATATATATATATATATATATATATATATATATATATATATATATATATATATATATATATATATATATATATATATATATATATATATATATATATATATATATATATATATATATATATATATATATATATATATATATATATATATATATATATATATATATATATATATATATATATATATATATATATATATATATATATATATATATATATATATATATATATATATATATATATATTATGATTTATCAAATTAATATATATATATATATATAAAAAAAAAATATTAAAAAGAAAATAAATGTTGATGTCAAAAATTAAAAAAAAAAAAAAAAAAAAAAAAAAAAAAAAAAAAAAAAAAAAAAAAAAAAAAAAAAAAAAAAAAAAAAAAAAAAAAAAAAAAAAAAAAAAAAAAAAAAAAAAAAAAAAAAAAAAAAAAAAAAAAAAAAAAAAAAAAAAAAAAAAAAAAAAAAAAAAAAAAAAAAAAAAAAAAAAAAAAAAAAAAAAAAAAAAAAAAAAAAAAAAAAAAAAAAAAAAAAAAAAAAAAAAAAAAAAAAAAAAAAAAAAAAAAAAAAAAAAAAAAAAAAAAAAAAAAAAAAAAAAAAAAAAAAAAAAAAAAAAAAAAAAAAAAAAAAAAAAAAAAAAAAAAAAAAAAAAAAAAAAAAAAAAAAAAAAAAAAAAAAAAAAAAAAAAAAAAAAAAAAAAAAAAAAAAAAAAAAAAAAAAAAAAAAAAAAAAAAAAAAAAAAAAAAAAAAAAAAAAAAAAAAAAAAAAAAAAAAAAAAAAAAAAAAAAAAAAAAAAAAAAAAAAAAAAAAAAAAAAAAAAAAAAAAAAAAAAAAAAAAAAAAAAAAAAAAAAAAAAAAAAAAAAAAAAAAAAAAAAAAAAAAAAAAAAAAAAAAAAAAAAAAAAAAAAAAAAAAAAAAAAAAAAAAAAAAAAAAAAAAAAAAAAAAAAAAAAAAAAAAAAAAAAAAAAAAAAAAAAAAAAAAAAAAAAAAAAAAAAAAAAAAAAAAAAAAAAAAAAAAAAAAAAAAAAAAAAAAAAAAAAAAAAAAAAAAAAAAAAAAAAAAAAAAAAAAAAAAAAAAAAAAAAAAAAAAAAAAAAAAAAAAAAAAAAAAAAAAAAAAAAAAAAAAAAAAAAAAAAAAAAAAAAAAAAAAAAAAAAAAAAAAAAAAAAAAAAAAAAAAAAAAAAAAAAAAAAAAAAAAAAAAAAAAAAAAAAAAAAAAAAAAAAAAAAAAAAAAAAAAAAAAAAAAAAAAAAAAAAAAAAAAAAAAAAAAAAAAAAAAAAAAAAAAAAAAAAAAAAAAAAAAAAAAAAAAAAAAAAAAAAAAAAAAAAAAAAAAAAAAAAAAAAAAAAAAAAAAAAAAAAAAAAAAAAAAAAAAAAAAAAAAAAAAAAAAAAAAAAAAAAAAAAAAAAAAAAAAAAAAAAAAAAAAAAAAAAAAAAAAAAAAAAAAAAAAAAAAAAAAAAAAAAAAAAAAAAAAAAAAAAAAAAAAAAAAAAAAAAAAAAAAAAAAAAAAAAAAAAAAAAAAAAAAAAAAAAAAAAAAAAAAAAAAAAAAAAAAAAAAAAAAAAAAAAAAAAAAAAAAAAAAAAAAAAAAAAAAAAAAAAAAAAAAAAAAAAAAAAAAAAAAAAAAAAAAAAAAAAAAAAAAAAAAAAAAAAAAAAAAAAAAAAAAAAAAAAAAAAAAAAAAAAAAAAAAAAAAAAAAAAAAAAAAAAAAAAAAAAAAAAAAAAAAAAAAAAAAAAAAAAAAAAAAAAAAAAAAAAAAAAAAAAAAAAAAAAAAAAAAAAAAAAAAAAAAAAAAAAAAAAAAAAAAAAAAAAAAAAAAAAAAAAAAAAAAAAAAAAAAAAAAAAAAAAAAAAAAAAAAAAAAAAAAAAAAAAAAAAAAAAAAAAAAAAAAAAAAAAAAAAAAAAAAAAAAAAAAAAAAAAAAAAAAAAAAAAAAAAAAAAAAAAAAAAAAAAAAAAAAAAAAAAAAAAAAAAAAAAAAAAAAAAAAAAAAAAAAAAAAAAAAAAAAAAAAAAAAAAAAAAAAAAAAAAAAAAAAAAAAAAAAAAAAAAAAAAAAAAAAAAAAAAAAAAAAAAAAAAAAAAAAAAAAAAAAAAAAAAAAAAAAAAAAAAAAAAAAAAAAAAAAAAAAAAAAAAAAAAAAAAAAAAAAAAAAAAAAAAAAAAAAAAAAAAAAAAAAAAAAAAAAAAAAAAAAAAAAAAAAAAAAAAAAAAAAAAAAAAAAAAAAAAAAAAAAAAAAAAAAAAAAAAAAAAAAAAAAAAAAAAAAAAAAAAAAAAAAAAAAAAAAAAAAAAAAAAAAAAAAAAAAAAAAAAAAAAAAAAAAAAAAAAAAAAAAAAAAAAAAAAAAAAAAAAAAAAAAAAAAAAAAAAAAAAAAAAAAAAAAAAAAAAAAAAAAAAAAAAAAAAAAAAAAAAAAAAAAAAAAAAAAAAAAAAAAAAAAAAAAAAAAAAAAAAAAAAAAAAAAAAAAAAAAAAAAAAAAAAAAAAAAAAAAAAAAAAAAAAAAAAAAAAAAAAAAAAAAAAAAAAAAAAAAAAAAAAAAAAAAAAAAAAAAAAAAAAAAAAAAAAAAAAAAAAAAAAAAAAAAAAAAAAAAAAAAAAAAAAAAAAAAAAAAAAAAAAAAAAAAAAAAAAAAAAAAAAATGTGAAAAAAAAAAAAAAAATAGGAAAAAAAATATTCTCTCTTAGTTATATAGAGAGATAATAATGTACGTAACTTTAAAAAGAAGAAGTCCATATTAAGTCTAAAGAGATATATAAGATTTAAAAGAATTAATTAAAATATAATAAAAAGATCCGTAAATATAGAATATAGATATAATGATAACATTAGTTTGATTTTAATTTGATTCAAGATGCAGACGATTATTACATTTTGAAAAGAAGAAATTTATATCCATTTTAAGTCTAAAGAGATATATGATTTAAAAGAATTAATTAAAATATTAATAAAAAGAAATTTTTGCCATTTATACATATCCATATATATCCGTAAATATAGAATATAGATATAATGATAACATTAGTTTGATTTTAATTTGATTCAAGATGCAGCCGACTTCATTTATCATTTATACGGATTTATTTCTTACTTTTTTCTATTTTTACTTTTTATTTTATTTTTATTATTAATTAATGATGATTAGGAATTTAGGAATAATATAAATGACATGGCTGCTTAAAATTAGAAAATAAAAGAAGAAAGGGGTTTCAAGTTTAATTCCTAGCATATTTGGGTGTTTGTTGGAATTCGTCTGCCCAAGACACATATTAAATTGACGTGGCTAGTACGTGATGATCCAAGTCGGGTCATACCCAATAACAAGCTAGACAAACACTAATGATTTTATTTATAAGATATTAAACCGGTCCCATACCACTAGAAATTGCAAAGTGTTGCAATTGTCAAACGTTGACTACCTTGTTAATTTAGATCATGGGATAAAGGTCACCTAACCACTAGTATAGATAAATTTACATGTGTGTATAAGTAGGACAACTTGATTTGGAAGCCATGTGATTAGGGTCACCGAAGCATGGTAACCAAAGGCGTTGATGGGATTAAACATGCCAACTTAATATAAGATATTAAACCGGTCCCATACCACTAGAAATTGCAAAGTGTTGCAATTGTCAAACGTTGACTACCTTGTTAATTTAGATCATGGGATAAAGGTCACCTAACCACTAGTATAGATAAATTTACATGTGTGTATAAGTAGGACAACTTGATTTGGAAGCCATGTGATTAGGGTCACCGAAGCATGGTAACCAAAGGCGTTGATGGGATTAAACATGCCAACTTAATATAAGATATTAAACCGGTCCCATACCACTAGAAATTGCAAAGTGTTGCAATTGTCAAACGTTGACTACCTTGTTAATTTAGATCATGGGATAAAGGTCACCTAACCATCATTTAAATGTAACGTTGGATTCTAGGTTTTAATTATTAATTGTCTATGAGACATAAAAGGGTATTAACAATTAAAATTTATATTTGATATCGAAAATACTAATAAAGAACTTTGTTAATCTTGTAGATGGCCGCTAACAATGCAATAAACCCCAACCAAAACGTCCATAATTTTTCACTAAGATCCATCCTTGAAAAGGATCGTCTAAACCAAAACAATTTTGTTGGAATTCGTCTGCCCAAGACACATATTAAATTGACGTGGCTAGTACGTGATGATCCAAGTCGGGTCATACCCAGTAACAAGCTAGATCAACTTGATTGTCTAATTATCAAGGGAAGAGATAATTGTGCCAATATTTTTGCCCACAGGCCAGAGAGTTCCCACTGCGGCGCAGTGGGGGTTTTTGCACACAAGGCCAGAGAGTTCCCACTGCGGCGCAGTGGGGGTGCAAACAACCCACTGCGGCGCAGTGGGGGTTTTTGCACACGAAGGCCAGAGAGTTCCCACTGCGGCGCAGTGGGAGCGTGTCAAACCCACTGCGGCGCAGTGGGGGTTTTTGCACACGAAGGCCAGAGAGTTCCCACTGCGGCGCAGTGGGAGTGTATCAGACCCACTGCGGCGCAGTGGGAATTTTTTTTTTTCTCTCATTACTCTCTCATTACTCTCTCATTACTCTCTCATTACTCTCTCATTACTCTCTCATTACTCTCTCATTACTCTCTCATTACTCTCTCATTACTCTCTCATTACTCTCTCATTACTCTCTCATTACTCTCTCATTACATAAGGCTTAACACTCAATGTATCTTTACACTCTCTTACATGCAAGTGAGATTACTCTCTCATTACTCTCTCATCTAGTTTCTTCTTATTTTGGTTCTTGGAAAAATCAGCCAAAGGGAAAAAGAAGAAAGGGGTTTCAAGTTTAATTCCTAGCATAATTTAGGGTGTTTGTTGGAAGCTTGGGGTATACTAGCTTGAGGTTCTTCTAGGTTGAAGACTTGCCATTTGAAGACATCATCTCCTTCATTCAACCTTCTCATTAGCTTGGAAGAAGGTAGTCTTCTAAACACCCTATGGTTGTTGTTTTGTATGTATGTTATTCATATACATGGATCCTTATTGTTTGGGTTTTCTTTTAATAGTTAAAATTGGTTTTAACTACATATGTCACATTGAAATGGTTCAATTTTCCGCTGCGTTTTAATATTATAAGGATAATATTACTTTGATAAAAACCCAAAAATCCCAACAATGGCATCTAGAGCCGGTTATATGGATACATACATCAAAAGTTGAAATTTTGTTTGGACAAAATCCAATATTTTGGTCATTTGGTTATGGCCAAAATAAATACACAAAAAGGAGGTTCCTTTTTCTTGTGTATTTTAGTGTCACAACTTAGCCAAGAGACCTTGTGAATGTTTGTGATGTGTGGATGTGTTTGTTTAATTATTCAATGGTTGTAATAGTTAAATAGGATTTTATTCATTCATTTGGTTATGGCCAAAATAAATACACAAAAAGGAGGTTCCTTTTTCTTGTGTATTTTAGTGTCACAACTTAGCCAAGAGACCTTGTGAATGTTTGTGATGTGTGGATGTGTTTGTTTAATTATTCAATGGTTGTAATAGTTAAATAGGATTTTATTCATTCATTTGGTTATGGCCAAAATAAATACACAAAAAGGAGGTTCCTTTTTCTTGTGTATTTTAGTGTCACAACTTAGCCAAGAGACCTTGTGAATGTTTGTGATGTGTGGATGTGTTTGTTTAATTATTCAATGGTTGTAATAGTTAAATAGGATTTTATTCATTCATTTGGTTATGGCCAAAATAAATACACAAAAAGGAGGTTCCTTTTTCTTGTGTATTTTAGTGTCACAACTTAGCCAAGAGACCTTGTGAATGTTTGTGATGTGTGGATGTGTTTGTTTAATTATTCAATGGTTGTAATAGTTAAATAGGATTTTATTCATTCATTTGGTTATGGCCAAAATAAATACACAAAAAGGAGGTTCCTTTTTCTTGTGTATTTTAGTGTCACAACTTAGCCAAGAGACCTTGTGAATGTTTGTGATGTGTGGATGTGTTTGTTTAATTATTCAATGGTTGTAATAGTTAAATAGGATTTTATTCATTCATTTGGTTATGGCCAAAATAAATACACAAAAAGGAGGTTCCTTTTTCTTGTGTATTTTAGTGTCACAACTTAGCCAAGAGACCTTGTGAATGTTTGTGATGTGTGGATGTGTTTGTTTAATTATTCAATGGTTGTAATAGTTAAATAGGATTTTATTCATTCATTTGGTTATGGCCAAAATAAATACACAAAAAGGAGGTTCCTTTTTCTTGTGTATTTTAGTGTCACAACTTAGCCAAGAGACCTTGTGAATGTTTGTGATGTGTGGATGTGTTTGTTTAATTATTCAATGGTTGTAATAGTTAAATAGGATTTTATTCATTCATTTGGTTATGGCCAAAATAAATACACAAAAAGGAGGTTCCTTTTTCTTGTGTATTTTAGTGTCACAACTTAGCCAAGAGACCTTGTGAATGTTTGTGATGTGTGGATGTGTTTGTTTAATTATTCAATGGTTGTAATAGTTAAATAGGATTTTATTCATTCATTTGGTTATGTAATCTATTTATTTCATTTGGTATGTAATAAGTAGATTAGTTGCATTTTTCATTATAAATGTAATCTCCAAGATGGCATCAAAAGGTTTGGGGCTAAAAGTTGGAGGCTAATGAGAAGACCAGTAAGTTCTCACTGCGGCGCAGTGGGAGTATGTCAAACCCACTGCGGCGCAGTGGGGTTATGCAGCCGAGGACAGTGAGTTCCCACTGCGGCGCAGTGGGAGTATGTCAAACCCACTGCGGCGCAGTGGGGGTTTTTGCACACGAAGGCCAGAGAGTTCCCACTGCGGCGCAGTGGGAGTATATCAGACCCACTGCGGCGCAGTGGGTTTCCACTGCGGCGCAGTGGGAGTATATTAGAACCACTGCGGCGCAGTGGGTTATCAAAATGAAGAAAATCATTCAAATCACATCACAAAAGGTTACTTGAAGCATTTGGATGCAAGATCAAGTGGGAGCTCAACTAACACAATATTTTGTGTTACTTTGTCCCTTAGGTTGAGACCTTTTGGCCCACTTGTTTCGGCTAACAAGTGTGGTCAAAATAGTTGGCTAATGTTGTGCACTTATTATATTTGTGTGGTTGTTTGTTTATTTTGTCATATGGATGCTCAAAACCAACAAACTTGATGACTACATAAAAGATTAAAATTGGTTTTAATATTGACATTAACTTGGTAAATTAAAATGGGTTTTATTAAAAGTTAATGGTCACAATTATAAAAATGGATTTTATAAAAGAACCTTGAAATTTGGATTTCAAGATTCATTATGGTACATAGTTTTTAACTAGAATATAAAAACTCAAACGACCCTTTAAAAACAAGTTAAACGCCATCCTTTTATACAACACTTAATTATTTGGGAACTCTTTGTAGGATAAAGGTCACCTAACCATCATTTAAATGTAACGTTGGATTCTAGGTTTTAATTATTAATTGTCTATGAGACATAAAAGGGTATTAACAATTAAAATTTATATTTGATATCGAAAATACTAATAAAGAACTTTGTTAATCTTGTAGATGGCCGCTAACAATGCAATAAACCCCAACCAAAACGTCCATAATTTTTCACTAAGATCCATCCTTGAAAAGGATCGTCTAAACCAAAACAACTTTGTGGATTGGTTTCGTAACTTAAGAATTGTTCTTAGGCACGAAAAGAAATCCTATATTTTAGACGATCCTATTCCTGATGAGCCCGAAGAAACTGATGTTGAGGCCTATAATGATTGGGTTAAATATGTCGAGGACTCCGTGCAAGTTAGTTGCATAATGCTTGCGAGTATGACTCCCGAACTCCAAAAGGAGTTCGAGCATCATGGGGCATACGACATGATTACCCAACTCAAGGAAATGTTCCAACAAAAGGCAAGGGCTGAACGCTTCGAAACGGTTCGAGCGCTTCATGCATGTCGCATGGATGATTCACAACCCGTATCAACATATGTTCTTAAAATGAAAAGCTACATTGATCGCCTCGAAAGGCTTAATTGTCCCGTCTCAAATGAGTTAGCTACGGATATGATCCTTAACTCATTATCTAAGAGATTTGAGACTTTCGTGTTAAATTATAACATGAATGGATGGGACAAGACCGTTTCCGAGCTTCATGGGATGCTCAAAACGGCCGAGGCTAGTATGGGAGGAAAAGTTCAACCCGTTCTCATGATCAATGAAGGCGGAAAGAAAAGGGCTTACTCCGGACCCAAGGCAAATGTTGCTAAGGGAAAGGGTAACTTCAAAGGGAATTTTAAAGGCAAAGGAAAGGGAAAAATGGATACCCAAAAAGCGAAGAAGCAAAAGGTTGCTGTCAATGACCCATGCTTTGAGTGTGGGGAGGTAGGACATTGGAAACGTAATTGTCCAACCTACCTCAAAGAGTTAAAAGCTAAGAGGGATGCAGGGCAAACCTCAGGTACAATATTTATGATATATATTGAGCTTAATACAGTTTTTTCTTACATATGGGTATTGGATACCGGATGTGGAACTCATATTTGTAATATGTTACAGGGGTTCATAAGAAAAAGGAACATCAAGAAGGGGGACATTAGTCTCTTTATGGGCAATGGTGCATTGGTGCATGTTGAAGCCCAAGGAGACTATCTTTTGAAACTTCCAAATGGTTTGGAAATTGTATTAAACAATGTTTTGTATGCACCTAGTTTGACTAGGAGTATTATTTCAGTTTCCCGTTTAAGACATGTTGGATATGATTTTAATTTTGTTAACAATGATATCCATGTTTCTTTGAATGATGTATTTTATTTTAAAGCTATGCCTTTAAATGGTATTTATGAATTGGTTCATGAAAACACCACATATGATAACTCAATGTACCAAGCTACCACCAAGAAACTTAAATTAGATTTAAGTGAAACCTATATTTGGCATTGTCGTCTTGGCCATATAAATAAGAATCGCATACTAACACTTCAAAAGAATGGTCTTTTGAAAACAAAATCGAATGATTCATTTAATGTATGTGAATCTTGTTTACAAGGCAAGATGACTAAAGCACCTTTCAAAGGCACTAATGAAAGGGCAAAAGATTTATTAGGTATCATACATTCGGATGTATGTGGTCCTTTTAAGCCAATGACTAGGAATGGTGAAAGATACTTCATTACATTCACCGATGACTATAGTCGTTACGGTTATGTATACTTATTAAGACATAAGAGTGAAGCTTTTGAAATGTTCAAAATTTTCAAGAATGAAGTAGAAAACCAACTCAGTAAGACAATAAAAATTCTTCGTTCTGATAGAGGAGGTGAATACCTAAGTGATGCTTTTCAAGATCATCTTAGAAGTTGTGGGATTGTCTCACAACTAACTCCACCTGGAACACCACAACATAATGGTGTGTCTGAAAGGAGGAATCGAACTCTATTAGATATGGTTCGTTCCATGATGAGCAGAAGCTCACTACCTCTATCATTTTGGGGATATGCCATAATCTCTGCTGCCCGAATTTTAAATATGGCTCCCACCAAGAAAGTGGAGAAAACACCTTTTGAAATATGGCATGGAAGAGTTCCATCTTTATCATATTTAAAGGTATGGGGTTGTGAGGCTTATGTAAGACATGATGCCTCAAACAAATTAGAGCCCCGATCCACTAAGTGTATCTTTGTAGGATATCCCAAAGATGATTTGGGATATTATTTCTACAATCCTAATGAGCAAAATGTATTTGTTGCTCGAAAGGCTGAGTTCTTGGAAACTAAATTCCTTATGGAAGGAACTAGTTCCAGAACAGTGGAACTTGAAGAAGATCAAGAACCACTGACAGATACACACTTGGGTGACACTAGCATTCAACAAAAGGATGTTGAAGATGATCAAAGGGTTGATCAAGACACACAAAACGTTCGTAGATCTGGTAGAGCTACTTATCCACCTGAGAGATATGGATTTCTCGTGGATGAATGCTACATGGTAGTTTCTGATGAACCTACCACCTACCATGATGCTATGTCCAAATCAGATTCGGACAAATGGCTAGAGGCCATGAACGCTGAGATGCAATCCATGTATGACAACCAAGTTTGGGAATTGGTTGTTGAACCTCCTAATTCCAAAGTAGTTGGAAGTAAGTGGGTGTTCAAATTGAAACACGATATGCATGGAAACTTGAGTACTTATAAAGCTAGACTTGTAGCAAAAGGTTTCACTCAAACTCGAGGGGTCGATTATGATGAAACTTTTTCGCCTGTGGCAATGCTAAAGTCTATTAGGATATTATTTGCCATAGCCGCACATTATGACTATGAGATATGGCAAATGGATGTCAAAACCGCTTTTCTAAATGGATATCTTGAGGAAGATGTCTATATGGATCAGCCTGAAGGTTTTGTCGATCCAAAACATCCTAATAAAGTATGCAAGTTAAAGAAATCAATCTATGGATTGAAACAAGCATCAAGAAGCTGGAATCGTCGTTTTGATGAAGAAGTCAAGAAATTTGGCTTCATCAAAAATGCCGATGAAGCTTGTGTGTATAAGAAGGCTAGTGGGAGCATCATTACTTTTCTAGTATTATATGTCGATGACATTCTACTATTTGGAAATGACATTCCAACCTTGGAAGGTGTAAAAGCCTGGCTTGGAAGTTGCTTTTCCATTAAGGATCTTGGTGAAGCCGCCTATATTTTGGGAATAAGGATCTATAGGGATAGATCAAGGCGCTTAATAGGTTTGAATCAAAGTGCATACATAGACAAGATCTTGAAAAGGTTCAAGATGGAAAACTCCAAAAAGGGTTTGGTGCCTATTCAAAGAGGAACTATATTGAGTACTTCTCAATCTCCCAGCTCAAAAGTTGAGCAAGAGAGAATGAGTGGAATCCCATATGCATCTGCTATAGGATCCATCATGTATGCTATGATATGCACGAGACCGGACGTGTCATGCGCTTTAAGCATGACAAGTAGATACCAGCAAAATCCAGGAGATAGTCATTGGATGGCTGTCAAATATATATTGAAATATCTTAGAAACACTAAAGATATGTTCTTAATATATGGATCTGGTGAGGAGGAACTCGTTGTAAAGGGTTACACGGATGCGAGTTTCCAAACTGATCGAGATGATTCTCGATCACAATCGGGGTATATCTTCATTCTAAATGGAGGAGCTGTTTCTTGGAAAAGCTCAAAGCAAGATGTGGTTGCATTGTCCACTACAGAATCGGAATACATCGCCGCTTCTCTAGCAGCACAAGAAGCTGCATGGTTGAAGAAATTCATTGCCGATCTAGGGGTTGTTCCTTCCATTCAAGGACCCCTAGAAATTCTTTGTGATAACGAGGGTGCGATTGCTCAAATCAAGGAACCTCGTGCACATCAAAAGACTAGGCACATTGAGCGGAGATTCAACTACATAAGGGATGAAGTTGAAAAGGGAAAGATATGTATTCACAAAGTTCACACCGATCAAAATGTTGCGGACCCACTCACGAAGCTCCTTGAAAGGCCTAAGCATGAGAGTCATACTTGTGCCATGGGACTTCGATATTCTAGTGATTGGATTTGATCTATTTTATGTATTTGGATATCGGAACACTTGTAGTTATTAACACATTTATATGAATATTGGTATTTTGCATTTAAATTGTGTTATGTTCCATTTTTGCATGTTTAAATCCATGAATAAGTTAATTATTCTAAATGTCCGTAGTCGATCATATTTGTGGGAACAAATATGAATGTAAGATTATTATGAACTTGGATTGGTAGATATTCAAAAGGGTTTGAATATAGAGCAAAGTGTTGCGGCGCAGTGGGAGCGTGTCAAACCCACTGCGGCGCAGTGGGGGTTTTTGCACACGAAGGCCAGAGAGTTCCCACTGCGGCGCAGTGGGAGTGTATCAGACCCACTGCGGCGCAGTGGGGGTTTTTGCACACGAAGGCCAGAGAGTTCCCACTGCGGCGCAGTGGGAGTGTATCAGACCCACTGCGGCGCAGTGGGGGTTTTTGCACACGAAGGCCAGAGAGTTCCCACTGCGGCGCAGTGGGAGTGTATCAGACCCACTGCGGCGCAGTGGGGGTTTTTGCACACGAAGGCCAGAGAGTTCCCACTGCGGCGCAGTGGGAGTGTATCAGACCCACTGCGGCGCAGTGGGAGCGTGTCCAACCCACTGCGGCGCAGTGGGGGTTTTTGCACACGAAGGCCAGAGAGTTCCCACTGCGGCGCAGTGGGAGTGTATCAGACCCACTGCGGCGCAGTGGGAACGTGTCAACCCACTGCGGCGCAGTGGGGGTTTTTGCACACGAAGGCCAGAGAGTTCCCACTGCGGCGCAGTGGGGGTTTTTGCACACGAAGGCCAGAGAGTTCCCACTGCGGCGCAGTGGGAGTGTGTCAGACCCACTGCGGCGCAGTGGGGGTTTTTGCACACGAAGGCCAGAGAGTTCCCACTGCGGCGCAGTGGGAGTGTGTCAGACCCACTGCGGCGCAGTGGGGGTTTTTGCACACGAAGGCCAGAGAGTTCCCACTGCGGCGCAGTGGGAGTGTATCAGACCCACTGCGGCGCAGTGGGGTATACCCATGGCGCAGAGAGTTTCCCCACTGCGGCGCAGTGGGAGCGTGTCAGACCCACTGCGGCGCAGTGGGGGTTTTTGCACACGAAGGCCAGAGAGTTCCCACTGCGGCGCAGTGGGAGTGTATCAGACCCACTGCGGCGCAGTGGGAACGTGTCAACCCACTGCGGCGCAGTGGGGGTTTTTGCACACGAAGGCCAGAGAGTTCCCACTGCGGCGCAGTGAGAGTGTATCAGACCCACTGCGGCGCAGTGGGGGTTTTTGCACACGAAGGCCAGAGAGTTCCCACTGCGGCGCAGTGGGGGTTGCAAAGCAGAGAGTCCCACTGCGGCGCAGTGGGGGTTTTTGCACACGAAGGCCAGAGAGTTCCCACTGCGGCGCAGTGGGAGTGTATCAGACCCACTGCGGCGCAGTGGGGGTTTTTGCACACGAAGGCCAGAGAGTTCCCACTGCGGCGCAGTGGGAGTGTATCAGACCCACTGCGGCGCAGTGGGAGAGTGTCAAACCCACTGCGGCGCAGTGGGGGTTTTTGCACACGAAGGCCAGAGAGTTCCCACTGCGGCGCAGTGGGGGTTGCAAAGGCCAGAGAGTTCCCACTGCGGCGCAGTGGGAGGTGCAAACCAGACCCACTGCGGCGCAGTGGGGGTTTTTGCACACGAAGGCCAGAGAGTTCCCACTGCGGCGCAGTGGGAGCGTGTCAAACCCACTGCGGCGCAGTGGGAGTTTTTGCACCCGAAGGTCAGGGAGCTCCCACTGCGGCGCAGTGGGAGTGTCAACCCACTGCGGCGCAGTGGGGGTTTTTGCACACGAAGGCCAGAGAGTTCCCACTGCGGCGCAGTGGGGGTTTTTGCACACGAAGGCCAGAGAGTTCCCACTGCGGCGCAGTGGGAGTGTATCAGACCCACTGCGGCGCAGTGGGAGTGTCAAACCCACTGCGGCGCAGTGGGGGTTTTTGCACACGAAGGCCAGAGAGTTCCCACTGCGGCGCAGTGGGAGCGTGTCAAACCCACTGCGGCGCAGTGGGGGTTTTTGCACACGAAGGCCAGAGAGTTCCCACTGCGGCGCAGTGGGAGTGTATCAAACCCACTGCGGCGCAGTGGGGGTTTTTGCACACGAAGGCCAGAGAGTTCCCACTGCGGCGCAGTGGGGGTTTTTGCACACGAAGGCCAGAGAGTTCCCACTGCGGCGCAGTGGGAGTGTATCAGACCCACTGCGGCGCAGTGGGAGCGTGTCAACCCACTGCGGCGCAGTGGGGGTTTTTGCACACGAAGGCCAGAGAGTTCCCACTGCGGCGCAGTGGGAGTGTATCAGACCCACTGCGGCGCAGTGGGTTAACCCACTGCGGCGCAGTGGGAGCGTGTCAACCCACTGCGGCGCAGTGGGGGTTTTTGCACACGAAGGCCAGAGAGTTCCCACTGCGGCGCAGTGGGGGTTTTTGCACACGAAGGCCAGAGAGTTCCCACTGCGGCGCAGTGGGAGCGTGTCAAACCCACTGCGGCGCAGTGGGGGTTTTTGCACACGAAGGCCAGAGAGTTCCCACTGCGGCGCAGTGGGAGCGTGTCAAACCCACTGCGGCGCAGTGGGGGTTTTTGCACACGAAGGCCAGAGAGTTCCCACTGCGGCGCAGTGGGAGTGTATCAGACCCACTGCGGCGCAGTGGGGTTTCCCACTGCGGCGCAGTGGGAGTATGTCAAACCCACTGCGGCGCAGTGGGGGTTTTTGCACACGAAGGCCAGAGAGTTCCCACTGCGGCGCAGTGGGAGTATGTCAAACCCACTGCGGCGCAGTGGGGGTTTTTGCACACGAAGGCCAGAGAGTTCCCACTGCGGCGCAGTGGGAGTATATCAGACCCACTGCGGCGCAGTGGAGTTGCAGCGGCGCAGTAAGTTCCCACTGCGGCGCAGTGGGAGTATGTCAAACCCACTGCGGCGCAGTGGGGGTTTTTGCACACGAAGGCCAGAGAGTTCCCACTGCGGCGCAGTGGGAGTATGTCAAACCCACTGCGGCGCAGTGGGGGTTTTTGCACACGAAGGCCAGAGAGTTCCCACTGCGGCGCAGTGGGAGTATGTCAAACCCACTGCGGCGCAGTGGGGGTTTTTGCACACGAAGGCCAGAGAGTTCCCACTGCGGCGCAGTGGGAGTATGTCAAACCCACTGCGGCGCAGTGGGGGTTTTTGCACACGAAGGCCAGAGAGTTCCCACTGCGGCGCAGTGGGAGTATGTCAAACCCACTGCGGCGCAGTGGGGGTTTTTGCACACGAAGGCCAGAGAGTTCCCACTGCGGCGCAGTGGGAGTATATCAGACCCACTGCGGCGCAGTGGAGTATGTCAAACCCACTGCGGCGCAGTGGGAGTATGTCAAACCCACTGCGGCGCAGTGGGAGTATGTCAAACCCACTGCGGCGCAGTGGGAGTATGCACCCACTGCGGCGCAGTGAGTATGTCAAACCCACTGCGGCGCAGTGGGAGTATGTCAAACCCACTGCGGCGCAGTGGGAGTATGTCAAACCCACTGCGGCGCAGTGGGGTATGCACACTGCGGCGCAGTGAGTTTCCCACTGCGGCGCAGTGGGAGTATGTCAAACCCACTGCGGCGCAGTGGGGGATAATGCAACCGAGACCAGTGACTTACCACTGCGGCGCAGTGGGAGTGTATTAGACTCACTGCGGCGCAGTGGGGTATGCAATGCCGGCGCAGTGGAGTATCAATCCCACTGCGGCGCAGTGGGAGTATGTCAAACCCACTGCGGCGCAGTGGGGGATAATGCAACCGAGACCAGTGACTTACCACTGCGGCGCAGTATGAGTGTATTAGACTCACTGCGGCGCAGTGGGGTATGCAAACCCACTGCGGCGCAGTGGGAGTATGTCACCCACTGCGGCGCAGTGGGAGTATGCAACCCACTGCGGCGCAGTGGGAGTATGTCACCCACTGCGGCGCAGTGGGAGTATGCACCCACTGCGGCGCAGTGGGAGTATGTCAAACCCACTGCGGCGCAGTGGGAGTATGTCAAACCCACTGCGGCGCAGTGGGAGTATGTCACCCACTGCGGCGCAGTGGGAGTATGCAACCCACTGCGGCGCAGTGGGAGTATGTCAAACCCACTGCGGCGCAGTGGGAGTATGCACCCACTGCGGCGCAGTGGGAGTATGTCAAACCCACTGCGGCGCAGTGGGAGTATGTCAAACCCACTGCGGCGCAGTGGGAGTATGTCACCCACTGCGGCGCAGTGGGAGTATGTCAAACCCACTGCGGCGCAGTGGGAGTATGTCAAACCCACTGCGGCGCAGTGGGAGTATGCACCCACTGCCGAGCGCAGTGGAGTATCAATCCCACTGCGGCGCAGTGGGAGTATGTCAAACCCACTGCGGCGCAGTGGGGGATAATGCAACCGAGACCAGTGACTTACCACTGCGGCGCAGTCGGAGTGTATTAGACCCACTGCGGCGCAGTGGGGTTATGCAAAATGCGGCGCAGTGGGAGTATGCACCCACTGCGGCGCAGTGGGAGTATGCACCCACTGCGGCGCAGTGGGAGTATGTCAAACCCACTGCGGCGCAGTGGGAGTATGTCAAACCCACTGCGGCGCAGTGGGAGTATGTCACCCACTGCGGCGCAGTGGGAGTATGTCAACCCACTGCGGCGCAGTGGGAGTATGTCAAACCCACTGCGGCGCAGTGGGAGTATGTCAAACCCACTGCGGCGCAGTGGGAGTATGTCAAACCCACTGCGGCGCAGTGGGAGTATGTCAACCCACTGCGGCGCAGTGGGAGTATGTCAAACCCACTGCGGCGCAGTGGGAGTATGCAAACCCACTGCGGCGCAGTGGGAGTATGTCAAACCCACTGCGGCGCAGTGGGAGTATGTCAACCCACTGCGGCGCAGTGGGAGTATGTCAAACCCACTGCGGCGCAGTGGGAGTATGTCAAACCCACTGCGGCGCAGTGGGAGTATGTCAACCCACTGCGGCGCAGTGGGAGTATGTCAAACCCACTGCGGCGCAGTGGGAGTATGTCAAACCCACTGCGGCGCAGTGGGAGTATGCAACCCACTGCGGCGCAGTGGGAGTATGTCAAACCCACTGCGGCGCAGTGGGAGTATGTCAAACCCACTGCGGCGCAGTGGGAGTATGTCAAACCCACTGCGGCGCAGTGGGAGTATGCAAACCCACTGCGGCGCAGTGGGAGTATGTCACCCACTGCGGCGCAGTGGGAGTATGCACCCACTGCGGCGCAGTGGGAGTATGTCAAACCCACTGCGGCGCAGTGGGAGTATGTCAAACCCACTGCGGCGCAGTGGGAGTATGTCACCCACTGCGGCGCAGTGGGAGTATGTCAAACCCACTGCGGCGCAGTGGGAGTATGTCAAACCCACTGCGGCGCAGTGGGAGTATGCACCCACTGCGGCGCAGTGGGAGTATGTCAAACCCACTGCGGCGCAGTGGGAGTATGCACCCACTGCGGCGCAGTGGGAGTATGTCAAACCCACTGCGGCGCAGTGGGAGTATGTCAAACCCACTGCGGCGCAGTGGGAGTATGCAACCCACTGCGGCGCAGTGGGAGTATGTCAAACCCACTGCGGCGCAGTGGGAGTATGTCAAACCCACTGCGGCGCAGTGAGAGTATTAGACCTACTGCGGCGCAGTGGGTTATCAAAATGAAGAAAATCATTCAAATCACATCACAAAAGGTTACTTGAAGCATTTGGATGCAAGATCAAGTGGGAGCTCAACTAACACAATATTTTGTGTTACTTTGTCCCTTAGGTTGAGACCTTTTGGCCCACTTGTTTCGGCTAACAAGTGTGGTCAAAATAGTTGGCTAATGTTGTGCACTTATTATATTTGTGTGGTTGTTTGTTTATTTTGTCATATGGATGCTCAAAACGGCCGAGGCTAGTATGGGAGGAAAAGTTCAACCCGTTCTCATGATCAATGAAGGCGGAAAGAAAAGGGCTTACTCCGGACCCAAGGCAAATGTTGCTAAGGGAAAGGGTAACTTCAAAGGGAATTTTAAAGGCAAAGGAAAGGGAAAAATGGATACCCAAAAGGCGAAGAAGCAAAAGGTTGCTGTCAATGACCCATGCTTTGAGTGTGGGGAGGTAGGACATTGGAAACGTAATTGTCCAACCTACCTCAAAGAGTTAAAAGCTAAGAGGGATGCAGGGCAAACCTCAGGTACAATATTTATGATATATATTGAGCTTAATACTGTTCTTTCTTACATATGGGTATTGGATACCGGATGTGGAACTCATATTTGTAATATGTTACAGGGGTTCATAAGAAAGAAGCGCATCAAGAAGGGAGACATTAGTCTCTTTATGGGCAATGGTGCATTGGTGCATGTTGAAGCCCAAGGAGACTATCTTTTGAAACTTCCAAATGGTTTGGAAATTGTATTGAACAATGTTTTGTATGCACCTAGTTTGACTAGGAGTATTATTTCAGTTTCCCGTTTAAGACATGTTGGATATGATTTTAATTTTGTTAACAATGATATCCATGTTTCTTTGAATGATGTATTTTATTTTAAAGCTATGCCTTTAAATGGTATTTATGAATTGGTTCATGAAAACACCACATATGATAACTCAATGTACCAAGCTACCACCAAGAAACTTAAATTAGATTTAAGTGAAACCTATATTTGGCATTGTCGTCTTGGCCATATAAATAAGAATCGCATACTAACACTTCAAAAGAATGGTCTTTTGAAAACAAAATCGAATGATTCATTTAATGTATGTGAATCTTGTTTACAAGGCAAGATGACTAAAGCACCTTTCAAAGGCACTAATGAAAGGGCAAAAGATTTATTAGGTATCATACATTCGGATGTATGTGGTCCTTTTAAGCCAATGACTAGGAATGGTGAAAGATACTTCATTACATTCACCGATGACTATAGTCGTTACGGTTATGTATACTTATTAAGACATAAGAGTGAAGCTTTTGAAATGTTCAAAATTTTCAAGAATGAAGTAGAAAACCAACTCAGTAAGACAATAAAAATTCTTCGTTCTGATAGAGGAGGTGAATACCTAAGTGATGCTTTTCAAGATCATCTTAGAAGTTGTGGGATTGTCTCACAACTAACTCCACCTGGAACACCACAACATAATGGTGTGTCTGAAAGGAGGAATCGAACTCTATTAGATATGGTTCGTTCCATGATGAGCAGAAGCTCACTACCTCTATCATTTTGGGGATATGCCATAATCTCTGCTGCCCGAATTTTAAATATGGCTCCCACCAAGAAAGTGGAGAAAACACCTTTTGAAATATGGCATGGAAGAGTTCCATCTTTATCATATTTAAAGGTATGGGGTTGTGAGGCTTATGTAAGACATGATGCCTCAAACAAATTAGAGCCCCGATCCACTAAGTGTATCTTTGTAGGATATCCCAAAAATGATTTGGGATATTATTTCTACAATCCTAATGAGCAAAATGTATTTGTTGCTCGAAAGGCTGAGTTCTTGGAAACTAAATTCCTTATGGAAGGAACTAGTTCCAGAACAGTGGAACTTGAAGAAGATCAAGAACCACTGACAGATACACACTTGGGTGACACTAGCATTCAACAAAAGGATGTTGAAGATGATCAAAGGGTTGATCAAGACACACAAAACGTTCGTAGATCTGGTAGAGCTACTTATCCACCTGAGAGATATGGATTTCTCGTGGATGAATGCTACATGGTAGTTTCTGATGAACCTACCACCTACCATGATGCTATGTCCAAATCAGATTCGGACAAATGGCTAGAGGCCATGAACGCTGAGATGCAATCCATGTATGACAACCAAGTTTGGGAATTGGTTGTTGAACCTCCTAATTCCAAAGTAGTTGGAAGTAAGTGGGTGTTCAAATTGAAACACGATATGCATGGAAACTTGAGTACTTATAAAGCTAGACTTGTAGCAAAAGGTTTCACTCAAACTCGAGGGGTCGATTATGATGAAACTTTTTCGCCTGTGGCAATGCTAAAGTCTATTAGGATATTATTTGCCATAGCCGCACATTATGACTATGAGATATGGCAAATGGATGTCAAAACCGCTTTTCTAAATGGATATCTTGAGGAAGATGTCTATATGGATCAGCCTGAAGGTTTTGTCGATCCAAAACATCCTAATAAAGTATGCAAGTTAAAGAAATCAATCTATGGATTGAAACAAGCATCAAGAAGCTGGAATCGTCGTTTTGATGAAGAAGTCAAGAAATTTGGCTTCATCAAAAATGCCGATGAAGCTTGTGTGTATAAGAAGGCTAGTGGGAGCATCATTACTTTTCTAGTATTATATGTCGATGACATTCTACTATTTGGAAATGACATTCCAACCTTGGAAGGTGTAAAAGCCTGGCTTGGAAGTTGCTTTTCCATTAAGGATCTTGGTGAAGCCGCCTATATTTTGGGAATAAGGATCTATAGGGATAGATCAAGGCGCTTAATAGGTTTGAATCAAAGTGCATACATAGACAAGATCTTGAAAAGGTTCAAGATGGAAAACTCCAAAAAGGGTTTGGTGCCTATTCAAAGAGGAACTATATTGAGTACTTCTCAATCTCCCAGCTCAAAAGTTGAGCAAGAGAGAATGAGTGGAATCCCATATGCATCTGCTATAGGATCCATCATGTATGCTATGATATGCACGAGACCGGACGTGTCATGCGCTTTAAGCATGACAAGTAGATACCAGCAAAATCCAGGAGATAGTCATTGGATGGCTGTCAAATATATATTGAAATATCTTAGAAACACTAAAGATATGTTCTTAATATATGGATCTGGTGAGGAGGAACTCGTTGTAAAGGGTTACACGGATGCGAGTTTCCAAACTGATCGAGATGATTCTCGATCACAATCGGGGTATATCTTCATTCTAAATGGAGGAGCTGTTTCTTGGAAAAGCTCAAAGCAAGATGTGGTTGCATTGTCCACTACAGAATCGGAATACATCGCCGCTTCTCTAGCAGCACAAGAAGCTGCATGGTTGAAGAAATTCATTGCCGATCTAGGGGTTGTTCCTTCCATTCAAGGACCCCTAGAAATTCTTTGTGATAACGAGGGTGCGATTGCTCAAATCAAGGAACCTCGTGCACATCAAAAGACTAGGCACATTGAGCGGAGATTCAACTACATAAGGGATGAAGTTGAAAAGGGAAAGATATGTATTCACAAAGTTCACACCGATCAAAATGTTGCGGACCCACTCACGAAGCTCCTTGAAAGGCCTAAGCATGAGAGTCATACTTGTGCCATGGGACTTCGATATTCTAGTGATTGGATTTGATCTATTTTATGTATTTGGATATCGGAACACTTGTAGTTATTAACACATTTATATGAATATTGGTATTTTGCATTTAAATTGTGTTATGTTCCATTTTGCATTAATTGTGTTATGTTCCATTTTTGCATGTTTAAATCCATGAATAAGTTAATTATTCTAAATGTCCGTAGTCGATCATATTTGTGGGAACAAATATGAATGTAAGATTATTATGAACTTGGATTGGTAGATATTCAAAAGGGTTTGAATATAGAGCAAAGTGTTGCTACCAAGGTTCATAGATATTTGTGGGATACAAATATTGGACTGACCTGCAATCAAGCATTACTACATGGAATCTCTGTGATTGATCATAAGTAATCTTGAGTTAAAAGGCGAATATCATTGTGTCCTCAGACCTGAGATACATATTGGGTCTTGATATTCACTGAATATTATACTTTGACTTAGTTCTTCGCTGTTCTGAAACATGACAAGCAGATACCAGCAAAATCCAGGAGATAGTCATTGGATGGCTGTCAAATATATATTGAAATATCTTAGAAACACTAAAGATATGTTCTTAATATATGGATCTGGTGAGGAGGAACTCGTTGTAAAGGGTTACACGGATGCGAGTTTCCAAACTGATCGAGATGATTCTCGATCACAATCGGGGTATATCTTCATTCTAAATGGAGGAGCTGTTTCTTGGAAAAGCTCAAAGCAAGATGTGGTTGCATTGTCCACTACAGAATCGGAATACATCGCCGCTTCTCTAGCAGCACAAGAAGCTGCATGGTTGAAGAAATTCATTGCCGATCTAGGGGTTGTTCCTTCCATTCAAGGACCCCTAGAAATTCTTTGTGATAACGAGGGTGCGATTGCTCAAATCAAGGAACCTCGTGCACATCAAAAGACTAGGCACATTGAGCGGAGATTCAACTACATAAGGGATGAAGTTGAAAAGGGAAAGATATGTATTCACAAAGTTCACACCGATCAAAATGTTGCGGACCCACTCACGAAGCTCCTTGAAAGGCCTAAGCATGAGAGTCATACTTGTGCCATGGGACTTCGATATTCTAGTGATTGGATTTGATCTATTTTATGTATTTGGATATCGGAACACTTGTAGTTATTAACACATTTATATGAATATTGGTATTTTGCATTTAAATTGTGTTATGTTCCATTTTTGCATGTTTAAATCCATGAATAAGTTAATTATTCTAAATGTCCGTAGTCGATCATATTTGTGGGAACAAATATGAATGTAAGATTATTATGAACTTGGATTGGTAGATATTCAAAAGGGTTTGAATATAGAGCAAAGTGTTGCTACCAAGGTTCATAGATATTTGTGGGATACAAATATTGGACTGACCTGCAATCAAGCATTACTACATGGAATCTCTGTGATTGATCATAAGTAATCTTGAGTTAAAAGGCGAATATCATTGTGTCCTCAGACCTGAGATACATATTGGGTCTTGATATTCACTGAATATTATACTTTGACTTAGTTCTTCGCTGTTCTGAAACATGGCAGTACATAAGACTAAGCTCAGGTATGATATAAGGTGATTGTGAGAGACGTATGTAGTCGAGATGGAATTTGTCCCTCTTATTCGTTGAGAGTAAGATGTCTAAGGCCTGCTACAAAGTTAAATCAATAGAGAATGATCACTCTGTGTCTCTAGGATTTAACATGACATCTGTGACAAAAGGATAAATGATCGATTCACCTAAATCATTTCAAGTAAGGGACTTGAAGAGGATGATGTTATTGAATGGCACTTCGTCATACGTATTAGGGGTAGCAAACCGTTGTTAGGCGGTATTTGCTGCTTGCGTCAATCTTCTATGAATCTTGTGCAAGTGGGAGATTGTTGGAATTCGTCTGCCCAAGACACATATTAAATTGACGTGGCTAGTACGTGATGATCCAAGTCGGGTCATACCCAATAACAAGCTAGACAAACACTAATGATTTTATTTATAAGATATGATCTTTAAATAAATATCAATACTTGAAACATTTAGAAAGTGTTTTCTTAAAACACATTGTGTTAAGTTTCAAATAACAGTGTGTTTTTAATAGCGCTTGAAAACCAGAAAAATGTCAACATACAATGATTTGAAACTTAACACAATGTGTTTTTAGAGGCCAGAGAGTTCCCACTGCGGCGCAGTGGGGGTGCAAAGGCCAGAGAGTTCCCACTGCGCCGCAGTGGGGGTTTTTGCACACGAAGGCCAGAGAGTTCCCACTGCGGCGCAGTGGGGGTTTTTGCACACGAAGGCCAGAGAGTTCCCACTGCGGCGCAGTGGGGGTTGCACAAGGCCAGAAGTTCCCACTGCGCCGCAGTGGGGGTTTTTGCACACGAAGGCCAGAGAGTTCCCACTGCGGCGCAGTGGGGGTTTTGCACACGAAGGCCAGAGAGTTCCCACTGCGGCGCAGTGGGGGTTTTTGCACACGAAGGCCAGAGAGTTCCCACTGCGGCGCAGTGGGTTAACGTCCATGTGATGGGCTAAGGGGCCGGCCCCCCCTCCCCATGTGGTGATACATGCAAATTGACACTTGTTGTCTTGCATGCTTCACAAGACATAAGGGCCTTGACACTCAACATAGAGTGTATCAAAATACACACAAAAACTCTTACACTTCTTGTAAGGATTTTTCTCTCAACTTTCTCAAGAACAAAAGTCTTCTTCTTATTTTTGGTTCTTGGAAAAATCGGCCAAAGGGAAAAAGAAGAAAGGGGTTTCAAGTTTAATTCCTAGCATAATTTAGGGTGTTTGTTGGAAGCTTGGGGTATACTAGCTTGAGGTTCTTCTAGGTTGAAGACTTGCCATTTGAAGACATCATCTCCTTCATTCAACCTTCTCATTAGCTTGGAAGAAGGTAGTCTTCTAAACACCCTATGGTTGTTGTTTTGTATGTATGTTATTCATATACATGGATCCTTATTGTTTGGGTTTTCTTTTAATAGTTAAAATTGGTTTTAACTACATATGTCACATTGAAATGGTTCAATTTACCCCATAAAAGATATTTGTCCAACAATTAAAAATCAAATGCTCGTCTAACCGATAGCTCCAAGTCTATAGCAATCTACAAATTGACTAGTCATCATTTGCTTGTGGGGCTGTATTTGGAATCGATCAATAAGACTATGTGGTATGAGGCACCTTGAGGGAGGGAGGTCTTCCGACACGTGGCGCCAACTAAGCAAAAAGGCATTCTTCAAAAAAGAGTGGTATGAGGCAACTTGACACCATGGGGCATCTCTTGCCATGTGTCAAACCCTAATGATTATTGTTTTATATTTTTAGTATTTTACTTAATCATGTAAAACTAAATATACATAAAATAAATATAACTTATTTTCAATTACATAAAACCTATGTCATAATTTTTAAAAACTACTCGTACAAAAATACATAAAAATTAAAATACATAAAGTAAAGATATCATATATAAATACAAATCTTTGAATAAAATGAATAAAGAAAACAATAAAATCCATTACAAAATAAAGAAAAGATAAAAGGAAAACTCAAAGGGCTATATACAAAAAGTTTAGGGGTTAAAGGTGAAAAAGATTAAACTTCAAAGGACCACATACAAAAAATTTGTTGTCTTCTTCATCACCAATTTGCAGATCTGTACATACAGCTATATACATATATATTTGCAAAAAAAAAAAGCAAGAGGAAAACTCATTCTTGACCCCACCTCTCTTCTCTCTCACCTTTGAATTTCGGAAGGCACAAAAAACAAGTATAAATTTTGGGCGTCCATTTTTGGCCGTGGACCACAATTTGACTGGCCGGAACGCCCCTCGGGGCCATGTACACGGCGTCCCAGACGCGTTTCAGCGTCGGATCCGCCCTCCAACCGCCTCATACCGTTTAGTCTAAGAAAACCAGTTACTTTTGATGTTCATGAACAGTTGATATTCGCTTTGGAGTTTGCCCTCGCACTAAATTGTCTTGGAGTTATAAACGGTATGAGATTGCTAGTTGGCAGAATGTATTTTTTCTTCGCCGCTCTAGAAAAGGTGTGAGTCCCTTAATTAACGAGATGGTTAACCAATAGAAAGTGTAAAATACAACAAGTCTAATAATCACTAGATATGGACTAGTATTACTTGTAAATAAAGATGCAAGATATATAAACAAAGTAATACAAGACTTAAAGCAATAAACAAATAAAGTGGACCATTATGTATGTTTCATGGGTATTTTATTTATTGATGTTTAAATAAAATACAAGGTTGTTGCGGAATCAAGATAACACAATTAAGTGAGTATCCTAACAACCTATGATTACAATATGATCTATGTTTGTCAAATAGCTCTTTAGGATCGAGATACTTAAAGTTGTGAAGTATCCCTGTTTAAGATCGAGAGTATTTGGACAAGTTCACTTAAATGCAAAAGGAATGCTTAAAAGTATTTTTGTTCAAGGAATGACTTAGTATTTATAGGCAACAAATTCACCAGTGAATTTGTGCCGTACAAATATGGTTGGCATACATTTAATGATCCGACAAGAACATTAAATGTATTAGATAAGAATAAGGATAAAGTCACATCAAGTGCACGTGTATCCTTTTATCCAACCACCTTAACACACGTATACTTTTGTTAAAGAACAAGTGGATTGTTCTTTGGAAAGTGTGTTAAAGGCATAAGTCAAACCTCGATATTAGTGTTCAGACTTGCAGGATCTAGAACACTAACAATCCTCCAGTGTGCAGATCTGGTAAGACTTTCCAGTGGACTCCGCCATTTGTTAAGTCTTCTTCCTTCAGACTTCAGTCTTTGACTTCAGTCAGAATGTCTTCAGTAGAGTAGATCTGGACTGGGGTGAAGTCTTCAGTGAGCTAATCTGGAGAATGCTCCAGATTACCTGTACAAGTAAATGCTCACTAGTCTTCTATTATTTCTGGACAAATCTTCAGAGGGACTCCAGATTCCAAGTCTGGAGTAGGTCCAGTAGAGTATGTTATCTGGTCAGATCTTCAGTGAGCTCCAGTAGTCGGGTCTGGAGCGAGACCAGCAAAACAAGTTTCTTAACAAACCTAAGTAAGGTTCCAGTAGTCCAGTCTGGAGCCAGTCCAGTAAGTCTGGACTAAATCTGGACCTAACAAATTCCCCTATTTGTTTAGAAATAATGCAAGTATTTTTCAGACTTATAGATATACAAATTTGTATGTCTGGAAAAACACTTGGTCGATTTAAGTCTAATCTAAGTTACTGGAAAACACTTTATAGATCATGAGTGTTTTCAGTTTCATCTTTTAAGTTCTAACTTAGACTAAATCTGGTCATTCTACTTGTAAATATAAAAACTTGCAACTATTATTACTTTCATCAAAAAGGAAAATAATTACAACTTTCATAAACAAATAATTACAACAAGTACAATGGTAAAAGATTCAGGCCCTTCTTCTTGATGAATGCCCTGGTGCATCTTCAGTGGCCTTCCTCTTAGGAGATGGAGATGATGGAACAGACACTGGTGGTCTCAGACCCAACACAGCTTCCATCTGTTGAATTCTCTTCCAGACTTTCTCAATTCTTTTCATAAAAGCCTTTACGTCTGGAGAGAGATCAGTCTTGCCTTTGAATGTCAATCCAATCTCCTTTAGTTCAGTCCATCCAAATGCTTGGACTGAAGTATCCTTCCTCTCATCTGTAAAGTTACCCTCTCTGGTCAACTTCACATTAAACCTGGTCATACCTTGATGATGTTCAGCCAGTGTGATTTCAGCATTTATTATTCTTCTTGCATTGGCCCTGAACGTCATCATTTCATCATATTTAGCCCTTTGCTTTGCCAACTGGACCATCTCTTCAGTATCCCTGGATACACCACTCTGCTGTCCTTCAGTGGACTGGTGTTCTTGTCTATTGATCTTCAGAGTTGTATCCAAAGGAATAAAGGTGCTCAGATCACCATCTTTGATAGCTTTCAGTTGCTTGGCAGTTAACTTGGGTAGACCAGTTATCCTCTTTCTGTATTCCAATTCCAGAGCACCAGCATTTTTTCTGATCTTTTTCTGGAGGCTTACCAGCTCCTCCTTTCTCTGTCTGATCAACTCTGGAATGGTTACACCATAAATCAACGAGTCATATACCTGCTCTTCTTCAGCATAGAACGAGCGTATATGAACATCGTCCAGTGCATCAAGACATTGTTGAACTCTGGGATCCTCCTTCATCCTTTTAAAAACTTCAATGTTTACGCCTAACCTGCCAGCGTTGTAGGAGTCCAGAGTACCCATTGTAGCCATATCCCTATGATGGGCCAGCAGTTCATTTCTTTGATTATCTTTGAAGATTTCTATCATGATACACTGTTGTTGTAACTTCCTGGAAGTCTCATTGTCAACATCTTCAACAACTTGTTCTTGTTCTTCACCAGACACCATTTTTTCTTTTCCTTTCACAGCCTTTAGTGTAGTAGGAATGTCTGGGAAGCTTTCGAACTGGGGCTCACTGGCTTCAGTACCAGTAGCTTCTTGTGTTCTTTCAACCATATGTGCACTGGCATCAGTACCAGTCACTTGTCTCTGTTGCACGACGCTTTCAGTAGCGACTGCTCTAGCAACTTCTCTCTTTCTCCTTATTAACCCTTCTTGTTCACCAGTAGATGGAACTGAACGTTTTTCCCCCTTGGAATGATCTCTAGTCCTTGACTTCAGATCATTCCACAACTCTTCCATCATATGTCTATCAAGCGAACCAAAGGTTCTTCCTTGTTCTGGTAATGAAGCAGTCATACCAGTTTTGAGTGCCTGGACTTCCCTTTTAATACTTTCAATTGATTCTGGCAAGTCCTTGGGCAGCTCAACTTCAACCATCTTTACAACTTCTGGCAACATAACCTCCTGAAATGATCTAAGGATTGATCCAGATATTTCATCTGAGATCTCTTTCAGCATATCACCCTTGAATTTTCTTACAACTTCATCACTGAGGGTGTTGACCAGATCAGTCTGGTCAAATGTAGGCCTGCTTTCCAGAGCACCAACTCTTGTAACAATCTTTTCAACCTCATCTTTAAGACCTGCCAGTGGTTGTACAACCTTATTCTCCACTGCAGTCTCAACAGAGTTTACAATCTTTCCTTCCAACCCTTGTACTGCCACCCTTATATTTTGAGAATTAACATTCGTGGCCAGTACCAGTTCATCCAGTTTGTCAAAAACCATCTTCTCATTCCCAGCAAAAAGGTTCATTTCTGACGCTATATTATTTGACAACATTGATTTGAAGTCAGAAATAACCTGGGAAGATGACTGGAGTGATCTCTCCAGGTCCGCCACCCTACTAAGAAGGCCTTGGACCTCGGTGGAAGAAGAAGTGGAGAGACCACTGGGTTGTTCCAGATGAGACCTCACTCTGGTCATCAAAGGTACTTGTGCCCAGTCCTCTTCAGTTTCAATATTAGAGACTGGCACACTTGGTTCGGTTGGGTGTACTGGTGATGATTGAGTTTGTGTTGGTGTGAAGTATGGGGTTGATTGAGGAATTGATGGTGGTGGTGGTGGTGGCATTGAAGGTTCTGGTGGTGGCATATCTGGTGTAGGAAGTGGTATATCTGGTTGAGGTGTTTCGGTTTCTGGTGGAGGAGGTGGCATTTCTGGTGAAGTTTCAAACTGTACATCTTCGCCCAAAAAATCCATATTAACATCCAAAGTCTGACCTCCAGAAATAGGAGAGTCAGCCTCGTCCCAAAAAGAAGCACCAACCACATCTATCTGTTCACCAGCTTCCACATTTAAATCCAGTGAAGCATCTTGCTCACCAGAAGCTTGTTCTTCAGTCTGAACAACTTCAACAGCCTCTTCTCGTACAACAGCCTGGACTTCAGTGTCCACTCTCTGTTCAGATTGTACAGAAGGATCAATATTTTCCTCTTCAAAGATGGGAGACCCATCAATATTCATAATATCACCAGGATGGGTTAATGGATTTACCTGGACTCCACCTCTCATTAGACGCCTATGTGATCTTGGTCGTCTGGAGAGCTCAACTGTTTCTGGTTGCACACTTTCCACTGGAGCCACTTGCCTTATAGGTTGTACCATTTCAACAATCTGAACATCTTCACTACCAGTAGGTACATCAACAACTTGTACCCTTACTGGTGCCACATTCTCTTCAATTCTTTGAAGTGTCAGCATTGCTGGAGGAATATCTACCTCTCCATCTCTGGACCTTAAATTTGCCAGGTCTCTCATATACTCACTCATTGAAAATGAGTAGTTTCAAAGTCATACTGGGCTCCAAGGGCATTTTTGAATACAAGAGAAAGAAAGCGAATATATGGCACGAATGGCTTTCTCCCCTTCGCCTTTATACGTTCCACCAGATCATCAAAGAATATCTGGGCGAAATCAACCCTTAGCCCAAACCATAAGCAATAGGCAATCTGGAGGTTGACAGGACCGTCCAGTATCACTGGTGGATTAGTCCAGTGAACATGTACTGATGGTACACTGGAGGGACACTCCAGTAAAGTACCAGTGAACAACCAATTTTGAAAGACTGGAAACCTTAAACTTGCACGTCAACTAATACAGACAAATGAGAGGGACACATTTACAAGAAGACATAAGTCAACTCAAACACGCACTTCAACCTGTCCAGTTACCAGTGAGAGGGACATATTTACAAAGCACCAGTAATATTTTCTGAAGAATTTGTCCAGTGAGAAAATTAATTCCCCCTGAACTTAAACATTTTTAAGAGAAAATATTTTTCAAGTCTTCCCTGGAATGTTGATCCAGAAATAAATTTTTGATTGTGTTCTGAGATCCGCATTAATTACATCACATCACACATAAATGCATGACGGTTTACAGCCCACAAAACAGTAACAACTTGTACTTTTTGTTTTCCCAAAGTAAAAAGACCATCATTGTTTTGAACAACTTACATGCCACGTAGGATTTATAAGATAAATATCTTTGAAAAAGTTTGCTTACGTGGCACATACAAAGATCAAGTATTTTGAAAATATTATGACATATTTCAGTGCATCTGGAGGTTGACAGGACCGTCCAGTATCACTGGTGGATTAGTCCAGTGAACATGTACTGATGGTACACTGGAGGGACACTCCAGTAAAGTACCAGTGAACAACCAATTTTGAAAGACTGGAAACCTTAAACTTGCACGTCAACTAATACAGACAAATGAGAGGGACACATTTACAAGAAGACATAAGTCAACTCAAACACGCACTTCAACCTGTCCAGTTACCAGTGAGAGGGACATATTTACAAAGCACCAGTAATATTTTCTGAAGAATTTGTCCAGTGAGAAAATTAATTCCCCCTGAACTTAAACATTTTTAAGAGAAAATATTTTTCAAGTCTTCCCTGGAATGTTGATCCAGAAATAAATTTTTGATTGTGTTCTGAGATCCGCATTAATTACATCACATCACACATAAATGCATGACGGTTTACAGCCCACAAAACAGTAACAACTTGTACTTTTTGTTTTCCCAAAGTAAAAAGACCATCATTGTTTTGAACAACTTACATGCCACGTAGGATTTATAAGATAAATATCTTTGAAAAAGTTTGCTTACGTGGCACATACAAAGATCAAGTATTTTGAAAATATTATGACATATTTCAGTGCATCTGGAGGTTGACAGGACCGTCCAGTATCACTGGTGGATTAGTCCAGTGAACATGTACTGATGGTACACTGGAGGGACACTCCAGTAAAGTACCAGTGAACAACCAATTTTGAAAGACTGGAAACCTTAAACTTGCACGTCAACTAATACAGACAAATGAGAGGGACATATTTACAAAGCACCAGTAATATTTTCTGAAGAATTTGTCCAGTGAGAAAATTAATTCCCCCTGAACTTAAACATTTTTAAGAGAAAATATTTTTCAAGTCTTCCCTGGAATGTTGATCCAGAAATAAATTTTTGATTGTGTTCTGAGATCCGCATTAATTACATCACATCACACATAAATGCATGACGGTTTACAGCCCACAAAACAGTAACAACTTGTACTTTTTGTTTTCCCAAAGTAAAAAGACCATCATTGTTTTGAACAACTTACATGCCACGTAGGATTTATAAGATAAATATCTTTGAAAAAGTTTGCTTACGTGGCACATACAAAGATCAAGTATTTTGAAAATATTATGACATATTTCAGTGCATCTGGAGGTTGACAGGACCGTCCAGTATCACTGGTGGATTAGTCCAGTGAACATGTACTGATGGTACACTGGAGGGACACTCCAGTAAAGTACCAGTGAACAACCAATTTTGAAAGACTGGAAACCTTAAACTTGCACGTCAACTAATACAGACAAATGAGAGGGACACATTTACAAGAAGACATAAGTCAACTCAAACACGCACTTCAACCTGTCCATACCAGTGAGAGGGACATATTTACAAAGCACCAGTAATATTTTCTGAAGAATTTGTCCAGTGAGAAAATTAATTCCCCCTGAACTTAAACATTTTTAAGAGAAAATATTTTTCAAGTCTTCCCTGGAATGTTGATCCAGAAATAAATTTTGAATCTTTAAATCAAAGATCCTTAGTAGTACACAATGGCGTTCAATACCAAGGTTCCAGATTTAAGGGTTTAACATTCCCAACTCACCAACAAGATATTCAAAAGTTTTTACATCCAGTGGTTTAGTAAAAATGTCAGCGAGTTGTTTGTCAGTGGGAATAAAATGGAGTTCAATGTTGTTTTTCATAATATGATCGCGAATGAAATGGTACCTTAGATCGATGTGTTTGGTTCTGGAGTGCATGACTGGATTGTTGGAGATAGCGATGGCACTGGTATTATCACAAAAGATTGGAGTTTTTGAATATTTAATACCATAATCAAGCAACTGGTTCTTCATCCAGAGTATCTGAGCACAACAACTGGCTGCAGACACGTATTCAGCTTCAGCAGTGGATAATGAAACTGAAGTTTGCTTCTTACTGGTCCAGCTGACCAGTTTGCCACCTAGGAAATGACATCCACCAGTTGTGGATTTCCTATCTATCTTGCAACCTGCATGATCTGAATCTGAATAACCCATTAGATCCATTCCAGAGCCTTTGGGGTACCAAAGACCTAGACTGGGAGCACCTTTAAGGTACTTCAGTATGCGCTTTACAGCGAGCATATGAGATTCCTTTGGATTAGACTGATATCTGGCACATAAACATGTTGAAAACATAATATCTGGTCTACTGGCCGTTAAATACATCAGTGAACCAACCATGCCTCTATAGACAGTGGTGTTCACTGGTTTGCCATCTGGATCCGAGTCCAGTGTCAGTGGTGCAGAAATTGGAGTTGGTTTAGATGGTGAAGAATTCATATCGAATTTCTTTAAAAGATCTCTAACATATTTTTCCTGATTAATAAAAATTCCATCTTTGTTTTGCTTAATCTGGAGTCCAAGAAAATATGTTAATTCACCCATCAAACTCATTTCATATTCAGTGGACATGATTTTAGAAAATTTCTTGCACATGTTTTCATCAGTAGACCCAAAAATTATATCATCAACATAAATTTGTACCATTAACAGATTACCTTTCTCATGAAGAATGAACAAGGTATTGTCAATTGCACCTCGTTTAAAACCATTTTTCAACAAATGTTTAGTCAGAGTATCATACCAGGCACGTGGGGCTTGTCTGAGGCCATATAGCGCTTTGTCCAGACGATATACCCAATGTGGATGCTTGTCATCAACGAAACCTGGAGGTTGTCTGACGTAAACTTCTTCTTCAAGCTTCCCATTCAAGAAAGCACTCTTTACGTCCATCTGGTAGACCTTGAACTGGTGATTAGCAGCGAATGCTAAGAAAATTCTGATCGCTTCAAGTCTAGCCACTGGAGCAAAAGATTCATCAAAGTCGACATCTGACTGGCAGTAGCCTTGTGCTACCAGTCTGGCCTTGTTTCTTATTACGTGGCCATCTTCATCTACTTTGTTTCTGAAGACCCATCTTGTTCCAATTGGTTCTTTCTTTCCAACTGGGAAAGGAACCAGATACCATACTTTGTTCCTTTCAAACTGGTGAAGCTCTTCTTGCATAGCAGTCACCCAGTTTGGATCTTCCAGAGCCTCGTCAATCTTCTTAGGTTCTATCAAAGATAGAAAACTGACGTATAAGCATTGATTACTGGAGGCTCTTCTGGTCTGAACACCACGACTGGAGTCACCTAAGATCTGATCAATAGGGTGAGCTTTTGTCCATCTGGAGTACTGACCAGGATTGTTACTGACAACAATATCAGTGCAAGAATTCAGTTGAGTCTCCTCTGGAGTTGATTCTGGAGGAGGGTCTTGCCAAATTACTTCAGTATCTTCATCTGAGTCATTTAAATCACGATTTGCATCATGAAATTCTTCATTTGAAGACATTTCTGGTAAATTCTCAACTGACACTGATACTGGGGGAGTAGTACGCACATCTGAACCAATATTAATTTCAGAGGGTAGTTTGAAAATAATAGAGGGATAGAATGGAGTACTACTGGAGAGTTTCTTTTTCTGAACAGGTTCCAGATCAGGATGACTGGAAACTGTGTCTGGTGAATCTTCAAATTTGTCGTTTATAGGATCAGATTCACAAAAGACAATTGGTGTTACTGGGGGAGTAGTACGCACATCTGAACCAATATTAATTTCAGAGGGTAGTTTGAAAATAATAGAGGGATAGAATGGAGTACTACTGGAGAGTTTCTTTTTCTGAACAGGTTCCAGATCAGGATGACTGGAAACTGTGTCTGGTGAATCTTCAAATTTGTCGTTTATAGGATCAGATTCACAAAAGACAATTGGTGTTACTGGGGGAGTAGTACGCACATCTGAACCAATATTAATTTCAGAGGGTAGTTTGAAAATAATAGAGGGATAGAATGGAGTACTACTGGAGAGTTTCTTTTTCTGAACAGGTTCCAGATCAGGATGACTGGAAACTGTGTCTGGTGAATCTTCAAATTTGTCGTTTATAGGATCAGATTCACAAAAGACAATTGGTGTTACTGGGGGAGTGTCAGGGACTAGCTTCTTGTTGATTGAGGCATTTGATTCATCAAATGTTACATGAATTGACTCATGGACCTTCTCCAGTCTCTTGTTGTAGACTCTGAAGGCCTTGCGAATGGCTGAATAGCCTAAGAAATACCCTTCATCAGCTTTGGCATCAAATTTGCCTAGCTGACTGGAGTCGTTCAGGATGTAAACTGGACATCCAAAAACGTGAAAATAACCAATGTTTGGTTTTCTATTTCTTAAGACTTCATAGGCTGTCTTTTTGTGTCTTTTAATGTACACTGATCGATTCTGGGTGTGGCAAGCAGTTGCAATTGCTTCCGCCCAGAAACTGGTAGACAGTCCAGATTCAACAAGCATACTCCTGGCAGCTTCTATCAGCGTTCGATTTTTCCTTTCCACAACTCCATTTTGCTCTGGAGAGCGGGCTGAAGAGAAGTTCTGGGAGATGCCAGTGTCAGTACAGAATGACTCCAGAGTTGCATTCTGGAATTCTGTTCCATTGTCACTTCTTAACTGACACACTTTTCGACTGTACTTGAGCTCAATTTGCTTGATAAGACTGATGATTTCAGCAGCAGCTTCACTTTTGGACCTCAGAAAGATCACCCAACAATATCTGGAGAACTCATCTATGATCACCAGGGTGTATCTTTTACCAGCACGAGTCTGAACGTTCACTGGACCAAAAAGATCCATATGAAGCATGTGAAGAGGTTCAGTAATGCTGAAATTCTGTCTGGTCTTGAAACTGGTACGCTTTTGCTTACCCATCTCACATCCTGGACATGGTCTTTCCTTTTTGAAGGAGACTGAAGGTATCCCATCTGCAAGTTGTTTTCTGGACAACTTGTTAATGTTTTTGAAGTTTAAATGGGATAACCTTTTATGCCATAACCAGTTTGTGTCTTCATCAGCTTGAGTATAGAAACACTGCTCTGAAGGAGAGCTTTCCATATCCATCACGTACACATTCCCTTTTCTGGGAGCAATCAACACTACCTTCCAGTCCTTGTTGAATACGATGCCCTGAGCAACATTGAATAAGACTTGATAGCCATCGTCA
Organism: Erigeron breviscapus; assembly: GCA_034093135.1. Classification (NCBI taxonomy): domain Eukaryota; kingdom Viridiplantae; phylum Streptophyta; class Magnoliopsida; order Asterales; family Asteraceae; genus Erigeron; species Erigeron breviscapus. The sequence continues at coordinate 78,705,915 of CM067173.1, read as the reverse complement.
CACAGTTGACTTACACTGATCAAGTTATATTTCAAACCATTCACAAATGCAACTCGTCTGAACTTGACTTGTCCATTGTTCAGAACACCATATCCCTCAGTCTTCCCACAACCATCATTTCCAAACGTGATGGAGGGTCCATCAGAAATGGTGAACTCCTCCAGTAGGGTCTTACATCCGGTCATCGTCCTGCCAGCTGCACTGTCAAGATACCAGATAAGCTTCTTTCGATCGCCCTACACATACACCAGATATTGATCAGTTAGATTTGGGAACCCATCGACTGATGGGTTCACTGGACCCTCCCTTATAGGTCCCTGGGGCAATCTGGTCTAGTTCACTATGTTCAATAGTGGTCTTAGAAGAGAAGACCACTGGGGTTGATGGTTTTAAAACCTTTTCATTTTTCTCAACTGGAGAAATAAATTTGTCTTTCTTTGAAAAAGGTTTTGTATTTTGTCTAGGGCCAGATGAAGTACCCTCAAGAAAGTTTAATCTTGCATTAAAACTTTGTGATTGACGAGTCAGAATTTGAATCTGGCTCTCTATCCTGGACAAAATATTTTCTTCAGATGATACCTTAGCCTTTCCAGTCAAAGGCTTTGGTAAGGGATTGGTCTGAGGTAAAGGTCTATTCTGCTTCACCTTTTTAACTGGAGCAGTCATCTGGACAGCTCCAGTCTTAACCTCTGGGGATTGAACTGGGTCTAAATTGGTCTTGGGTGTTTCAGGCATATCATAAACAGTTGTGGGCCTTAACACCTCTGGTAATCGATCGATTACTGGTATTAATGATGCAACATTAGTATTTCCATCTAAATATGCACGTTTTTGAGCAGGAAATTGTTTAACTGAAGCATCATATGGCTTTTTAGTTTCTAGCCATGACTTTATTACCAGTTTTTCTTTCTCTAAAATGATCTCAAGATCTTGCTTTTCTTGAATCAATTGTTCAGTTACCAGAACCTGGGCTTGAAATGCCAGTTCAATGTCTTGAAGCTCTTTTAATTTTGATTTTAAAGCATTTATTTCAGAAGAATCTGTTTCTAGACCATTTACACAATCAGATCTAACAGTTTCTACAAAAATTAAATCAGAATTTAAAGCTTCAGCAATGTCCAATTTTAGTTCTTGGTCAGTTGCATTATCATAATCACTAACCTTTTTAATAACAATGTCCACCCATCGTCCAGATGTGACATCTTCCTTCACCAGGTGCTCATCAACTTCCAGAGCCATGTAACAGCAATCTCTTTCTTCTTCTTCATCAACAGATGAGTCATCAGAAGGAACCCACTTCTCTTCAGTTGTAGCAATCATGCACTTATTATTTGTTTCCATTTGTTGTGCCATGAGAGCAATTTGGGCCTTAAGCTTTTTATATTTCAATTTATAGCTATCATCAGGCTTATTATTAGAAGAGAATGGACCAGGCTTGGATGCAAACTGGTTGGACCTGCACTCTTTCATGAAATGACCCTTTTTGCCACACTTAAAGCATGTCAAATTGGTCTTGGGTGTTTCAGGCATATCATAAACAGTTGTGGGCCTTAACACCTCTGGTAATCGATCGATTACTGGTATTAATGATGCAACATTAGTATTTCCATCTAAATATGCACGTTTTTGAGCAGGAAATTGTTTAACTGAAGCATCATATGGCTTTTTAGTTTCTAGCCATGACTTTATTACCAGTTTTTCTTTCTCTAAAATGATCTCAAGATCTTGCTTTTCTTGAATCAATTGTTCAGTTACCAGAACCTGGGCTTGAAATGCCAGTTCAATGTCTTGAAGCTCTTTTAATTTTGATTTTAAAGCATTTATTTCAGAAGAATCTGTTTCTAGACCATTTACACAATCAGATCTAACAGTTTCTACAAAAATCAAATCAGAATTTAAAGCTTCAGCAATGTCCAATTTTAGTTCTTGGTCAGTTGCATTATCATAATCACTAACCTTTTTAATAACAATGTCCACCCATCGTCCAGATGTGACATCTTCCTTCACCAGGTGCTCATCAACTTCCAGAGCCATGTAACAGCAATCTCTTTCTTCTTCTTCATCAACAGATGAGTCATCAGAAGGAACCCACTTCTCTTCAGTTGTAGCAATCATGCACTTATTATTTGTTTCCATTTGTTGTGCCATGAGAGCAATTTGGGCCTTAAGCTTTTTATATTTCAATTTATAGCTATCATCAGGCTTATTATTAGAAGAGAATGGACCAGGCTTGGATGCAAACTGGTTGGACCTGCACTCTTTCATGAAATGACCCTTTTTGCCACACTTAAAGCATGTCAAATTGGTCTTGTCAGTGGAAGAACTGGATGCAAATTGTCCAGATGGCTTATTTGCTCTTGCTTTGAAACGGTTAAACGTTTTAGCAATCATTGCAATAAGGTCATCATCTTCAGTTTCATCACAACAGTCTGGAGAGATTTGACTGGCCTCTCCAGAATCCATAAGTTCAGACACCATCTTCTTCATAGAAAATACATTCTCAGAAGATATCAGTGCTGTACTTGGTGGTTCAGAATAACTAACCACTTTAGGAGTACTGGAGGCATGGTTAAAAGCATCTTGTTCTGCAACCACTCTCTGAGCTTGATTTTCTTCAGTGTACCTGAAGGCTCCATATAGAGTTGAGAGAGTGTGTGTGTGCAGAGTTTTACCTTGTCGTAAAACAAGTATCATGTGAGACCATTTGGTGGGCAGAATGTCACAAAATTTCTCCAGAAGTATATCCTTGTCCTTCTCAACCCCAAGACCTCTCAATTGGTTTATGATACTCATAAATCTGGTGTAAGTACCAGTGAGAGACTCGTTAGGTTGAGCAAAAAATGACTCATACCTCTTGTTTAAGGAGACCTTTCTGGTGACAATGGTGTCATCTCCTCCTTCATGTTGGTTAAGAAGCTCATCCCACATGGTTTTGGCACTAGGAAAAAGAACTAGTGTGGGAATTAGGGTTTCTGGAACGGCCCCGAGGATCATGTTTTTAAGGAGGGTGTCAAGATTCACCAATCTCCTCTCCTCTTCTGACCAATGTTCCTCCCTCTTTTCCCTTCCCCTTCTAGATCCAGAAGGATCAAGAAGTGGATTGAGAGGTGATGTAGGTACATAAGGACCTTCGTTTAAGATCTTCATCATGTTCCTCTCAATACCAGTGACATGCAAAATCATCCTAGCTTTCCACGTACCAAATTCATCACTGTTCCCACTGAATTTAGGAACAGGATTATTCGAGTAGTGCACATGCACGTGTGGAGAAGCAGGAGTAGGAGGAGGAGGTGGAGGATTAGTGTTATTAACGTTTTGTGGTTCATTTTGATCATGAATATTTACATTAGGATCGGGACCAAGACTAAAACCTTGTGTATTTTCTTGGTTAGCCATCAAGAACAGATCTAGGCAATGATTAGCCTTCTGCTCTGATACCAAATGTGAGTCCCTTAATTAACGAGATGGTTAACCAATAGAAAGTGTAAAATACAACAAGTCTAATAATCACTAGATATGGACTAGTATTACTTGTAAATAAAGATGCAAGATATATAAACAAAGTAATACAAGACTTAAAGCAATAAACAAATAAAGTGGACCATTATGTATGTTTCATGGGTATTTTATTTATTGATGTTTAAATAAAATACAAGGTTGTTGCGGAATCAAGATAACACAATTAAGTGAGTATCCTAACAACCTATGATTACAATATGATCTATGTTTGTCAAATAGCTCTTTAGGATCGAGATACTTAAAGTTGTGAAGTATCCCTGTTTAAGATCGAGAGTATTTGGACAAGTTCACTTAAATGCAAAAGGAATGCTTAAAAGTATTTTTGTTCAAGGAATGACTTAGTATTTATAGGCAACAAATTCACCAGTGAATTTGTGCCGTACAAATATGGTTGGCATACATTTAATGATCCGACAAGAACATTAAATGTATTAGATAAGAATAAGGATAAAGTCACATCAAGTGCACGTGTATCCTTTTATCCAACCACCTTAACACACGTATACTTTTGTTAAAGAACAAGTGGATTGTTCTTTGGAAAGTGTGTTAAAGGCATAAGTCAAACCTCGATATTAGTGTTCAGACTTGCAGGATCTAGAACACTAACAATCCTCCAGTGTGCAGATCTGGTAAGACTTTCCAGTGGACTCCGCCATTTGTTAAGTCTTCTTCCTTCAGACTTCAGTCTTTGACTTCAGTCAGAATGTCTTCAGTAGAGTAGATCTGGACTGGGGTGAAGTCTTCAGTGAGCTCCAGTAGTCGGGTCTGGAGCGAGACCAGCAAAACAAGTTTCTTAACAAACCTAAGTAAGGTTCCAGTAGTCCAGTCTGGAGCCAGTCCAGTAAGTCTGGACTAAATCTGGACCTAACAAAGGGTATCTTGTTGTAATTTGTGATTCGGGCAAATATGATATAATCTAAATTAAAATTGGGTATATATGAAATTATGAACTTTAATCGGATAAATATGTAATTAGAGTGTTGATACAGGGATATATGAAACTTTCCCGAGTAGTATTACAACCCATTGAAATGGGGAGAGGATTCCCTCAAGTTATTTCCCCAACTTGAGTCAAGTTGGGGAAATCTTGACCCTTGATTGAAAATCAAGGGCCAAGATTCAATGATTATCTTTGAATCTTGGCCCTTGGATGAAAAGGGTCAAGATTACCCTAACATGAACTTGAGGGAATCCCCTCCCATTGAAATGAGTGGGTGGTTGACAAAAATATATTTTAGTTAGACCATAAATATATAGAATTAGCAACTTGTACAATATATCAAGTCCTAACTAACTCACTAAAAACCAAAAGATGAAACATATGCAAATGTTATTTAAAACAAGACACAAAGGTGTCTTCAAAAAATAATCTCATTATGAACAAAATACAAGAGAAGGTCGCTATAATCACTGGGGGAGCAAGTGGTATTGGCGAAGCCACTGCTCGTTTATTTGCCAAACATGGGGCGAGGGCAGTGGTGATTGCCGACATTCAAGACGATCTTGGCAAAGAGGTGGCTCTGTCCATAGGCTCAAATCAATGTACATACATTCACTGTGACGTTACCAATGAGTCCGAAGTGAAGTATCTAATCGAGACAACGGTTGAGACGTATGGTCAGCTAGATATCATGTTTAGTAACGCTGGGATCATTAGTAAATCTAACCAGAATGTAGTTGACTTTGATATGGACCAATTTGACCGTCTCTTTGCAATCAACGTCCGTGGAATGGCTGCGTGCGTTAAGTACGCAGCACGGGCAATGGTAAAAGGAGAGGTTAAAGGAAATATTATTTGTACGTCGAGTGTAATGGGCAGGATTGGGGCAAAAGGACAGACGGATTATTGTATGTCAAAGCACGCTGTGATTGGACTAATGAAATCGGCAAGTAAGCAATTGGGGCAGTATGGAATTCGGGTTAATTGTGTATCTCCATTTGGGTTGGCTACACCTTTGACTTGTAACTTGCTTGAGAAAGAGGCTGAAGAAGTGGAGAAGATTTATCAGCCGATGACTAGCTTGAAAGATGTGGTTTTGAAAGTGGATAATGTTGCTGAGGCTGTTTTGTTCCTTGCTAGGGGGGACTCTGCTTTTATCACTGGGCATGATCTGGTTGTTGATGGGGGTTTTACTGTTTGATGTCTTTTTTGATGATATATCTTGGGTTTTATAATAAAACTTGCAATTAAATCATGATGTTACATATTCTATGTAACATTTGTATGTTATACTTTGAGATTGAGGTGGAATATAAACAAACTTCAAATATCTACAACACATTTAACCTTTTAATGATAAAGGCCATATATATAATATATATATATAATATATATATATATGGAAAAAGTTCATGTGAGAACCATTTGAATTGGAAGAACCATGAGAACCTCTAAATTATAACTTGATGTTCATATGTGAATATACATGTGAACAAATTGGTTCACATATGAACAGATGAGGTTATACTTAATATTCCCTTCGTCCCACTAGAAGTGTCATGTTTTTAATTTTCAAAGTCTAACATTTTTAACTTTGACCTTAAGTAATTTTATTTGTGTTAAGTGATAGTTGATAAAAATTATATGATTTGATTGTGTTTTAAACGTGTTTTTAATGATATAACTTTTATCAAGTTTTATATAATACAAAAATATATATATGAGGTCAAAGTTTACAAATAAAGACTTTGAATATTCAAAGTAAGACACTTTTAATGGGACGGAGGGAGTATTATCTATGTCATACGTGAACAGTTCTCACATGAACCTTACCCTATATATAGTTTTCTTATTTTGAGAACCATTTTTTTTGTAAGAACCATGAGAACTCTTAAATTATATATTTGTTCACATGTTTTTTTTTGTTCATTCACATGTGAAATGATATAAAAATGTATGTTGTAGAAGAAACTTTTTGAAGAAACCTTCAAAGTAGCCTTTTGTGAACTTGTGAATGAATTTGTTCATGTTTTCTGTTCACATGTGACAAACGGCTATATATAAGTTTTGAAAAAAATTTCTTCTGCAACATATATTTTTATAGCGTTTCACATGTGAATGAACAAAAAAAACATGTGATCCAATATAAAATTTAGGAGTTCTCACGGTTCTTACAAAAAAATGGGTTCTCAAAATAAGGCTCCCCTATATATATATATATATATATTATTTATTTATCTATTTTTTAAAAAAAGGTCTTTATTTATTGATTTGAAAATATACAACTATCAAATTGGATAATGCCCAATTTTGACACAATACATCGTTACTATAGTATACTCCTATACTATACTTCATTCTTTTTTTTTGGAACATTAGACTTTTATTAATGGTATGAAAAACTAGCAAGGGGCTAGTGAATACATACAAATGAAGAGAATACAATCCAGGGAATAAAGCTAAAAAGTAAAACTTTTCCAAAGAGGCCAAGTAATATCTTGAGTAGTTGAGCGGTTGGATATCGAGAGAAAGCTGATCCTTTTGATTTCATAAGTGGCAAAGCGAATAGATGGGTTCTTTCCAGAGAAGATGGACTCGTTTCAAGTTTGCCATAATACCCAACAGTAGGATAGGATAACAAGTTGGAAGAAAGTCTTTTTCTTTTGTGGGATGATGGGAGAATTGTGTGCTTCTAGAAGCTCTTTCAAGTTACCAGGTTTTGGAAGCTGGAAGTTGCACCAAGATAGGATGAAGCTCCACAAGTAGTCAGCAAAGTAGCAGTCCAGAAAAAGGTGGTTTGTTGATTCGCTGTGGGAGTGGCATAAGGCGCATAGAGCTGATGTCAACGGGATGTTTCTGCGCGCCAACTGATCCGAGGTGGGGATGCGATTCATTTCAATCCGCCAGCACAATATGTTGATCTTGAGTGGGGCGAGTTTATTCCAGGGGAAGACCCAATGGTTGGGTCCACTTGTTGCATTTTCAAGTCGGGTTCTCATTGATTTGGTTGTGAAACACCCGGAGGGATCAAGTGTGCATTTCCATGAGTCGTCAGAGCTTGAAAGGGAGATCTGTGAGATTTGCGACAGAAGGTCTTGTAGCTGGTGAAGTTCAATTGGAGATGAGGGAGGGCGTATCCAGTTCCACTCCCACTGTGAGAACCTTCCTCCACCGGTGCATCGTTCCTTGATAAGGCAGCATTTGTGTTTTTCCAATTTGTAGAGACCGGGGAAGCCATGTATCAATCCAAAATCTAATAGCCGAGCCGTCACCTACTGAACCTGTGATAAAAGTCTCCAAAGCAGCATCAAAAGCAGTGCTTTAAGACCTGTAACAAACCAACTACATCGATTACCAAACAATCACTTTCTAATCCAATTCCCATGCACTCTTTAGCTCATCATAAGCACTGCATCTTCTAAATTTTAACCTGACCAGCCTCATCTTAATGCCTTGCAGAATTTGATCTTTAAGTTTCTCCTTTGGAATGTTAATCTGGTTAAAGTGCCTTTCCTTCCAGATCCAATACACACATGCTGCCAAACTGATTCTCTGAACTACATTCCAAATAGTTTTGGGAAATTTAGAAGCAATGAACCAACTTACAATATCTGGGATCCCATCACCATTAATTTTAGCCAGGACCTGATGCCATATCCAACATGTATATTCACACTCAATTAATGATGTACTGAATCTCCTTGCTTTTTACAAAATACACATTCAAAATTTTTCAAAGGATACCACTTTGCCAATCTATCTTGAGTGGTAAGCCTTTGCTTTAAAGCCAACCATAATACAAAAGCATGGCTAGGGATGCACAAGTTTGTCCCAATTAACTTTGTTGCCATTACTTCTAGTATCATGCCATACTCTTCCTATGGAAAATTGACCAGCCTCCCCTTTCTTATTAACCCAAATGATTTTATCTTCCTTGTGCATATCTAAGACAGACACCTCAATCATTCTCAATGTATGAGCATCCCTAGGCCATATCCAATTCCCATTATCTATCATATCAGCAACTCTAGCTTTTGGATTAAATTTTGCAGCCTCAATCCAGTCACATACTTACTCAATGGGCTTTCTTTACACCACATATCATGCCAAACAGAAGTGCTCTTCCCATTCCCCAACTTGCTTATACAATGCTCTCTTATGAGACCTCTAATTTAAAATACCTTCCCAGCTCCAAGCAGCCCTACCCCCTGATATAATTTCCCACACAGATTTACCCTTTAATCTCACAGTTTCAATCCATCTTACCCAATTAGATTGCTTCTTAGTACATACGTTCCATAGATGTTTAGTAAGCAATACCTCATTCCAATCCGCTAATGACTTTATTCCCAACCCACCTTGATCTTTCGGTTTACAGACTTCTTTCCATGAAACTTTAGCTTTGCCTCTAGTTAACTCACTACCACACCATAGGAAACCTTTCAGAACCTTTTCAATATCCTTTATAACTGTTTTGGGCAGAAGGAATACAGAAGCCCAGTACACTTGCATTGAGGATAACACGGAAATAACCAACTGCAATCTTCTTTTTACCTTATCAATCAATTCTTGACAATCTTTTATACCCAAACATTTTGTTATTAGAGGCACATCCAGGTATCTTACAGGAAGTTTCCCCTCTTTAAATTGTATCAAAGCTTACAATCTGGTCTTTAACATCTTGCTTGACATTTCCAAAAAACACTGAGCTCTTCCCGATATTTGGAACCAACCCTGAACACTTACTGAATTCATCCATGGCTTCCTTTATATACTTTGCTGATACCACATCTCCGTAACACATTGCTAGCAAGTCATCAGCAAAACACAAGTGAGTAATACCCATTTCTTTGCAACCCCAATGATACTTGAAACCTCTATTCTCCCTTATTTTCCTTCTAAGCATCATTGTAAACACATCCATTACTAGAGTAAACAGATATGGAGATATCGGGTCTCCTTGTCTTAGAGCCCTTGCCCCCTTAAAGTATCCTTTAATTTCACCATTTATATTAACAGAAAACTTTGCAATAGTGACACACCTCATAATCCAATCACACATCTTATTAGGGAACCCAAACCATTTCAGAATGTCCCCCAAGAATTTCCAACTTATAGTATCGTATGCTTTCTGCAAGTCAATCTTCATTGCACATTTGGCAACTCCACTATTCCAGTTATAGTTCCTAAGCAACTCCTGAGTGATCAATATATTATCAGTGATGCTTCTCCCAGTTATAAAAGCACTCTGATTATCATCTACCAACTTGCAAAGCACGCTTTTAAGTCTAGTTGTTATAATCTTACTAATCACTTTATACACCACATTGCAACAAGCAATTGGTCTAAACTGAGAGACCTTATTTGGTGTATCAATCTTTGGTACTAAAGTAGCATTTACTCCACCCAAATCCTCATTATTATGAAAAAAACCCTTAACAGCTTCACATAAATCATCTGCTTTGAAAATTTTTGCGGTATAACCATCTGGACCAGGAGCCTTATTATCATCAATATCCTCCAATGCACTCTTTACTTCCTCTTCAGTAACCTCCTTCACCATGCTTTTCCTATCAATGGTACTAACAGTCTTCTCAAACAATACCCGAGGCTCATGAATTTCATTAACATCCACCTCTACACCCAAGAACTGTTGGAAGTGCTTTACAAATTGGTCAGCAACCTCTATACCATCAAACTGATCACCATCTTCATTGCAAATAGACACAATCTTACTTCTATGGTTTCTCCCTCTTATAACCTTGTGAAAATACGCACTATTTTTATCCCCTTCATGCAACCAATCAATCTTAGCTTTTTGATACAAAAGCTTCTCTTCATCCTTGCAAATCTGTCTATACTCTACATTAAAAGGATCACTATCTATTAACCCTTTGCAGCTCCAATTTCTTCTTTTTGACGTTTTCAAACAGATTTCCATTTTGCCAATTAAGATTCTTCAAATAATACTTTAATCTTTTCATTTTTATCATAAGCTTTTTCAGCCCGTTACTCCCTGTAGGAAATTCCCATTCCTTAGATACAACATCCCTGAAATCAGTGACATAGTTGGCAAACCTAACTTTACTACTTTTTTGATTAGTTGGAAACACTAGTACGGATGGACACACCAATTGTGGAAGAAACATAGCATGAGCATTAGAAAATTGATCCATAAAAAACTCATTACACATCAAGCTTCTTCAATAGGATTCTTCATGCATTGAGTCCAAGTAAAGTGCATACCTCAACTATTCAAATCTTCAACTTCAATATTAGAAACACATTCTAAAAATTCTATCACATCTGCAGTCATACAAGAAGCCCCCGAAGTACTCTCTTGCACCTTCATTGAAATCCCCCAAAATTATCCACGGAGAACAACATTGTGTAAAGGCCATATTATATAATGTAATTAACTCGTTATTTCAGTCTAAGAGTGACCTGCTGAATAAGTAGCCCGTCGCCGACTTAAATTAAATGTTATGTGGCATGCCTAGTCACTACTTACATGCATTAAAACATTAATACTTAATTACGAAATATACATCAGCTCTATATATATAACTCCCCACCATCGATCTACTTACCAAAAACACTCGCTTGCCAGCACCACCCCACACCACCTCGCTACACCACCAGCCATCTCAAAATCGATGTTTAATTACATACCCAAAACCCAACCACCACCACTCTCACATAGCTTGGGCGGATGTGGTGACCATCGGGGGTGTTTTCCCGGCAAGAAACTGTTGCGACAATGATAGTTGTGAGTGATGGCTTGAATGGCGGCGATATTTCTTGAATCTTGATGGCGGTTTTGTTATTTTTTTGACAAGCCACGCGGTGATGTTTCTTGAATCTTGATGGCAGTGACGATAGCTTCGATGGCAGCGATAATGGCTTCAATTAGTTTCTTGTGAATATGAATCTTAGATATCTCAATGTTCGATCTTGATTTGTTGGATTTACAATATTTCTTTTGTTAATTTTTTTGTTAATGATATTTGTGCTCAAAATAGATGGTTGGGTGGATAACTTTTACACTGTTTAGTTTTTTTTAAGGGTGTCAAGGAAAGCAGAGGAAAGAAGAAAATTATAAATTGCATTAGTTTAGTTGTTTTTTGTTTCAAAAGTTTTCTCCTCATGTTTGAGGTGATTAGGAAGGAAAACTTCTCTTCTCTCTCATCTCTTTTCTTTTCTTAAGTTAACTAAACAATACGGTGTTAGTTTTTTGGGTGGGGTTATGTGGATGATAAAGAGAAAGGAAGATTGGTAGATATATAAAAATAAAATAGTAAAATACTATAATATATCTAGGAGAAACATCAAAATGGTAGAATTAATGTTTGTCCGGAAGATGTTATGGATTTCGTGGTTAAAGGCGTACGCCGGAAACTATTGTGTTGCCGGAAGTTGGTCAGAAATTTGCCAGAGAAGAAGACCGGAGACTGAAATTCACATGAAGTCTACAAAATGTAATGAACTATGGCTTAATGTTTATTGTATGTAACATACGTGGCACCAACTTATTACACATATGCAATTACCCGATAGCTTGCATCACTTAGACAGAATAACAAGTTTCATTACATTACATAGACACACGAGTAGATCATTACATAACATAAACAATCGGGAATAGTTCATTACATCACCAGACACTAATCCCTAATATATAATCTACAGTTTTGATACTTTTATTTAGGACGTGTTTATTGTAAAGAGAGGATGCCCTTAAATGTCTTTTACGCACTCAACTTGTAGCAAGGTGTAACACCCCATGTTTTAAAAAGTTAAACAAAGTAATTTTAATTGTATTTTTGCCTTTAAAATAATTTCCTAGTATTTTATTTTTGGCTATGGGGTTAATTTAGTTGGAACTTTAGCGGATAGCGGGTATTTTACCCACAAAATTTATTTTGGGTCGTGGCATTACAGGAGAGTGCCAGGCACCTCTCTTCTTTTGACTCATCCATTCCACTCTTTTCCTTCATCTTCAGATCCTTAATCCTATTCTAATTCTTCCATCTCTTATTCTACTCTCTAACAATTTCAATCAAAGAATTATCCAAGTAATAATAATAACATTCATGTTCTTAATCATCTATTTGGGAGAAATTGAGAGTGTGGGTTGTGTGTGTATGGGTTGAAATTAAGAGGAGAAGAAGAAGAACAATTGTGATGTTCATCTTAATTCCAATTCTTAATCTTGAAGGTATTAATTCTTTAACCTAATTTTATTTTCCCTTAGAAATTAGGGTTCATGCAATCAATTGTATTTGGAAAATTGGGGGTTTTATTGAATTGAGTTAAATTGATTCTATGCAAGTTAGGGTTCTTGTAAATTAATCAAATTTAGGGTTTTAGTTGGGTTGCATGAAGACTTTGATGAATACTTGTGAACAAAAACTGGACAGATTCTGTCCCTGACCTTGCAACGTGTAAAACACCCCATGTTTTAAAAAGTTAAACAAAGTAATTTTAATTGTATTTTTGCCTTTAAAATAATTTCCTAGTATTTTATTTTTGGCTATGGGGTTAATTTAGTTGGAACTTTAGCGGATAGCGGGTATTTTACCCACAAAATTTATTTTGGGTCGTGGCATTACAGGAGAGTGCCAGGCACCTCTCTTCTTTTGACTCATCCATTCCACTCTTTTCCTTCATCTTCAGATCCTTAATCCTATTCTAATTCTTCCATCTCTTATTCTACTCTCTAACAATTTCAATCAAAGAATTATCCAAGTAATAATAATAACATTCATGTTCTTAATCATCTATTTGGGAGAAATTGAGAGTGTGGGTTGTGTGTGTATGGGTTGAAATTAAGAGGAGAAGAAGAAGAACAATTGTGATGTTCATCTTAATTCCAATTCTTAATCTTGAAGGTATTAATTCTTTAACCTAATTTTATTTTCCCTTAGAAATTAGGGTTCATGCAATCAATTGTATTTGGAAAATTGGGGGTTTTATTGAATTGAGTTAAATTGATTCTATGCAAGTTAGGGTTCTTGTAAATTAATCAAATTTAGGGTTTTAGTTGGGTTGCATGAAGACTTTGATGAATACTTGTGAACAAAAACTGGACAGATTCTGTCCCTGACCTTGCAACGTGTAAAACACCCCCATGTCAGAGTTTTCACTTGTTGAGTCCTAAAAAGAAAATGTAGGTTATTGTGTTAAGCAAATTTTGCCACTGGAATGGGTTGAAAATACGAAGTAGAACTCCAGTTATGAATTTTTGAATTCAGTAGCGTCATGCTGATCTTTCAGCAAAAATGATTCTGTGTCAGTTTTTAAAACGAGTAAAACTCACGTATATGAGTCAAATCTTGTGTTGGTCACTAAAGATAAAATGTACCTAAGTGTGTTAAGTAAATTTTGCCACTGGAATGAGGTCAAAATATTGTGTAGAACTCAAGTTATGGTCATTTGAAGTCAGTAAGGTCAAAGCTGTTTAACAGCAGCAGTTTTGGTTTTTAAAACGACCAGAAGTCACCTTTGAAGGACAATTCACATATTGGTCACTAAAGATAAAAGGTAGGTATATGTGTCATGTAAACTTGGCCACTGGAATCATGTTAAAAGAGTAAGTAGAACTTGAGTTATGCTTGTTTGAAGTCTGCTAGGTCAAATATGAAAATGACGATTTTGATATGAAAGTAACTCTTGGCCAATTGAAAATGATATAAGAGATACATGTTATGTGAACCAACTCAAGATTAATATAAGATTGTAAATGATGGGTTGGGTGTTGAAATGCTAGTGATTATGGCTAGGTGACCTTATACGTGATGAATGACCATATGTGTGTTCTTAATGTGAATTGATAGGTTGATTGCAAATACGTTGTTTTATGGTCATCTTGCAATTGTGGTCGCAAATAAGGTGAGTGTATATGCATTTGATCATGTTCTTGTTATTAGGGGTCATAGGTGGGTAAATTCCTATGACCCATTTGATTGTTGTGAGAGCTAGTAGGTGGGTAAATTCCTACTAGCCAAATTGTGATTTAGAGTTAGTAGGTGGGTAAATTCCTACTAACCAAATTGTGATTAAGAGTTAGTAGGTGGGTAAATTCCTACTAACCAATTTGTTGTAAGAGTTAGTAGGTGGGTAAATTCCTACTAACCAATTTGTTGTAAGAGCTAGTAGGTGGGTAAATTCCTACTAGCCAAATTGTGATTAAGAGTTAGTAGGTGGGTAAATTCCTACTAACCAATTTGTTGTAAGAGTTAGTAGGTGGGTAAATTCCTACTAACCAATTTGTTGTAAGAGCTAGTAGGTGGGTAAATTCCTACTAGCCAATTTCCATGGCCATGTTGAAAATGATTGTGTGAGCTAGTAGGTGGGTAAATTCCTACTAGCCAAATTATTTGTGAGAGCTAGTAGGTGGGTAAATTCCTACTAGCCAAATTATTTGTGAGAGCTAGTAGGTGGGTAAATTCCTACTAGCCAAATTGTTGATTAAGATTAGTAGGTGGGTAAAGTCCTACTAGCATTATGATTGATATGGATGAAATGACTATCAAATGATAGGCTATCATTGATGCACTTTTGTATGGTAACTTGTTTATGATTGTATGTGTATGCATTCACTAAGCGTTTAGCTTATCCTTTTAGTTGTTTACCTTTTTATAGGTTGTCCCGGATGCGGAAGAAAGTTAAGTAATAAAGAAAAAAAAAAAAAAAAAAAAAAAAAAAAAAAAAAAAAAAAAAAAAAAAAAAAAAAAAAAAAAAAAAAAAAAAAAAAAAAAAAAAAAAAAAAAAAAAAAAAAAAAAAAAAAAAAAAAAAAAAAAAAAAAAAAAAAAAAAAAAAAAAAAAAAAAAAAAAAAAAAAAAAAAAAAAAAAAAAAAAAAAAAAAAAAAAAAAAAAAAAAAAAAAAAAAAAAAAAAAAAAAAAAAAAAAAAAAAAAAAAAAAAAAAAAAAAAAAAAAAAAAAAAAAAAAAAAAAAAAAAAAAAAAAAAAAAAAAAAAAAAAAAAAAAAAAAAAAAAAAAAAAAAAAAAAAAAAAAAAAAAAAAAAAAAAAAAAAAAAAAAAAAAAAAAAAAAAAAAAAAAAAAAAAAAAAAAAAAAAAAAAAAAAAAAAAAAAAAAAAAAAAAAAAAAAAAAAAAAAAAAAAAAAAAAAAAAAAAAAAAAAAAAAAAAAAAAAAAAAAAAAAAAAAAAAAAAAAAAAAAAAAAAAAAAAAAAAAAAAAAAAAAAAAAAAAAAAAAAAAAAAAAAAAAAAAAAAAAAAAAAAAAAAAAAAAAAAAAAAAAAAAAAAAAAAAAAAAAAAAAAAAAAAAAAAAAAAAAAAAAAAAAAAAAAAAAAAAAAAAAAAAAAAAAAAAAAAAAAAAAAAAAAAAAAAAAAAAAAAAAAAAAAAAAAAAAAAAAAAAAAAAAAAAAAAAAAAAAAAAAAAAAAAAAAAAAAAAAAAAAAAAAAAAAAAAAAAAAAAAAAAAAAAAAAAAAAAAAAAAAAAAAAAAAAAAAAAAAAAAAAAAAAAAAAAAAAAAAAAAAAAAAAAAAAAAAAAAAAAAAAAAAAAAAAAAAAAAAAAAAAAAAAAAAAAAAAAAAAAAAAAAAAAAAAAAAAAAAAAAAAAAAAAAAAAAAAAAAAAAAAAAAAAAAAAAAAAAAAAAAAAAAAAAAAAAAAAAAAAAAAAAAAAAAAAAAAAAAAAAAAAAAAAAAAAAAAAAAAAAAAAAAAAAAAAAAAAAAAAAAAAAAAAAAAAAAAAAAAAAAAAAAAAAAAAAAAAAAAAAAAAAAAAAAAAAAAAAAAAAAAAAAAAAAAAAAAAAAAAAAAAAAAAAAAAAAAAAAAAAAAAAAAAAAAAAAAAAAAAAAAAAAAAAAAAAAAAAAAAAAAAAAAAAAAAAAAAAAAAAAAAAAAAAAAAAAAAAAAAAAAAAAAAAAAAAAAAAAAAAAAAAAAAAAAAAAAAAAAAAAAAAAAAAAAAAAAAAAAAAAAAAAAAAAAAAAAAAAAAAAAAAAAAAAAAAAAAAAAAAAAAAAAAAAAAAAAAAAAAAAAAAAAAAAAAAAAAAAAAAAAAAAAAAAAAAAAAAAAAAAAAAAAAAAAAAAAAAAAAAAAAAAAAAAAAAAAAAAAAAAAAAAAAAAAAAAAAAAAAAAAAAAAAAAAAAAAAAAAAAAAAAAAAAAAAAAAAAAAAAAAAAAAAAAAAAAAAAAAAAAAAAAAAAAAAAAAAAAAAAAAAAAAAAAAAAAAAAAAAAAAAAAAAAAAAAAAAAAAAAAAAAAAAAAAAAAAAAAAAAAAAAAAAAAAAAAAAAAAAAAAAAAAAAAAAAAAAAAAAAAAAAAAAAAAAAAAAAAAAAAAAAAAAAAAAAAAAAAAAAAAAAAAAAAAAAAAAAAAAAAAAAAAAAAAAAAAAAAAAAAAAAAAAAAAAAAAAAAAAAAAAAAAAAAAAAAAAAAAAAAAAAAAAAAAAAAAAAAAAAAAAAAAAAAAAAAAAAAAAAAAAAAAAAAAAAAAAAAAAAAAAAAAAAAAAAAAAAAAAAAAAAAAAAAAAAAAAAAAAAAAAAAAAAAAAAAAAAAAAAAAAAAAAAAAAGCAAGATACTAATAGCAAATAAAAAAAAAACATTTACAAAAACAGAGATTCTTTTGTTTACTAGTTTTCTTTGCTACCTTCCCCAACTACAACTGCTGATTAATTATGCTAATTTTATTATCTAATATTATCTTATAAAGCATTTTGCCCTTTTATTTAAGAAAAGATGATTTGAACTACCCAAAATACCCCTATTCTTTATTCACTAATTTAAACATCTCTACCTAATATACCTATAATAACCTTAAATCTCAACCACTCATTTTTTTCTCTCTCATCCATAAATCATTTTATTCTTCTAATTCATTCAAAATCTTTTATCTCAAAAACCGTATATCGATAAATTATAAAAACTGTATGGGTGTTCTTAAAATTTCATGCTCTTTCATTAGAGATGTCATTCGATATACTTTCGACGAATTTTTAAATCCGAGGGCGGAGCCCGTACGGCTAAGACATTTTGGCTATCATACTCTATGACTTGACCTATCACCCCACCATCTTACCGCCGCAACGCGCGGGCACTATCCCTCGTTATCTTAAAACATACAATGATAACCAAACTAGAAAATTAAGAAATTGGCCCGGATGTCGCATCAAATTAGAAATATTACCAATTTACCATCGGTGGACTTTGAAGGGATAAATAGTATTAGGTTGTTCATGATGTCATGTTTGTCATGAACTTAATTTTTTTTGAAAGGTGAATTTCGCTGGAAACTTTGTGTCGTGATTCGACAGCGGGAGGTTTAGCATACGTTGTCTTAACCGGGTCCGCGTTAGAGAACTCCCTCGAAGTAGAAATGTCTATTTCAAATACCCGATGGGGGGAAAACCCCCTAGTAATCTGCCCAAAGGCACGACGATTAATAGGAGTAAACACTGCCCCTTCAGACTTGAACCTGTGTATACCCAAGTCAATCCCTCATAAAGGGACTTAATTTATATGTTCTCCCAAAGACTTGAACACAAAACCTTATACAAGGGGATGATCTTTCAACCATTGAGCTAAAGCTCAAGGACATGAACTTAATTAATTTACCGTCTTAACTGTGTTGTGTGAAGTGTGGTTAGTTTAATAAAATTTTGATTCTTTTTCGGTTATATTTCAATAGTTTAATAAAATTTTGATTCTTAATAACTTATAATTATCAACACGAGGATGTGAATATGGTTACTCGAAATGGCGCCTTAGATTGTTAAAAACTACAAAACCAAAAATATAAACAAATCTTCTCCAAATGAAGTATTAGTAAACATGTTAAGGAACATCAAATAATCAAGAAAATGATGGTGATCATGTTAAAGAACATCAAATGACGAATAAGCTAAATTAATTTCATGAAATATTGTTGATCCAAATAATTGGAAAAATAATTTTTATATATAATATGACAACCCTCAAACTACTTATTAACCAATCACAGTTTTTCAATTCAAAATTAAAAATAATAATAATAATAATAATAATAATAATAATAATAATAATAATAATAATAATAATAATAATAATAATAATAGATAATAATAATATTAATAATAATAATAATAATAATAATAATAATAATAATAATAATAATAATAATAATAATAATAATAATAATAATAATAATAATAATAATAATAATAATAATAATAATAATAATAATAATAATAATAATAATAATAATAATAATAATAATAATAATAATAATAATAATAATAATAATAATAATAATAATAATAATAATAATAATAATAATAATAATAATAATAATAATAATAATAATAATAATAATAATAATAATAATAATAATAATAATAATAATAATAATAATAATAATAATAATAATAATAATAATAATAATAATAATAATAATAATAATAATAATAATAATAATAATAATAATAATAATAATAATAATAATAATAATAATAATAATAATAATAATAATAATAATAATAATAATAATAATAATAATAATAATAATAATAATAATAATAATAATAATAATAATAATAATAATAATAATAATAATAATAATAATAATAATAATAATAATAATAATAATAATAATAATAATAATAATAATAATAATAATAATAATAATAATAATAATAATAATAATAATAATAATAATAATAATAATAATAATAATAATAATAATAATAATAATAATAATAATAATAATAATAATAATAATAATAATAATAATAATAATAATAATAATAATAATAATAATAATAATAATAATAATAATAATAATAATAATAATAATAATAATAATAATAATAATAATAATAATAATAATAATAATAATAATAATAATAATAATAATAATAATAATAATAATAATAATAATAATAATAATAATAATAATAATAATAATAATAATAATAATAATAATAATAATAATAATAATAATAATAATAATAATAATAATAATAATAATAATAATAATAATAATAATAATAATAATAATAATAATAATAATAATAATAAAATAGTAATAATAATAATAATAATAATAATAATAATAATAATAATAATAATAATAATAATAATAATAATAATAATAATAATAATATATGTGAGACTAATAATAATAATAATAATAATAATAATAATAATAATAATAATAATAATAATAATAATAATAATAATAAGAAAAAATAATAATAATAATAATAATAATAATAATAATAATATTAAAATAATAATAATAATAATAAGAGTAAATTGCATTTTTGGTCCCCGTGTTATCACCCACTTCGCAGGTTCAGTCCAAATTCACTTATCGTTGCAATTGCGGTCCAACTTTCAGCTTTTGGTTGCACTCTCGGTCCAAAATGTGATGGTTGCCTATTTTCTGCCGTTAGTTGTGTCATGTAAGGGACTTATGATGGGTAGAAAAATTATTTTCACACAAAGAGGACCATTCTTACACTTGTATACACCATATTGGGAAAAAACACTTCTACACATATTTCAACAACTCTTTTTTTTTGTTTTTCTAAATCATTGAGCTAAAGCTCAAGGACATGAACTTAATTAATTTACCGTCTTAACTGTGTTGTGTGAAGTGTGGTTAGTTTAATAAAATTTTGATTCTTTTTCGGTTATATTTCAATAGTTTAATAAAATTTTGATTCTTAATAACTTATAATTATCAACACGAGGATGTGAATATGGTTACTCGAAATGGCGCCTTAGATTGTTAAAAACTACAAAACCAAAAATATAAACAAATCTTCTCCAAATGAAGTATTAGTAAACATGTTAAGGAACATCAAATAATCAAGAAAATGATGGTGATCATGTTAAAGAACATCAAATGACGAATAAGCTAAATTAATTTCATGAAATATTGTTGATCCAAATAATTGGAAAAATAATTTTTATATATAATATAAGACACCCGATCAAACTACTTATTAACCAATCACAGTTTTTCAATTCAAAATTAAAAATTAATGATGTCATTATAAATATATTTTTAAATTAAGAATCTTAATAATCACTATCCAAATATATTATTATATATTATATATTATATTTAGAAAAAGTCTCACTAATTTACACTTTTTTATTTTCTATCAATAATTTACACTTTTACCCTCACTAAATACTTAATTTGTAATTACATAATTATATAACTTTTTAAATTAATAGTTCAATTTTTATTTAAGTTGTTATTAACTATATTTAACAAAAGTTGGTTTGTAGTTACAACGTCCGGTTTTTAAGTACGGACAATTGTATGTTTCGATATCTCGAGTTAAATTGAAAAGTATCTTAAGGTTAAGGTGATAATAAGCAACAAATGCCAAATAAAAAAATATAAACAAATATTGTGTACAAAAAGATATTACAAAATATTAAATACAATATATACGTTCAATGGTTTAAAATTATATATGTGTAATTTGATTTTACCTACAACTTTTACATTTAATTTACATATTTAACAATTTATCATAACTTGAAAATGTCATAAATAACCCGTGTATTTGACACGAGCATCAACCTAGTAATTATAATAAATACTCCTTCCGTCTCATTAAATGTGTCCAGTTTTGAATATTCAAAGTCTATTTTCTGTAAGTTTGACCTTAAATATTTTTTATTGTATTATATAATACTTGGCGAAAGTTATACCCAATGAAAACATATCTAAATCTCGATCTATTCATATAACTTTCATCAAGTATTATGCAATACAAATAAAAAAATTTTGGTCAAAGTTGTAAAAAAAAAGACTTTGAAAATTCAAAAATGGACACTTTTAATGGGACGGAGGGAGTAATAATTATAATTGCCAATGGGTTGATAGTCCATTGATAAGGTCTTAGATCTTGAGGAAATCCATCAGGGTTCGCATCTCTCTACATTAATAGGACTGGATAGGGTTTTTTTTGAGAGTCTTAGGTTTCATCCGATGCATGCGTGGTTCGAGCTTTGCATACTGCCCAATTGGATGTCACTGTGGTGTCCCGAATGTTAACTACTTACGACTAACTCGCTGTTAAAATAATAATAATAATAATAAGAGTAAATTGCATTTTTGGTCCCCGTGTTATCACCCACTTCGCAGGTTCAGTCCAAATTCACTTATCGTTGCAATTGCGGTCCAACTTTCAGCTTTTGGTTGCACTCTCGGTCCAAAATGTGATGGTTGCCTATTTTCTGCCGTTAGTTGTGTCATGTAAGGGACTTATGATGGGTAGAAAAATTATTTTCACACAAAGAGGACCATTCTTACACTTGTATACACCATATTGGGAAAAAACACTTCTACACATATTTCAACAACTCTTTTTTTTTGTTTTTCTAAATCTTCATATTCAAAACCCTATTCTAAATTACTACCCTATTAGAATCAACAACTTTGATACTTTAAGATCAAGAAATCAAAATCCTCAATATCTACAAGTAATATATTAATAAATCAAATAAAAAATTACACATTTATATTTATATTTACATCTATACACATTATCTTTATGAGTTAATGACACGGATCGTCCTTGTGGATTACCAAAATAGTCACGTTTCGTCCTTTAAAATCAAAAACCTCAAGGACAGTCCTTTATAGGAGGATAAAGATCACGTTTGGTCCTTTGACTATTTGACCGTCACCTTCTCTCCGTTAAACACCCCACGTGAGGGGTATTCCAGTCTTTTCCATACTAAAGGACCAAGCATGATATTTCTAAGATTATATCTGGATCTTTTTGAATCTGTAAAAAAAATATATATAGTTTATTAACACCATCAAAATCATCATCATCGATCGTGACCACCAATTCACCATTAACAAACCTTAAAACAATATTTATAATCAAAACCAAAAACAATTTGTAAAGAAAAAAAAACCCATAATCCTAATATAACAATAACAATCAGAACTCATGTTCATGTGAAAACATTATATATCATTATTCAAATCAATCTAACTGAACAACTTACAGTTGCTTCTTTAGTACCAAACGCGAATTCTGTCTTCTTAGAACTCCTAATTACCACATTTTTCACCTCTCAAAATCTTTCAAGCATCTCTTGAATTCACTACTAACAAATCCTAATTAAATGTATTTAATGGCGTCTTATGCTTGAAGTTTGCTATGATAAAGGTAATGTTTGGCGGCGGCTCGATGGCCAGAAGCTAGTGACGGATGGTGGTAGTTGGCGGTGAACATGATAGGTAGCCGGATCTTGGTGGTGGCCGGATCTGCGCCACCATTAATCTTGCTAGTCCCCGATTCATCTTTCTCGTCCCCGATTCCCACCTTTAATCTACGTCGGATCTTGGCGGTGTAGGTGGTGGCCGGATCTGCGCCATTCGTCTTTCTCGTCTCGATCTCCACCTTTAATCTTGTTTGGTGGTCGTGGTGCCTGTCGAGATCCCCGGCTGCAGTGAAAGCGGTGCTAAGTGATGTATAATTAATCCGAGCGAGCTGTGTGTATTTATATATATATATTTTTTGAAAAGATATGTATTTATATAATTGTATATATATGTCTTTCATTTGTATGGTATATAGATTTAGATGGATGGTGGATTTGATATATAGATATAGAAATATGGTATATATGTATAGAGAAAGATAGATCGTGATTGATTTGATGATGATGATGATGGTGGTGGTGATGTATAGAGATAGATATAAAGTAGATATGAGAGATATTTATTTCACTTTAGGTATTTAGGTTTTTTGTATATTGAAGATGAAAAATTATCACTGATGGTCCTTTAAAATGAGAAATGACCAAAATACCCTCACGTGGGTGTCACGTGGGGTGTTTAACAGAGAGAAGGTGACGGTCAAATAGTCAAAGGACCAAACGTGATTCTTATCCTCCTATAAAGGACCGTCCTTGAGGTGTTTGATTTTAAAGAACGAAACGTGACTATTTAAGTAAACCACAGGGACGATTTGTGTCATTAACTCTATCTTTCAATAAAAATAAAAAAGGGAGACCAACAACATCTGTTCCCCATGTACCTAAATTACACATTTCCAAAATGTTTGCTGCATTAGCTTTTTCTAAATCCATAAAACCATATGACCGAAAGCTCGTTCATTCCCCGTCATCATATATTTCCGCAAAGGAATAATAAGAAAAGAAAGAAAGTATAAAAACATTATCCATCAATCCAATATAATCCTTTACTTCCGGGGATGGAGAGGGTCGTGGCCCGTGGGGACAGTGACGAGGAGGTCAAAAATTGGCAGTGATGGTTGAGGGGAAGCCGAATCTAGGTGGTGGTACAGTGGTGATGACGAAGGTGAGGATTCAGCAGCCATCTGTATAAATCTATATATATATATAAAGATAATAATAATAATATTATTAATAATCATAATGGGCCTAATTTGAATAATAATAATAATAATAATAATACACTAAATTATTAATATATTAAAAAACAAATTAAACTTAAAAAATAATAATAATAATAATATAATAATAATAATAATAATAATATAATAATAATAATAATAATAATAATAATATAATAATAATAATAATAATAATAATAATAATAATAATAATATAATAATAATAATAATAATAATAATAAAATAAATAATAATAATAATAATATAATAATAATAATAATAATAATAATAATATAATAAAAAATAATAACAATAATATTAATTAATATAATAATATAATAATAATAATAATAATAATAATAATAATAATAATAATAATAATAATAATAATAATAATAATAATAATATAAAATAACAAGGCAACACGGGAAGTTAATCAGTATCCTCTTATAATAAAAGAAAATAATAATAATAATAATACTTATAATAATAATAATAATAATACTTATAATAATAATAATAATAATATAATAATAATTATAATAATAATAATAATATAATAATAATAATAATAATAATAATAATATATAATAATAATAATAATAAATAATAATAATATAATATAATAATAATAATAATAATAATATAATAATAATAATAATAATAATAATAATATAATAATAATAATAATAATAATAATAATAATAATAATAATATAATAATAATAATAATAATAATAATAATAATATAATAATAATAATAATAATATAATAATAATAATAATAATAATAATAATATAATAAAAAATAATAACAATAATATTAATTAATATAATAATATAATAATAATAATAATAATAATAATAATAATAATAATAATAATAATAATAATAATAATAATAATAATAATATAATAATAATAATAATATATAATAAAATAAAATAATAATATAATAATAATAATAATAATAATAATAATAATAATAATATAATAATAATAATAATAATAATAATAATAATAATAATAATAATAATAATAATAATAATAATAATAATATAATAATAATATAGGGGGAAGTGAAGGTGGGGTTGGTCTCACACCCAACTTGGATGAAAAACCCCTCACATCTTGATTTTTTTTCCATAAAAATCATAGGGCCAATCATTTATTCATTATAAATATTTAAAATATAGTATGTGAGAGGTTTTTCACCCAAATTGAGTGTGAGACAACACCACATTTACTTTTCCAAAGTTAGCAAATACAAAACATTTGGCCCGATGTGTTTGCAACCGCTCCTAACCCGTACACATTATGTTGTTTCGTGTAGTCCACGGAGCGAAACCGGCATCGAAGACCCCACTTCCATATTGTTAACCATAGTAATAAAACCGGATGTTCTTAAACATCATGATCGTTGATCATGTCGGGTTGATCGCGCGGGGGGGGGGGGGTTGCATACAGCGAGTAAAAAATATATTTTTTTAAAGCCAACTACTCAATAGGTTTTTTTTTAGTCGCTTTAAATTTTGATATCTAAGAAAAAGAGTGGCGGCTCAAATCTGGCGGGATATTCAATTTTATGCCATGAAACACCCGAAGAGGTGATATGCTGGGTGTTATGGGGCGTTATATGGGCGTTCAAAAGAAAAAGGATTGAAGGAACCACTTGTACATCTTGCTAAAAACCATTTCATATGTTCCTTTTGAGTGTCTTAAGTATCAAGTGACATATACCCCTCCGTCTCATTTTAAGTGTCCTAATTTCACTTTTTGGGTCTTTTTCTTTCAACTTTGATCGTAAATATTTCTATTTATGTTGTATTATACTTGATATAACATTATATAAATAGATTGAGTTTTATATGTACTTTTCATTGATATAATACTAGAAGGGTGCCCGCGCGTTGCGGCGGAATCTTATAACCACTCTTTTTGGATGACTACATCGGTGAATGTCAAAAATATAGATGTAAATATTAATTTACAAATATTAATTTACACACGTGAAACAAATATGCATAAGCTACTTTTGCCGTAAGTTGTTTATATTTAATAGGTCTTATACCCAGGATGCGCGTTTGTTTAAAAATTATTGTTTAACAAAGTATTGACAAAAAAAATAAAAACAATATCGACATTGATAATTAATAAAACTTTCGTATCCATTTAACAAATAACTAATGTGTTACGGAGCTAGAGGTTAGTACGAAAACTAATTCTGTAGTAATGCATATTCTATGAGTAAAGCAAAAATACTTATTAAAACATAAACCATATTCCAGCTTAAAGAACAAATAGTTCAGCTAGCTATTACTAACACAATTATAAAATGTGTTGGTTTCCAACTCAACTTATCTAGTAATGCAAACAAACCAAGAACATATACTAAAGTGTTTGTATCTAGAAACTTGAACCACTACCTTGAATGAACAATTTTCAACTCACGTATGATGAAGGAAAAAAAACATGCACTTCAGCAGCTTTAAAACAATTTGCAACTCACGTATTAGTCCATGTTCACCCCAAGAATAATAAACCAATAGAACCACTTGTCATTTCACATGTGCATTTTCAGATACGATTGTGCCCGGTATGCCCATTATTCTGTATAGGAGTTGAGCTTTTACGCCTTCAATTGATCTCTATTGACCGTATTCTTCTTCATGTAACTGTCAAACAATTTTGAGTTCATAAACATAAAACCTTGAAATCACCATTATTATGAGAAAGATACCAAGTACATATATATATAGAATATACAGTGAGAGTAGAGGTGAACGATTTGAATAACGGTTATCCGTCTACTAAACCTAATCTATTATCGCTACAGTTGTACATAGAAGTACCATATCTATAGCACTTACAATCCGACAAAAGAAATGTATCAGCTTTCTATAGAAATCAATCTGTAAATGAGGGAAAATGTTGGAGATTTCCGATCTGAAGCAGCCATATTTTTAAAGGTTTACCACTTTACCTTACTCATTATCTGCATAAATGTCAGTCCATCACGATTCCTTTTATAATAACCACCCATATCATTTGCTTGGTAAAATCTATATAAGAAGATGCATTTGCCAACAGTTATTCGTTTCACACATGTAGATAAATTTGTTGCATTTGCCAAATCGAAACTCAAATTCTTTCTTTTTATGAGCACACAACTGCAAAGAGAATATGGCATACAAATTAGAAATGATATTAATGTTAATTTTTCTATTCATTCCTACATGTTTTCATGCAACAGTGATATCAAACATTAAAAATTGGTTTTAAATTACATCCTGACATCTTGTATTAAAACTTCAAAAGAAAACATAACCCATGTGGTGTTCCCATATGTGACCCCAAAAGACCAACCCGAGCCAGATTCTTCCTGAGTCAGAAATAGTCGTCAAGATGAAACACCAGCCTGAGATCAACCTGCTCATGTACAGGGAATCCCAACACCTAAGATATATGAATTACCAAAATTGACATCCTTTCCGATCAACAAAAACCAAAACATCCAATTCAACTTTTAGACATCTTTTTCCCTCCCAATATCGCAGAACCAACTGCGTCCATTCAGATTGTAAAAAAGCTATCGAATCCTAAAATGGGAGTTGAGATTCCCTCTACATGATCAGTGAATGGGCCAGTGAGTGAGGTCCAATCATGTTCGTCCCTGAGACAGGTCTCGGAGGGGCAAAATGGGTATACCAGAAAAGGAGAGACCACCATGTACTCAGTAGAAACAGCCAAGAGCCATGACTATCCCAGTCCTAAAGGAGGACGCTTCAGTCAGCAGCAAAATGGGTCTGAACCAGGCTAGGTCAGTAGCCCGGGGAGTTCACTTGAAAAGCAAATAAGCTATATGCAGGCTAGAAATGTGCAACTCTCAAAGGGTAATGAATACTATAGCCCTATCGTGTCATTGATGATGAAGAAACAAAACAATTTAGAATATATAGTTGAGTTATCATGACAGAATCACTAACTAATAAAAACTTGAAAATTTGTTGCTGGCATAAATATAATATCTTCCTATCTGAATAGTTACATATTAATATGATTTATGCGAATCTCAATGGAAACTAAATCACCCATTTTCATGCTTGTAAAAGTTGCCTATATTTACTACTTCCAAACTTCAATACTATAGCCCTGTTTTGACCCATTACCCAACTCAACCTACCCGTTTATTTAGTCACCTCCGCCTTCAATAACAACCGTAGATGCAACTTGAGACACAACCAGAAATAAGTCTTTTTCATCATTTGTGCTTCTAAATTCCTAATCACATAGAAGAACCAGGGGTTATAGGACTGGTGGTGGAAGCCGGAAATTGAGATCCGGTGGAGGCCATATCTGGATTGCTTTGTTAGTGAATCGGTGTGTTAAATGCAACTGATTGCTTTATAAATATAATATCTTCCTATCTGAATAGTTACATATTAATATGATTTATGCGAATCTCAATGGAAACTAAATCACCCATTTTCATGCTTGTAAAAGTTGCCTATATTTACTACTTCCAAACTTCAATACTATAGCCCTATCGTGTCATTGATGATGAAGAAACAAAACAATTTAGAATATATAGTTGAGTTATCATGACAGAATCACTAACTAATAAAAACTTGAAAATTTGTTGCTGGCATAAATATAATATCTTCCTATCTGAATAGTTACATATTAATATGATTTATGCGAATCTCAATGGAAACTAAATCACCCATTTTCATGCTTGTAAAAGTTGCCTATATTTACTACTTCCAAACTTCAATACTATAGCCCTATCGTGTCATTGATGATGAAGAAACAAAACAATTTAGAATATATAGTTGAGTTATCATGACAGAATCACTAACTAATAAAAACTTGAAAATTTGTTGCTGGCATAAATATAATATCTTCCTATCTGAATAGTTACATATTAATATGATTTATGCGAATCTCAATGGAAACTAAATCACCCATTTTCATGCTTGTAAAAGTTGCCTATATTTACTACTTCCAAACTTCAATACTATAGCCCTATCGTGTCATTGATGATGAAGAAACAAAACAATTTAGAATATATAGTTGAGTTATCATGACAGAATCACTAACTAATAAAAACTTGAAAATTTGTTGCTGGCATAAATATAATATCTTCCTATCTGAATAGTTACATATTAATATGATTTATGCGAATCTCAATGGAAACTAAATCACCCATTTTCATGCTTGTAAAAGTTGCCTATATTTACTACTTCCAAACTTCAATACTATAGCCCTGTTTTGACCCATTACCCAACTCAACCTACCCGTTTATTTAGTCACCTCCGCCTTCAATAACAACCGTAGATGCAACTTGAGACACAACCAGAAATAAGTCTTTTTCATCATTTGTGCTTCTAAATTCCTAATCACATAGAAGAACCAGGGGTTATATGAAATACCATAGGACTGAAGAACCAGGGGTTATATGAAATACCATAGGACTGAAGAACCAGGTTATATGAAATACCATAGGACTGAAGAACCAGGTTATATGAAATACCATAGGACTGAAGAACCAGGTTATATGAAATACCATAGGACTGAAGAACCAGGGGTTATATGAAATACCATAGGACTGAAATGCAACTGATTGCTTTATATACGAAATACCATAGGACTGAAGAACCAGGGGTTATATGAAATACCATAGGACTGATTGCTTTATATATATATATTGCATTTGCAAAATTCAAGGTTGGGGGGAAAATATATTTTCCAAAAATATAGAGATTCAAAATCAATATCGTTTTTGATAATATTGTTTTGAAAGAAAATTTAAAGTTACCAAAAAAAAGGGGTCAGTTGCAAATCAATCAGGATTACTTCCAAAAATAAACGGAGACCCAATAAGGTAAGTTGACTTTAAACAGAAAGAGGGGAAAATTTTTGAATTCTATAGAGTTACCTGCAGTCTCTCATTTCCATTATAACTTAGTAAACGATGACTCGTTAAGCCAACTTCCAACCTTTCAAGGGTATCATCTATTCTGTATCATCTAAATCAAAACAAATACACTTGATTCAATCAAAGAAATATAAGAGGATAAAAGACATTACCAATTAAAATCAAATAAGCTTTTGATATGTAGTATCAATAATTTAGGTAAAACAAAATTATAATAAAAAAATCTGACCGCCGTGGATACAATTGAAATCGAGAAAGTGATCGATCAATTTAGGGGTTTTTTTTGTGTGTTTTTCTGATAGAGGAAGGGATCGAGACAGAGAGGGTTTTTTTTTTCCAGTATTAGTGAGGGTAGTTTAGTCTAACCGGGTAGATATGGGAGTATAGACGTAGTAAGTTGAAGGGCATTTTAGTCACATCAGGTTCTTACTCCCTTAAAGCCAGTTTGCTTTATAAGGGAGTATAGATGTATGAACTATCATATACTACAAACAAATATATATATATGGTTAAAGTAGAAAGAAACAAACTTTTACCGTCAAAGTATGACATTAAAAATGAGACGTCGAGAGTATTTATCAACGATATATTAGTGACTTTTGTAACACTTGATCAGGAATTCGCAAAGAACTAAAGAATTGCGCAGAATGTACATAAGGTAAATGAGATATCGAATAATAAATCAAACCCGATCTCGAAACCAAAGTTTTGAGTAAAATGGCGATGGACCAAGTTGACATTCGGAAATCAACTTAACTTTGGAGAATTTTGGGAGTTCATTATATCAGTCCAAAAACACAAAGACCTTTCAAAAGAAACATTTTATTGGTATATGCATCAACATTTACAATGAAACTTTTTTAACATATTAGATGAATCGGCGAACTCTACAATACAATGATTCCAGTCTTGAAGAAAGACAAATATGTAATGTAAAGAAACATAATTATCTTTGATGCTTGTATACATTGGAACAAGGTGTGAAAATAGCTGTCTAGCCACTCTCTAAATCTAACATCATTATGACGGAAGTATATGGAAAAGTAGCTATTGTCACAGGAGGAGCAAGCGGCATTGGTGAAGCCACGGCTCGTATATTCGCCAAACATGGCGCACGTGCAGTTGTGATCGCGGACATACAAGACAACCTTGGCAAAAACGTCTCTGTCTCCATTGGCTTAGACCGTTGCACTTACATACACTGCGATGTTACAGACGAGTCCCAAGTGAAATCTCTCGTAGACTCAACAGTTGCCATCTACGGTCAGCTGGATATTATGTTCAGCAACGCTGGGATTGCAAGTCAATGTGTACAGACAGTTGTTGACTTTGATATGGAACAATTTGACCGCCTATTTGCAGTCAATGTTCGCGGGATGGCAGTTTGTGTGAAACATGCCGCACGTGCAATGGTGGAGCTAAAGGTGAAAGGAAGTATTATTTGTACGGCTAGTGTGTATGCTAGGAAAGGGGTGGCACAACGGACGGATTATTGTATGTCAAAGCATGCAGTGGTAGCGCTCATGAAATCGGCAAGCAAGCAGCTGGGGCAGTATGGGATTCGAGTGAATTGTGTGTCACCATATGCGGTGGCTACACCGTTGATGTGCAACATGCTTGAGAAGGATGTTGCAGAAGTGGAAAAACTGCATGAACAAATGACTTGTTTGAAAAATATGGTTTTAAAAGCAGAGGATGTTGCAGAGGCTGTTTTGTTCCTTGTGGGTGAGAAATCTGGTTTTATCACTGGACATGATCTGGTTATCGATGGCGGATATACTAATATTTGATTTTGTTTTGATTCTTTTAATAACTGTAGTCGCGGTTAAGTTGAATAACTGTAATTGCATTTACTTATTTGGAAATGCAGTTTAACAATAATTCACACTACAACGCATTTTTAGATAAAAAGTTTCAACTTAAAATGCAGGAAAAATATGGTTTAATTATGTTGTAACTTTTGGTAATCAATACCTACACTCGAAAAATTGTACTTCATGATTCTTATGTAATGTAATTACGCAATTAAAACTCAGTTTATCTGGTAGACAGTGTACGATTGTTAAATCGTTTCTATATCGATACCCTTCATTCTAACCTCAGTTTATCTATTAGACAGTGTATGATTGTTGAATTGTTTCTATATCGATACCCTTCATTCTAACCACCGATTCAACATGCCCCTTCAAAGTATGCATTTCTCTTAACCTGTAACAATAAGCGAATCAATAAAGAGAGATCAGAAAACACAAATTCCACCTTCAGAAACCTTAACATTATCAAGGAGCCAAAGACCGTCTTACTTTGCCATATCAGCTCTCCGTTTTGCTTCTTCTGCCATCTGGTTGAGCTCCGTAGCATTCGTTCGATCACCAAACATTTTCGCGTCAGGAACTTCAAGTCCATGAAGCGTTCTTTGCGCATGTGCCCATTGCAGCTCACGTTGTTCCTTCCCAAAATCCTTTTGTCTAGTGAATGCAATCTAAGAAAACAAACATAACTTCAAGACCGTGTTTATTATGAAGTAGTACGTGGAAGATAGGCTAACTTTATCACGTACCCTTCTCTCGATAACAAGATCCCATGCCCGACCACTGATGGCGTAACGGATAAAGAATTTGATGAGATCAAGAGGGAAGTAAAAGATGATATTGTACAGCCAGATTACACCAGCCCAGCCCCACCCAATTCCTTCTACTGCAGCGAAACTCCAATTTGCATACACTGCGATCAACGTGGCAATCTGTGCAAAGGGAAGTTAACAATGATTACCTATATATGTGAAAGTTTCCACCATTTTATTGATAACAGGGTTGATTTGGGTTAAGTTATCTCTAACAGATCAATTGGATAAAGTCACAAAATTTGCCAGACCGGGTCAAAAGGGTCAAAAACAGCAAACAAGATATTCTTAATGCATAAACCTCTTCAATTGTTTTGCTAAGCAAATTAGAAACTTTTTTAAAATAATAAAGATAATTTAGTCTTTGTAGTCATATTGAAAGCATATTCAAGGAAGAAATTCAGAAGAAGGGAAAGAAATCAAGGAAAAAAAAGCAAAAAATCTTCAAAGAACAGCCGGCTTTTGGCCCCTACTAAAATTTTGACTTTTTTTAGGCAAACGCATTATCCATCTGATCTGACCCCACCATTCTGACAAATCTAAATGTTACTCACCAACTGGGCGACAGCAAAAGCCACAACAAGCAGCCAACCAGGGCGTTCAACGAATGACCAACTACATGAACGTGTCACAAATATTAGGGCTTGGCTGATTATGCTGACTTGAAGATATATTGCTGAAGCAAGCTTTCTGAAATCGTCATGAGCTGTTTTCTCAAGTGTCGGTACTCCAAAAGTACGCTAGCAACAAAAAATGGAAGTAAGATGAAAGCAAGACACTGAGAGTATAATGTTTTCATTCAAATATAGATATATATATAATGTATGCATTACATTCCAAGCAAAATGCTAGACTTACCTAATAAATTTTAAATTAACCGTAAACCATGATGGAAGTTATTAGTAGCCTACAACTTATAAGATATTAAAAACTTTTCACTTGTTTATCCATATGCTATGCTTATGTAAGTTCAGGCACTTAAACTTTTTCTCCCTATTCTATTCTGAAATGGGTTGTTACACAAGACCGCAAAACAATATGATATTTGAAGGGAATTGTATGTACATACCGGGAAAAAATCGGTCTTGTATGCCGCCCAAAAGAAGATAACGGTCATCATAGCTAAGTAACTACCTAGAATGACGCCTGTTGTGAAAATCTCGGCTAATTTCCAGCTATCTGGAAGAGGAGATGGCTTTACTCGATCCTTTGATATCGTCATAATTGTACCTGAAAATAAGTTAGATGGCTGTGAGGTGATTACATGTAAATAATACGAAATGTAAGTAAATTGGAAAGGGAAAAAAAATAAAGTACCATCATTAAGGATAGCAATGATAAGCACCATAAAAGGTGGGAAATCGAACTTCCAGATCAATGCGAGCAGCATAAAACCAAGCTATAAAAATGGCAGCAAAAACATATACGATTCATAGCTATCATTTATCGGGTTTAGTCATATAGTTTACGTGCAAGTAGTAAAAGCAAATAACTTACCACTATACGAATTGTAATAGAAACAGCATAAATCTGCCAATAACGAATATAACTGTTAGGGTTGATTAAACACTTTGACAATTAAAACAACAGGAAAGGCATGAACAAGGATTGTACAGTGTAATTTTTCATCCTCTGAAAAATAGCTCTACTGGTCAAGACGGCACTAATGATAACACTGAGCCCTGGTTCAGTGAGGACAATGTCAGAAGCACTACGGGCTGCATCGGTTGCGTCAGCCACAGCAATTCCAATATCAGCCTTTTTTAGGGCAGGGGCGTCATTTACTCCATCACCCGTCATTCCACAAATGTGTTTCCTAGCTTGTAGGCGTTTTACTATTTCATATTTGTGTTCTGAGACATATGTAGTGGTTAGGAATAATAAAGACACAATTAGAGGTAGCATTATATGTGGGTCAAACTGAATTTTGTTAAGTTAAAAGGTTTAAAACTCGCTTAAAGTGTAACTAACTCCCAAA
The DNA here is from genome assembly GCA_034093135.1 of Erigeron breviscapus. NCBI lineage: Eukaryota > Viridiplantae > Streptophyta > Magnoliopsida > Asterales > Asteraceae > Erigeron > Erigeron breviscapus. The sequence continues at coordinate 78,671,563 of CM067173.1, read as the reverse complement.
TCGTTTTATTAAATACTAGAATACTATTGATAAATACAAATCCTTATCAAGATTGACAAGCTATACATTTCTTAAAAGTAATTGGAAGAAAAACCAATTTCAGTCAGCATAACTGACCCACCCATTTTGCTTATCCTTTTCTAGACAGTGTTCATCCATTACTGACCCACCCATTTTGCTACCCAACATAATGAAAGCCCTTAAAGTTAACACTAGTATTTACCGGGGAACACGCCGGCAAAACCGTCAGCTTTCTCTATAAGTTCATCAATTGGTAAAGCAGCAATAGACTCGTCAGAATTTTGACCAATTAAAGCAGATGACGGATACATGTTGGTACCCATTCCAAGACGGCGTCCAGTTTCTTTTCCGATTGCCAGTTGATCCCCTGTTTGAAGTAAAAAAAAACTAGTCTACTTCAAAAAAATACAGATATTTTTAAAAGTTTTATACCAAAGTTTTTAGGTTTGCAGAATAGTTATAAAGTTCATATGTAATAGAAAAACATTTCTTAGGATATTTGGTAAACTTATGAGATGATAAGGCAGTTTAACGCACCTGTAATCATTTTAACATTTACTCCAAGATCCAAAGCCCTTCTTATGGTGTCAGCACTATCATGCCGTGGTGGATCAAAAAGAGGCATGAGACCTATAAACTGCCAAGGTCCTCCTGGGCTCTCTTTCCGACCATCGGGAACATCCTGTTTTGTTTCAAAACTGAAAGGTCAGTAAAACCTCCCATTAAGATATAAGACAAAAATGAAATGCAATTGATATGTCTCACCTGGTATGCTACAGCCAGTGACCGTAACCCTCGCTCTGCAAATTTGTCAATTATAGCATGAACTCGTCGTTCAATATCTGATTTGTTGTGTGTAAGATTTAAGATCTAAGAAAAAAAACAGGAGGTCAATTTTGGTGGACCAAAAGTCAAATATCTAGATACTAGTAATGTACATTACCTGCTCAGGTGCCCCTTTGCTGACTCTATGCATTTTACCCTCGTCGTCTAAATAAGTCAATGCTGTGCGCTTGTCAGTTGGATTAAATGGCAAAAAATGAACTTCCTGGATGCGAGCACGCGCCTAGAATATATTGAGGACACTAAGGACACAAGTACAAATTCAACACAAATATTTTTACTCATTGGGTGGCAATTTATAATCCTTTTATATGGAAAGTGGGACAAATGTAAAATGTACAGATTCCTTTCCTATTAATTATAATCAAATTTTATCCATATACAAAACTTTGAATTATTTTTTCTCAAGCCGTACTAGGAGAAAACTTCCCATACGGTTCCGCCGGGGGGGAGAGGGGGGGGGGGGGGTTTACAAAAAAAAAGGAAATAGCTTGAATGCGTTAAATGTATAAAAACTCGCCTAATGTGCATTCAAATCATATAACGTTCTACATTGTTGGTATATAGTTTTTCTTATCATCTTATAACCATTTAAACCATTAAGTTATTTAAGGACAAAAAAGGTGGCAAAAGGTGTTTGTGAGTCACCTCTACCTGAATCCATCACGATAAAGAGCCATTCGACCCAATCCATTTTACCAATTATATCCTAAACTCTTGAATCTTGCCAAGATTACCTCTTTTGGATCAGCGAGCATACCAACAATAGCAGCATCGATAGCATCCTGGTTTTCGGTTCTGGAGGCCCGGGCTGACATCAAAACAACAGTATCTGGATCTACACCTTTAGCAAATACCTGAATAAATGAGTCAACAGCAAGGTCAAACAAAAAGGCCAAGCAAAATCTACTAATAATTATGATACATTATTAAGAAAACCGATATGAAGTGACCTCGATAAGGTTCTTATCGACAGTGAGCTTGTTTAGTGTCAGAGTTCCGGTTTTGTCACTACAAAGCACGTCCATTCCCGCCATTTCTTCAATGGCTGTCATTCTCTTTGTTATGGCTCCCTATATAATTAGTGTAAGTATGTATCAGGCTAAATGAATGAAAGACTCAACCAGGTGCATAATGAAAAGAATCATAATGGGCCAGGGTCCAGTTGGCCCACAAAAACTCCTTTATACAAATATGTCATTAAGAAAGATTACAAAAACAGTATTCTTGTATAGTATTAATCTATGGATAAAACCTTTTAGGAGGTCGGATGCATTAAAAATAGACTTTGAACCATTCCCCTTAAGTTGAAGTTTTTTCATTCGACTTGTTCGAGTGTCAACACAACCCAAGCAACCGACCCAAATCCGCCTCTGGTGATATAAACATAAAGAAAGACCAAAAAAATTACACATGTAATGAAACAAACCTGCTGAGCTAAACGATGAGATCCAATTGCCATTGTTACAGAGAGAACGGTGGGCATGGCGATTGGGATTCCTCCAATTAGGAGCACAAGAAGATTGTCTATCCCAGGCCTATATTTCCTGTCTTGAATTGGGAACATCACTATAATCTCAATAAGCATCCCCACAGCAATTGAACAAATGCAGAAGTTCCCGATTGCTGTCAAAACCTAAGTAAAATAATTGCAAAATCAACATTGGTAAACATGAAACGAAAAGAGCTTTCCATGGCATAAATAAGCACGGACATATACCTAATGCAATACAGAATGAGCCACTAGCTGATACATTGAAAAATGGGAGCACAGTAAACATAAAATTGTGCGAAAGAACTAACTATTCGCCTCGCCTCACCTCACCATAAAGAGCCAGCTTGGCCAGGATGCTGGGCACAAATTTTATTGTTTCGTGGTCACATTTCGAAAATCCATCAAACTTAAAAGATTTTCTCGTTTTTAAAATATTGCCTTCTATCTTAAGAAGGGAATTTCCTTTCATCGCACTCTATCTTAAGTATTTTACTATTTTAAGCAGAATGTTTTGTTTTTATACTTTTGGTGAAACATGCCAAAATTAGTAAGTACCATCTATAAAGAGGACCTCTTGGTATCTAAATAAGGAGCTTGTGTTTTAAGTTAATTGCATTGTTAATGTAAATCACGTGAAATGTGATATTTCTTCGACCCACGCTTTAGGCAGAACTTGTGTTTTGAGTTAGAATGTCTTCCAATAAAGGCAAGACTTGTTTGGCAATGATAAAAATTCAAAAAACACATAAATCGAATGGTAAAGCCAATATTTTTTTTATGAGCTTGCCTTTTGAAAGTGACCAACTTGATTGGTGGTGTCAACAAGGTGAGCAGCTTTCCCAAAGAACGTATGAACACCAGTGGCAATCACAACTGCCTCTATCTCTCCTTGCTTGCAAGTAGAACCAGAGTAGACTCCATCCCCCGGGCCTTTTGTCACAGGGAGTGATTCACCTGTTAAAGCTGACTAAAAACCCAAACAAGAATTATTTACACACATTATGTCAAATCAAAAACTATCAGTGGCAACTATTTATTGATGGATAGGTGTGGATACAGATTATTCTTGCACAGGAAAATAGAATAAAATGTTAAAGCTTTCATCCCTTATTAAAAATTTGCCACCCTTCAAATGAAAAAGAAAAAATACTGGTAATAGTAGATCATCCCAAATAGGAGTTTAATAGAAGTACTTTACCGTTGATACAAACTTCTGTCATCAAATGGTATAACTTTTATAATCATATATGATACTCAAATTAATATTTTAGGAAATTAGTTTCTTGTCAATCCAATCCAATCCATTTCAAGTAGTGGAATATATTTCCATGTTTTGACTGGTAGCGCATATTCCACCCCTTTGGCCACCTCTACAAACTAAAATTGACTTATCATTGAATGACTACCTGGTCAATCTTCAAAGGATCACCATCAAGCAGACGAGCATCCGCCGGAATTATATCTCCAAGTTTTACACTAATTACATCCCCGGGAACTAAAATTGAAGCATCATCTTCATTCCATTTTCCATCTCTTAGAATCTACAGACAGATTAAAACTTAAATTTAATCTTCTATACAAGCTCAAATCAAAACATTTCAAACTAACTTCGACAACAAAGTAACAAACTCAAAAACCTTTGCTTTCGGGGCCAGAGTAGCCATAAGAGCTGCAGCTGCATTGCCTGCATTGTTTTCTTCCACAAAACTAATCGCAGAATTTATCAAAAGCAAAAGAATGATTCCCAAAAAATCCTGCCAGTCGGGAGGCTTTCCCTGAAATAATATTTCTGATGCAATTCAGTAAAAATAAAAATGTAAACTTTTACATATACTTTTTTTATCCTTTTCTTCTAAAAATGCAGAGATTCAATAATTTTTCTTAATTGAGATTAGAATTATATATGAGAATAAGTATATTAAGATGTTACCCCTCCATTAGCAAGAGCAATTGCCATTATAGCAGCAGCTTCCATCACCCATGAGTGGATTCCACATAAACCCTAAAAATTTCAATAATTTGCTCTCCTGAGATATAAAATTTCCAAATATCAAAATAAAAACAAAAAACCTGGTACCATAATCACAATGTTGGACTAAAATAAAGCAGATAATTTTTGCTGAATACCTTATTTTCTTCAAGCTTGTTATAGCCAAAAATGGCTAATCTTTCTTGAGCAGCAAAAGTGGTGAGACCATCTTTACTACATCTCAAATTCTCAAATACTTCTTCAATGGGAATACTTTCCTACATATAAAAATTCAGTAAATAAAAACACAAACAAAAAAATAAAATACAGAAATTAATGATCAAAAACAGATCAAGTTACCAAATCTACAGTCTCTCTCAACACAGCTTCAAGAACTTCAGCCTTTTCTTCCCCCATCACATCAAGATCACAACTTTATCACTAAATGATTCACACCCAGATTATAAAAACACAAATTTAGCAAAAAAGATTGATACCCAGATGAATAAAAGCACAAATTGTTACCAAGTTCACAACTTTATCTTAAATTAGATGAAAAATGCACACAAATTTAGCAAAATAAATTGATGCCCAGATGGAAAAAACACAAATTGTAGTCCAGATTTGTCCTTTTTTGTATAAATATGAGATTTTTTGCACCTATATCAAATCTACAACAAGTAAGTAAGAGTGGGTGAGCTGTATGCAATAGTATATTATAGAGATAGAGATGGTAACGGTTATATATATAAATCGAAACCACTCGCCTTTGTGATTTACCTGTGTTCAAGTGTTAAGATTGTTGTAGTACGGAAAGTTGTACTAGCTGCAGTGACAGTTGCACTGTTTTAGGTGTGGTCCACAAAGAATATCTTTTCTACATAAAAAGGGAACTTTAGTTATCCCACAAGAACAGGAAAATGACAATGTAAAAATCAAATATTCATATATGACCATATATATGAGCATATGATCATTTAGTTATCCCACAAGACCAAAAAAGGGAAAATGACAATGTAAAAATCAGATATTCTTATTGTCAAATGTCAAGATTCGTAATAAATAGTCAATGAACTTTTTTTTTTAATAGAAAATCAACTGTAATAATTTTCTTAGAATATGTGTGTTTTCTTAAAATTGATGATGCATGTTTCAAGGAGCATCGCTACATAAAAAATTATAGTTTATATATTAAGTGGTTCATTTAAAAATTAAAATTTATGTGAAAACTAGAAAAACAGGCAAAATTCAAGTGTGATTTGAATCTAACACAATGTGTTTTAATTGTTTTTTATAAAAACACAATGTGTTCTTATTGTGTAATCTAAAAACACATTGTGTTAAGTTTTAAATCACAGTATGTTTTTGATAGGGCGTGAAAATCAGAAAATTGTTCAAATGTGATATAAACTTAGCACAATGTGTTTTCTAAAAACACATTGTGTTAAATTCAGATCATAGTGTGTTTTGGTCAGTTTTCTAGTTTTTATGAAAATTTTAATTTTCAAATGATCACAACCATATATATTAAACATAAACCCTCTAAATTATAGTGCCTCAAAATAGTTTTTTGACATTCTTTAAGACTTCTATGAGCAAACCTTTTTCTTTTTTATGCTAAATTAATTGATGTTTTTGGGATATATTATTTTGTTTAAAAAGGTTTGTTGTTTACGTTAGTAATTTCTTAATGACTTCTTAATTAAATGATTTAGAATTTATGTAACAAAACATATTTTCATTAGGATCTCATATATGTGTGTGTTGCATCTGTTAAAAAAATTTTTTATGTGTGTTGGTTACAAGTTATCACATCAAATATGTTTATTTACTCAATTCGATCGCATTAAGTGATTTTAGCTAAAATTGTTTAGAATCATGCAAAATGTGTTTTTCATGCGTATAGCAAACCGAAGCAGTTGGCACCGTATCACACTATATATCAACTAATGCAACCGTCTAGGCGTCTATCGTATCTAGGGTTTCAAAAGTTTAAGCTCAAGTGCTCAACATAAACCCTTAGTCATGGGATAGACATGACACATATTGGGGTCTTTGAAATGATTCTATTCTATTGGAGTCTTAAAATGCTAATCAAATTTGTTTAACATAAAGCCCACAAGCATATTGAAAGCATTCCATCTACTAGGCTAAAGTTTCTTTTCATTTGGCTTTTTTTTTTTCATTCGGTTATGGCTAATGGGTCTCGACTTTTTTGGGTGTCTATAGTTCTGTTATCTTTTCCTCATTGTAGCTTTACTATCTTGTTCCCCAGAACTTGTATGAGAGTGTATCAAAAACATCGCGAGGTGAAAACCGGTGGCTCGGCCCTCGTGATGGGTTTTTTCTTGTGTCTCGGGTCACTGTAATTGGCACAAGTTTTTTTCAACCCTTTTACACTTTTAGCAGTTAAAGTTTCGGGATGAATCTAGTCTTTGGTAATTGTATGTAGTCTAGATTGTATCTTTTGTACTCTTGACTTCTAGCGTCTTGCTAGATAGTTATTTTAATAATATTTTCTGCCGTTCTAAAAAAAAATTGATATAAATGGTGATGTGATATGAGAAAATTGAATTTCAATATGCTGAGTTGAAGAGAAAATGAATTCAGTATGCTGAAACAGTTTACTGGTGTGTTGCCGAGATGGTTAGTATGCTTAATTCGGTATTTTGTAAAAGCCATTGGGTTGCCTTACAAATTAAAGTTGTAATACCTGTCAAAATAATAATGATTATCGCCACAAGCATATGTCTCGTACATTATACTTTAACTTCGAGGTCGAAATTATTTTATGTGAATTATATAATAATAACCATAAACTTGAGTTAGTTAAAAATGTTATGTATATATATATATATATATATATATAGTTAGGAGACACGTTGTACTAATTAATATAAAACAAGTAAGTGAGATGGACACATGTCGGTTATATACCGACACGTCAGTTTGGATTTTCGTGTTGTTTGACTTGTTGTTTTCTTTATTGGGCTTGATTCTCTTTTTTTTTTCTTTTATATGGGCTGGAAATTGTTTGTTTTTTTCTTTTACCGCGCTTCACGGCGGACCTTGATACGATAAATATTAAGAGATATATTATAAGTAGAGGTGCAAGAAGCGGTTAACCGATTTCGGTTACTAAATTTAATAATCGATTACGGTTATTTTTTGAAACAGTAATAACCGGTTACGGTTAACTTGTACCGGTTAATAACCGGTTTCTAGGTTTTAAAACTGGAACCTATCTAACCGATTTTGATTAATAATAACCGGTTAACCGATATCGGTTAACCTATTCGGTTTTTTTAACCGCCCATTATAATATTGAGAAAGTGGTGAACAATGGGGAAAACAATCATTTCCGACAAGTCTGAGCGACGAACTCATATTCCAAATAAACATCATTTTCTAAACACAAAACAAAATTCATCATCCCAAATCTTAAAAACCACAAAAATTGATGTTGGATCTGATGAAAGAAGCATTAATCTATATATAGTATAGATATATTGAAAGCTTACGAAATCATCTGATGGTGCGATCTTTCCAGTTATATATCAGTGTATGTATATAATATGATTGATATTGATATATATATATATATAATATGTATATAATATGTGATTAACCGGTTAACCGGTTATTATTTGGAATAATTAACCGGTTATAGGTTAACCGGTTAATAATCGGTTTTGGTTTTGAAAAGAGTAATCGGTTAGTAACCTACGGTTTCTGGTAACCTATAATCGGTTTTTACTATTTCGGTTATTAACCGGTTTCGGTTACCGGTTACAATCGAGTCGGTTCGGTTAATCGGTTTTTTCTTGCACCTCTAATTATAAATAGACTTTCAGCTTAAATAGATGTAGCTATCAAAACACACCATTTGATAATTGAAGAATTTCTCTCAACAATCAATAAAATAACAGAATCACGAACAATCAAAGTTATTATTATTAATAAAAAAGAGTTTAGAGTTTATTATTACAAGTATCTAATCAACAGGAAGATGATTAGATTATTATGAATCAGAATATAAACAAGATCAACAAGATGATCTTGATACAGAATATTATACGAAAAATATAGAGAGAAAGATATATGAGACAATGATCGATCAAAAGAATAATTGCAGCAGAAACCTAATAGGGTATATATACTCTTCAATAATTCCATCTTCTATCCTCAACTTAGCATCTGTCCAGAAATAGTCCCTCTTGTATTTGTAGATCCAGAATAAGTCTCTCAGCTAAAAACATTGTCCAGAATACACCCTTTACTTATAAACCTGCATACAAACTATCCAAATTAATAAAACTACTTATATATATATACCAAGTTAACTTGTAATTATTGATTTATATCCATTCTTAATATCCCCCTCAAGTTAAACTTGTAATTATTGATTTATATCCATTCTTAATATCCCCCCTCAAGTTAAACTTGGTATGCATCATGTAAACAGAATTTGTCAAGAAGAAAGTAATGTGGTTTTGAACCAAGACTCTTAGTTAGTAAATCTGCAGGATTGAGATCAGAATCAATCTTATTAACTTTTATAGTTCCTGCACTAATTTTCTCTCTTACAAAGTGCAAATCAATTTCAAAGTGCTTTGTTTTCTCATGAAATACAGGATTATGAGCTATAAGAATTGCAGATTTACTATCACAAAAGACATTTACAGGAACTGTGGTCTTGAGTCTTAAATCTTTTAATAGTTTCAAAACCCATATTATTTCACAAGTAACAGCAGCTAATGCCCTATATTCTGCTTCTGCAGAGGACTTAGCTACTGTTGATTGTTTCTTACTCTTATATGAAACCACGGTACTACCAAGACATAACATATATCCAGTAATGGATCTTCTGGTGCCAAGGCACCTTCCCCAATCAGAATCAACATAAGCAGTCAAGTCAAGTTTATCTTGCTTTCTAATACAAATACCCTTACCAGGAGAGAGCTTTAAATATCTCAGAATTCTGAGACCCATATTGAAATGATCTTGCAAGGGAGCATGCATAAACTGACTTAAACACTGCACAACATAACTTATATCTGGTCTAGTTAAAGACAGATATATTAATTTACCAATCAACTTTTGATACACAGAAATGTTATCCAAGGGTTTAAACTTATTTGAATCAACAGGCATGGTAATGTTATTCTCAAGAGGAGTTTTACAAGGTTTACAACCTAATAAACCAAAATCATTCAAGAGTTCAAGACAATATTTTCTTTGTGAAAGACAAAGACCTTCTTTAGTTTCAATTACTTCTATTCCAAGAAAATACTTCAACTTTCCAAGATCCTTAATTTTAAACTTTGAATTAAAGAAAGTTTTTACTTTATCAATTTCAGTCAAACTGTTACCAGTTAGAACAATATCATCAACATACACCAATAATGCAACAAACAGTTTACCATCAGTCTTAACAAACAAAGAATAATCAGATTTAGACTGTTCAAAACCATATTCAATCAATGCTTTAGATAATTTCTCATTCCATTGTCTAGGTGCTTGTTTCAAGCCATACAAAGACTTTACTAATCTGCATACTCTTTTATCATTTTTGTCAAAATAACCTTGTGGTAATTTCATATAAACCTCCTCATAAAGATCACCATATAAAAATGCATTATTAACATCTAATTGAAAAATAGACCAACCTTTAGAAACTGTTAGAGTTAACAAACACCTAATTGTAACCATTTTCACTACAGGAGCAAAGGTTTCTTCAAAATCAATTCCTGCTCTTTGGTTATAACCTTTTGCAACTAACCTTGCTTTATATCTTTCTATTTCTCCTGATGACTTATACTTTATTTTATACACCCATTTACATCCTATTGCTTTTCTACCTTCAGGTAAATCAGTAACAATCCATGTACCATTTCTATTTAATGCCTCCATTTCTAAATTCATAGCATCTACCCAATTCTTATCTAAAGCAGCTTGCAAATAACAAGTAGGTTCAACACTTTTATTAAGATTAGACACAAAGCATTTCATATCAGGACTCAAATTAGCATAATTAACCACTTTGTTTAATCCATACTTGACCTTACCATCTAAAACAAAATCTTTTAATAGTTTCAAAACCCATATTATTTCACAAGTAACAGCAGCTAATGCCCTATATTCTGCTTCTGCAGAGGACTTAGCTACTGTTGATTGTTTCTTACTCTTATATGAAACCACGGTACTACCAAGACATAACATATATCCAGTAATGGATCTTCTGGTGCCAAGGCACCTTCCCCAATCAGAATCAACATAAGCAGTCAAGTCAAGTTTATCTTGCTTTCTAATACAAATACCCTTACCAGGAGAGAGCTTTAAATATCTCAGAATTCTGAGACCCATATTGAAATGATCTTGCAAGGGAGCATGCATAAACTGACTTAAACACTGCACAACATAACTTATATCTGGTCTAGTTAAAGACAGATATATTAATTTACCAATCAACTTTTGATACACAGAAATGTTATCCAAGGGTTTAAACTTATTTGAATCAACAGGCATGGTAATGTTATTCTCAAGAGGAGTTTTACAAGGTTTACAACCTAATAAACCAAAATCATTCAAGAGTTCAAGACAATATTTTCTTTGTGAAAGACAAAGACCTTCTTTAGTTTCAATTACTTCTATTCCAAGAAAATACTTCAACTTTCCAAGATCCTTAATTTTAAACTTTGAATTAAAGAAAGTTTTTACTTTATCAATTTCAGTCAAACTGTTACCAGTTAGAACAATATCATCAACATACACCAATAATGCAACAAACAGTTTACCATCAGTCTTAACAAACAAAGAATAATCAGATTTAGACTGTTCAAAACCATATTCAATCAATGCTTTAGATAATTTCTCATTCCATTGTCTAGGTGCTTGTTTCAAGCCATACAAAGACTTTACTAATCTGCATACTCTTTTATCATTTTTGTCAAAATAACCTTGTGGTAATTTCATATAAACCTCCTCATAAAGATCACCATATAAAAATGCATTATTAACATCTAATTGAAAAATAGACCAACCTTTAGAAACTGTTAGAGTTAACAAACACCTAATTGTAACCATTTTCACTACAGGAGCAAAGGTTTCTTCAAAATCAATTCCTGCTCTTTGGTTATAACCTTTTGCAACTAACCTTGCTTTATATCTTTCTATTTCTCCTGATGACTTATACTTTATTTTATACACCCATTTACATCCTATTGCTTTTCTACCTTCAGGTAAATCAGTAACAATCCATGTACCATTTCTATTTAATGCCTCCATTTCTAAATTCATAGCATCTACCCAATTCTTATCTAAAGCAGCTTGCAAATAACAAGTAGGTTCAACACTTTTATTAAGATTAGACACAAAGCATTTCATATCAGGACTCAAATTAGCATAATTAACCACTTTGTTTAATCCATACTTGACCTTACCATCTAAAACAAAATCTTTTAATCTTATAGGCAAAGAAGTATTTCTGTTTGATCTTCTCAAGTTTTGTTCTTCATTTAAATCATCATGTTCAACATTTAAATCATGAAAATCACCCACAGAATTATTGTCATTATCATTACTAGTATCAGAATGTGCAGCCCCTTCTCTATCACTGGTAGAATTGCTGCCATCATGACTGGTAGTTGAAGAACTGCCAGAATCATGGGTAGCTACACTGCCAGGAGAGTGGCTGTTAACACCTCTAATACTATCATTTCCCTCCTCTTCATCATTGGGCATTTCATCAATAGGAATATCCTCAAGATATGGTGTATCAAAAAAATTAATATGATTAATAGTTTTATTAGACTCTAAAACAGTAGTTTGTTTATCAGAAGACATAGTGAAAGGAAAAATGTTTTCATAAAATTTAACATCTCTTGAAAAAAGAAACTGTTTATTTTCTAAACTATATAATTTGTAACCTTTTTTTGAATTTGCATAACCAATAAAAACACATTTTTCAGACCTTGAACTAAACTTATCATTATTATTAAGTTTTGTAGCAAAACATAAACAACCAAAAGTTCTTAAATGAAACAAGTAAGGTTCAAACCCATACACCATCTCATAAGGAGATTTCCCATTTAAAACAGAGGAGGGTAATCTATTTATCAAGTAAGTAGCAGTCAAAACACATTCAGACCAAAGATACAAAGGACATTTAAAATAAGTTTGTAAAGTAGTATTAACAAATTCAGACCCATTGTCACTTCTGAAAATCTTTACAGACTTATTAAATTGATTCTTTAAGAAAGCAGTAAACTGTTTAATATATCCAGAAACTTCAGTTTTTGTTTTTAACATATATGTCCAAACTGCTCTTGAAAAATCATCAACAATAGTAAGAAAGAACCTAAATCCTTCCTTACTAGTAATTTTGTATGGACCCCAGACATCTAAATGAATTAAATCACCAACAGCCATAGACTTATGATCACTAATTGGAAAAGGTTCCCTTGTTTGTTTAGCCTTATGACAAACATCACAAGGTGAAATAGACTCACCAGACAACTTTAACTTATTCTTTAAAACAGATAAAATAGGAGTAGCAGGATGTCCTAACCTATGATGCCAAAGAAAAACAGATTGAGCAGGAGCAGACACAGCATTACAACTAAACATAGAATTTGTAGCAGGTTCATCAAAAAAATATAACCCCCCTTTCTGACTACCAGTCCCCATCAACTTCTTTTGATGTAAGTCCTGAATCAAACATTGGTCCTCATTAAAACCTATAAACAATCTATTATCTCTTGCAAGTTTATGCACAGACATTAAATTCACATTGTAATCAGGCACAACAAGTACATCATATAAAGTAATCTGATTACTAATTCTTAGATTTCCAATTTGAGTGACAAGAGCATTTGTACCATTTGGATGACCAATAGTTAGCTTTAAATCTGAAATATCAACTAAATTTGTAAAATTCTTATTTGAACAAGACATGTGTTGGTTTGCACCAGAATCTATTATCCATTTCAAAAAAATTGCTTTCATTAAAAGACTGTGAGAATTAAACCAAATATTTCTGGTAAATATACCTGCCATATGAGCAGTGCCTGCAGTAGAAGACTTAGAATCCTTTAAAAGATTTAGAAGTTGAACAACTTGATCAGAAGTAAGTGAAACATTTTGAGTAGAGGATTGTGAAGAATTATGATGAGCAGGATGAGAAGAAGAAGCAGTATTAGAAGCATCCACATGAACATTATTATTACTGAATCTAGAACCAGATTGCACAAAAGGTCTTTTATATCCAAGTTGGAAACACCTTTCAACAGTATGACCTATTCTATGACAATTTGAACACTGCAAATTAGGATTTGGAGGTCTATAAGTTCTAGCAGATGTATCAAAAGTCCTTTTTGACTCAAAATGATTATCAAAAGTCTTTTTCTGATCAAAATTTGAAGTTGACCCTTTAGCAATGGAACCTCTATTAAAATTACCTTTTGCAACAAAAGCAGTAGGAGTAGGATTAGAAACCTTATCATTAATACCCCCCTATGTGATTCCTCCCTGGATATAATGGCAAAGGCAGTTTTAACAGAGGGTAAAGGATCTCTAGTCAGAATATTACTCCTTGTAGACATATATATATCATCTAAGCCCATCAAAAACTGCATCAATCTCATTAAATCATTATGACTCTTAACAGTAACAGAAGCATCACAAGAACAAGCAGGAAGCATAACAATAGCATCAAACTGTTTCCACAAAGATGTGAGTTTATGATAATATTCAGAAAGAGATGTTCCATTTTGAGTTAATGAGTTAATCTTATGATGTAGATTAAAAATAACAGAACCATCTATCTTATCATATGTATCTTTTAATTCCTGCCATACAGTACAAGCATTTTTAGAGAAGATTTGACCAACATAGAGCTCTTGTGACACATATCCTAAAATCCAGTTAAGAACCACAACATTGCATCTATCCCATTGATTAGCAAGAACAAGATTATCAACAGATTTCACACAAGTACCATTTATAAATCCAATTTTGTTTTTAGTTTGCAAAGCCAATTCCATAGCACAAGCCCACACTTTATAGTTATCAGTTCCAAGCAATTTAAATCCAATTAAAGGAGTACTCAAAGTGTCACTAGAATGTAGATACAAAGGATCACTAAAATCCAATTTACTTATCTTAGTTTCAATACCATTCACAAACACACCAGACTCTTCAGAATCAGAATGATCATTATTATTATTGTTGTTATTATCATTATCATTATTATTATTATTATTATTATTATTATTATTATCATTATTATTGTTGTTATTATTGTTATTATTATCCATTTTAAACAAGAACAGTTATCAAACCAAATTCAAGTAATAAACTCAAATAGCAATTAATAAGCAGGTAGAAACTTCACTCAAATACAAATAAACAAGATAAAATCAAGCAGAAATACCAGATACACAAATACCAGAAGTAGAAATTGTATATATATATATAAAACGTTGTGAAAATACTCTTATCCTCACAAAAGTGTCAGGGACAGGATTCCTAACCTCTCAAGAAGGCAGGTCAAGTTTAACACAGTTGTTTTTACGAGAATAAGATATATAAAAAAATTTAATATAAAAGAGATAAGAGATAACAATACAGTGCTCTCGGATGAAGAAGAGGAACCCTAAATCTACTCTTGATTCACTTAGTCAAGAGATAGAATCAGGATCTGGCAAAATAAACCCTAAAATTAGGGAAAATTTCAGAAGAAGCAGCGGAATACCAGAAATTAGGGTTTGAAATTGAAACCCTAACTCAATCGAACAAAATCCCCAAATTAATCAAATCTAGGGTTCCTAAAGGAATACGCCCTAGATCTGAACTAGATCTAAAAAAAATCGAATCGATAATCACCAAAATGGTGACGGCTTTGATACCATGAAGAATTTCTCTCAACAATCAATAAAACAACAGAATCACGAACAATCAAAGTTATTATTATTAATAAAAAAGAGTTTAGAGTTTATTATTACAAGTATCTAATCAACAGGAAGATGATTAGATTATTATGAATCAGAATATAAACAAGATCAACAAGATGATCTTGATACAGAATATTATACGAAAAATATAGAGAGAAAGATATATGAGACAATGATCGATCAAAAGAATAATTGCAGCAGAAACCCTAATAGGGTATATATACTCTTCAATAATTCCATCTTCTATCCTCAACTTAGCATCTGTCCAGAAATAGTCCCTCTTGTATTTGTAGATCCAGAATAAGTCTCTCAGCTAAAAACATTGTCCAGAATACACCCTTTACACCTGCATACAAACTATCCAAATTAATAAAACTACTTATATTTATATATAATATATATATTATTATTTATATATTATTATTTATATCCATTCTTACATATAAACCTTAATAATAAATATATATATAATATATATATATACCAAGTTAACTTGTAATTATTGATTTATATCCATTCTTAATAATAATCACATCTTTATCTTTACTCCTATACATATGGTGTGATGGATATAAGGGTTGTACCCACTGTTTAAGAATTTGTAAGCAGAAATCCTTTCTTATTATAACGAGTCATATGCCCGCACAATGCGGCGGCGATGATGATGTCGGCGGTGGCGGCGACGGGTGGCGGAGTGGCGGCTGACGGTGGTGTCGAAAACGGTGGCGGTGATGGCAATGATTGTGAATGTTTTAAGGGTTGAGGGTGATGCGTAAATCACGCGACAAACGACAGCGGAAGACTATTTTTGGTATTTTCTGGATTTTATATGAAATAAACAACTAAACGAGACGATAAAGTAAAATGATAGATAAAAGAATCCACCACCAAGACTCGTAAAGGCTAAGCCACCGGAATCAAGGATAAAGGAAACACTCCGCCCCACCACTACAATCGATAAAGGTCTAGCCACCACGACTATCAAGGATAAAGGAAACACTCCGCCCCACCACTACAATCGATAAAGGTCTAGCCACCACGACTATAGATAAAGGAAACACTCCGCCCCACCACTACAATCGATAAAGGTCTAGCCACCACGACTATAGATAAAGGAAACCGAAGATTTAAAAGACCTCACCACAATATTTGATAAAGAACAAGTCACCACAATATTTGATAAAGAACAAGTCACCACAAATATTGATAAAGGGGTCACTCCTAACCACCAAGATCAAAGATCTATAAAGGTAAAAGAAGATTTGTAAGAAATAGAGGCTGCTCTATTAATTTTCATTCAACATCAACTAACTTTACAATGAGAAATAGAACCTCTATTTATAGCCACATGCTCTACCTAGGAATTAACGACATAATAATAAAATAATACATAAAAGCTGTCATGTGCAAGCCACTAAGTAATTTGGACCAATAAAATATGGACACGTAAGCTTCTAGAAACATTCCCCTACAAGTGGTCCCATAATATTGTTAGAAACGTTCTGTCACACGCGCCTTCTTTAACGGCTGTCATTCTTCTTTATTATTGGGCCCACAAACAACTTCAGTGGAGACTTTATTAATTGGAAACTGGAACATAAATTTGGACCGCAACTGGAGCACGTCATCTGGAGGACCTTCAGTAGTGGTCACTGGAGCATTCATCTGGAGCAGTCATCTGGAGCTTGCCACTGGAGAAATGTTACTACTGGAGACTGAACTGGTTCAGAAAAGACTTGTCTGAAATGGGCTACAGCTGGCAGAATCAACATGGCTTGTTCAGAGGGCATGATCAGTTCAGTTGCCTTCTTCAGTTCACTGGGTTCCCCTAGTTCAATGAATCTGGTCACTTCCGCATCATTCTCCCCCTCTGAAAAGAGACTTGTCCTCAAGTCTTCGAGGTACTCATCCTCCAGATAAGGCATTAGATCTCCCACATTAAAAGTACTTGAAACTGCCATGTCTCCAGGTAATTCAACCTTGTAAGCATTATCACCATATCTCTCCAGAATCTTGAACGGACCTTCAGCTCTGGGCATTAGTTTACTCTTTCTTTTTGCTGGAAACCTTTCTTTTCTAAGATGTACCCACACAAGATCACCTGGTGAAAAACTGGGTTGCTTTCTATTCTTGTTTGCTCTGGCCTTGTAACTGGCATTTGCCTTCTCTATTCTGGCTTTCACTTCTCCATGAATTCTCTTTATTTCTTTTGCTCTGGTTTCAGCTTCAATGCTTGCTTTTGGTTCAATCGAAAATGGAATTAAGTCAATGGGAGTCAGTGGATTGACACCATAACAAACTTCAAATGGGGATTTACTGGTGGAATAGTTAGGAGCTCTGTTGAAAGCAAATTCAGCATGAGCAAGCTTCAAATCCCAACCCTTCAGTGTCTTCTTCACCAGTGTTCTTAACAACATACCAATTATTCTGTTCGTAACTTCAGTTTGTCCATCAGTCTGAGGATGGTGAGACGTACTGAACAACAATCTGGTGCCCATCAATCTCCATAGAGTCTTCCAGAAATAGCTCAAAAACTTCACATCTCGATCTGACACAATTGTCTTGGGAATTCCATGCAACCTGACAATCTCCTTAAAGAACAAATTCGCTACTGCTGAAGCATCATTGGTTGTGTTACAAGCGATAAAATGTGCCATTTTTGAAAACCTATCAACAACCACCATTATCAAATCTTTTCCCCTCTGGGTTCTGGGCAGTGCAACAATGAAATCCATACTGAGATCTTCCCATGGCTGGTTTGGAACTGGAAGAAGAGTATACAAACCCTTGTGAAAAGTAGTCTTCGCCTGGTGACAAGTTGGACAGCGACTGATAAGACTCTGGACATCCTTCAGTAGACTTGGCCAGTAGAAGTGTTCAGTGAGGATCTCTCCAGTCTTGTTAATGCCAAAATGGCCAGCTAAACCTCCTCCATGTGCTTCTCTTATCAGTAAATCTCTTATCGAACCTCTGGGAATGCACAACTTTCCATTTTTATACAAGAAACCATCTTGAACAACAAATGGTCCTTTCTGGTGAACTTCAGTGAGGTGATTAGCAAAGTCTGGATCAGTAGCATACAAATCTTTAATGAAAGAAAATCCAAGGACTCTTGCTTCCAGAATTGATAACAAGGAATATCTTCGTGACAATGCATCAGCAACAACATTACAAACTCCAGCCTTATGTTTTGAAACAAACGAATAAGATTGTAAGAATTCTACCCATTTGGCATGCCTGGCATTAAGCTTGTGTTGGCCGTTTATAAACTTCAGGGCTTCATGATCAGAAAACAATACGAACTGTTTTGGCTTCAGATAATGTGACCAGTGAGTGATAGCACAAATTATTGCATAAAATTCTTTATCATAAGTGCTATACTTTAATTTTGATCCGTTCAGTTTCTCACTGAAATAAGCAACTGGACGCCCATTCTGCACCAGTACTGCACCAATACCAACTCCACTGGCGTCACACTCTAATTCGAACAACTGATCAAAATCTGGTAAAGATAGAACTGGAGCTGAACTGAGTTTTTCCTTTAGTGACTCAAACGCCAGTTGGGCTGAACTCGGCCAGTTGAACACACCTTTCTTCAGGAAGTCAGTAATTGGAGCTACAACTGAAGAGAAATTCTTGATAAATCTTCTATAAAAAGAAGCCAGTCCATGAAAACTTCTTACTTCAGTGATTGTGGTTGGAACTGGCCATGATCTGATGGCATCAACTTTAGAAGGATCCATAGAAATACCATTCTTAGACACTACGTATCCTAAGAATATTACACTTTCCACCATAAAATCAAATTTCTCCAGTTTGCCATACAACTGGTGTCTTCTCAACAGTTCAAATACCCTCTTCAGATGGCTAACATGTTCAGCTTCAGATTTTGAGTATACCAGAATATCATCAAAATATACAACAACAAACTGGCCAATGAGTGGCCTGAGAACTTCGTTCATCAGTCTCATGAAAGTACTGGGAGCATTAGATAAGCCAAAAGGCATAACCAACCATTCATACAAACCTCCCTTGATTTTGAAAGCAGTCTTCCATTCATCTCCATCCTTCATTCTTATCTGGTGATAACCACTTCTGAGATCAATCTTTGAAAACACTCTGGAGCCATGTAACTCATCAAGCATATTGTAACATCCCAAACTTTTCTTTAAGATTTGACTAACGCTGTTAAGTCAACCTCATGTGTGTCGTTAAGTCTAGTGTGAATATATGCATATACGTAGTTAATGTGTGTTATGTGTGAGGTTTGAAAACCTAAATGTTAATGTAGTATAAATGTGTGAAATATGAAGAAATTATGTCTATGTAGTGACATTTAATGAAGGGTTAATGTTGTATATGGGCAATAAAGAAGTTTGTGACCAATAATGAAGGATTAGGAAGCCTAGGGACTAGTTTTGACATGTGTGGAAAGTCAAAAACGGGATTAGTAGCTTAGAGGCTGTCATTAGGAGGTTATTTGCAGATCTCACTTCTTCTAAACAAGCCCTAACTGATCCTAAGTCATTCCATAGTCTTCTCTCATCAAATCTCAAGCCGAAAAGTCGTTTTGTGTGTGAATTGGTGGTCATTGTCAAGAGTATTTGCATTCTATTTGTCATTTGCAGGTAATAATCAATTCATTGATCGTATTTTCAGATCATGAGTCGTGTGTGTTGAATCAAATCTGATTGAAAAGGGGTTTGTAAAGGAATTAGGGTTTCATTGTGTTCTTGGTTAATTTATGTGTTTTAATCAAGTATTTGGCCTAAAACGATTGTAAACGATGTTTTAACGATTTGGATTGATAAGAGATGTTTTGATGATCAAAGATTAATGTTTTGTGTCAATTCGATCGGTACTTAAAGAGTTTTGGGGTCATTTTCTGGAAAAAGGTCGAAAAACACGTTTCTGCACTTCGAACGAGGATAACCTTCGTAATGCTTCTATTTTCGTACGCAGTCAATATCTTCGTAAGAACAAACTATCTTCATAAGAACAAACTATCTTCGTAAGAACTGTAGCTAAGTTCGTAAGAAGGATTTTCCAGACTAAGTTCGTGAGGTTTGTTAAGTTCGTTTGAGTCCCAAATGACTTATATTTCATATGTTAATGTACGATAGGTGTCGGGGATTACTGATAAGCACTATTAGCTATTTGTTTGCGCGCGTACACTACTACCAGGTAAGATACACTACTTTGACACGCTGGGGGATCAACTAAAAGCTGGTTTCAAATCGTAAACACTTCCATTCGGTATCTTTATATTGCATGTGGGCATATGGGTTACTTGGGAGGTATTATGGGTTATGCAGTTGACCATGAGACCTGAGATGCAGTCCCTATTGTAGTGTAATGTAGTATTGCTTAATGTAGTATGTAGCTATGCAGTTGATGTAGTTTAATGAAGTATCTTGATATGCATGATATATAGAAATGAAGTTGATGTGTGATATGCATGCTTGACTTGTACGCCTAGTTCACTAGACTTGCTAGGTTACTATGTCACTTGCACGTTTAAGGATCCAAACGTAATGAAGTTAAAGTGTGTGAATGTCTAGGAATGTGTGTTACCTAGACTATATGTGTGTGAATGTTTGGGAATGTAGGGACCCAATCTATATGTGTGAAATTGAGCTCATAAAACTAATGCAGGGAAAGTGTTAAGCTTAACCCGTACTTGTCTCAGCCGGATGAGTGCGTTGATGCAGTTGTTGCTTGGGTGGCTCCTCGCAACATGGTCTTTATAACGCAGGGCGAGTAATACGAGAGGTTTGACCAACCTCCACATACGGATTACTCTTGGATTGGCTTGCCACTCCTTAACGACGTAAGACGAGTAGTCTTTTGACTGATCATCCAGTCGGGTGTGATGCAGGGCACACTTATATGCAGTTAACAAAGATACGTATGACAATGTGTGAACTAATGCAGGATAGGCACATTTAGGATGATTATCCTAATTAATATGAAGTCGAAATGTAGTATATGTGTGAACGTGTGATGTGTGTTGTGCCTAATAAAACTTGTCTAATAATGAAGATTGTTTTAATTGGACAAATGCTTTTAATTAAGTGTTATCTTACTTAGCTATTCTTATAGCTAACACTTGCTTCTTTAATGTGGTTGTTCCCTCAGGTTTAGCTTGATGGAATTAGATGAAGGATGTGTGAGCTTGGGTAGATTCATTGAAGGAGCCTTAGTTATCCATAGACGATTCTTTGCTTAGACATTTATTTACATTTCATACTTAATGTCGAATTTATGTTGTGACATGTGAACGGTTGTTTTATGTTGGGCAACCGTTGGGTTTTCATTTGAACTATTGTTTGATATGGCATGTAACACCAAATAAATGCAGAAACCGAAATGTTTTTATCGGTTTTGACTTTTACAGTCTTTACTTCCGCAATTTAACACTGTTAGGTGAAAAGTTTTGAAAACCCATATTTTTAAACGACGGGTGTTACAAGTTGGTATCAGAGAAGTGGTTTAAGTGAACCAAGGCCTATTAACCATAGGATTTGGACTTAAACTTAAGATATGCATGCTAGGTATTTGTAGGATGCCTTAGTTTTAATGAAAGATAATATAGGATAGGTTGGGACGAGTGCGAGTGCGATAGGGCTTATGAGATGTTTACGTTTCGATGATATGTTTTAGCCATATCTTAACAAGCATTTTGCTTTAATTTGCGCTTATCGACTCTACCTTTTTATTAAAGGAAAATGGTTAACACTCGCAACCGCAACTTCCGACGTGATGGAGCTACTGCTAGCATTACCCCACCTGTCCATCCAGGTGCAGGCGCTGCAAATGCCGTTGTGGTTACTCCTAATGTCGTTCAAGCCCCTCGATTTAAGTTTGAAAGTTTCCAGAAGTGTGGAGGTCAGAAGTTTGATGGAACCCTTAATGTAGTGGGTTGCATGGAATGGCTCGATGATACGGAGATGGTCTTTGAAGCCTGTGACTGTCCCGAGGATAAGAAGGTGTTGTGCGCTAGTCGAATGTTGAAAGAAGGTGCTCGGGATTGGTGGAAGAGCATTACTATTTCGATGACTCCAGCTATGGTATCTGCTATCTCGTGGGCTAACTTTAAGCAGAAATTCATTGAGGAATATATTGGGGTTCATGAGCAGCGTAAGATGGAAAAGGAGTTTCGTGCCTTGACGGCTGAAGTCGGAAAGGTCAACGAGTATGCTCGTTCCTTCATGAAGAAGATGAAGTTCGTGGGTCATTTATTCCATACTGATGCAGATTAGGTTGCTTGCTATGTTGATGGTTTGCCTCCGAGTTATCGAGGTATCTGCAGGCAGCACAAGACTCTGACTGAAGCTATCAAGGAGTCTAAGAAGCTTGACGATGATTTCGCTTCGGACAAGAAGGTTGAGAAGAGTGATGATAAGAAGTCGGGGTTTAAAAGAAGGTCAAATTGGTCTTCCAATAACAATAATAATAAGAAGTTCCGTGGAAGTGGTAGTTCGAGTGGTGACAAGGATAAAAAGAAGAATGGTTCATGGTGTACATTTTGTAAGACAATTCATGAAGGGCATTGTACCGACAAGACAAGAAGGTGCCATAAGTGTGGGAAGTCGGGACATCTTGCCACTGAATGTAGGGACAAGACTCGCTGCTACAAGTGCCAAGAAACGGGTCATCTCATTGCCGATTGTCCACAGATGAAGAATGTTGGAAAGAAGACCGCCACGACAGCAACAAAAGTGAGAGCTCTTCAAATGACGGTTGATGACGCAAGGAACAACGATGAAGTGGTATGTGGTACTTTCCTTGTTAACTCAAAGCCTGCCTCTGTTTTATTTGATTCAGGTGCAAATAGGTCATTTGTGTCCACATTATTTGCTCCTAAGCTAGAAAGAGTCACTACTCCCTTAGATTGTTCATTAGAGGTAGAAATTGCTAATGGTATGGTTAATAATATACGTGTGGGTTATGACGATTGTGACATTGAGATTGAAGGTCGTTCTTTTCCAGTCCAACTATTGCCTACTACCTTAGGTGGTTTTGATGTAGTGATTGGTATGGATTGGTTGACTAGAAATGAAGCTAGTATTTTATGTTCCCAAAAGATAATTCGATTGCCTATATCCGAGGGTAAAGTGATAGCGGTGTATGGAGACAAGAAGAGAGGAGGAATAAAGATTATTAGTATGATGAAAGCTATTAAATGTATAAGGAAAAACAAGAGCCATTTCTTGGCTTATGTCATTGATGCAAGAAAAGAGAAATCTTCAATCGCTAGTGTTGATGTAGTATCCAATTTCCCCGATGTGTTTCCCGATGATCTACCCGGTATTCCTCCCGATCGTGAAGTTACTTTTCAGATAAATCTTATTCCCGGTGCTACACCCGTTGCTAAAGCACCTTACCGATTAGCTCCTACAGAAATGAAGGAATTAATGACGCAACTTCAGGAGTTACTTGACAAGGGGTTCATACAACCTAGTTCCTCGCCTTGGGGAGCTCCGATTCTCTTTGTTAAGAAGAAGGATGGATCGATGCGCATGTGTATTGACTATCGTGAGTTGAACAAACGAACGGTCAAGAACAAGTATCCTCTCCCGAGAATTGATGATCTTTTTGATCAACTACATGGTGCTTCGTATTTTTCAAAGATTGATTTGCGGTCCGGTTATCATCAGTTGAAGGTAAAGAAGGAAGATGTAGCAAAGACAGCTTTCCGGACTAGATATGGTCATTATGAGTTCTTGGTCATGCCATTTGGGTTGACCAATGCTCCAGCCGCGTTTATGGACTTAATGAATCGGGTATGCCGCCCCTTTCTAGATCATTTTGTTATTGTGTTTATTGACGATATTTTGATCTATTCTAAGTCAGAGGATGAACACCGTGAGCATTTAAAAGCAGTTTTGGAGGTGTTGAGGGAGAAGAAGTTGTACGCAAAGTTTTCTAAATGTGAGTTTTGGCTCCGAGAAGTGCAGTTTCTTGGTCATGTTATTTCATCAGAAGGTATTAAAGTAGATCCTTCAAAGATTGAAGCTGTTTCAAAGTGGGAGCAGCCAAAGACTCCTACCGAGATTAAGAGTTTTCTTGGTTTGGCTGGGTATTATAGAAGGTTTATTCAGGATTTTTCCCGAATAGCCAAGCCTATGACGGAATTAACAAAGAAGGGTGTGAAGTACGAGTGGACTGAAAAGCAGGAAAATGCATTCCAAACGTTGAAAAAGAAGTTGTGTGAAGCTCCTATCCTTGCCTTGCCTGAAGGTACTGATGATTTAGTGGTATATAGCGATGCTTCTATTACGGGTTTGGGTTGTGTCTTAATGCAGAGAGACAAAGTGATTGCCTATGCTTCACGTCAGTTGAAGCCTCATGAGAAGAATTACCCTACCCATGATCTTGAGCTAGCGGCGGTTGTGTTTGCATTGAAATTATGGAGACATTACTTATATGGTACTAAATGCACACTTTTCACCGACCATAAGAGTTTACAATATATGTTTACTCAAAGGGAGATGAATGTGAGACAAAGAAGGTGGATGGAATTACTTAAAGACTATGATTGTGAAATCAAATACCATCCGGGTAAAGCCAATGTAGTGGCGGATGCACTAAGTAGGAAAGTGCAAAGCTCTTCTTGTAAGTTGATGAGCATGCAAGTTCAAGCCAAGTCGGGTCTATTAGATCGAATTAAAGAAGCACAAGAGATGGCATTAATGAAGGATAATATTGATAAAGAGAGTATTGGGAAGAAGAAACGACTTGTGATGGAGACTAATAGCCGTGGGTTTAAAACATACAAGGGTCGTATTTGGGTGCCACTGCTTGGTGGTAACCGGGAGTTGATCCTTGAAGAGGTCCATAGAAGTAGGTATTCGATGCATCCCGGTGTCACCAAAATGTATGCAGATTTGAAGCCGATTTATTGGTGGCCGGATATTAAAGGTGAAGTAGCTTATTTTGTAGCAAAGTGTTTGACATGTGCACGTGTGAAAACGGACCATAAAAAGCCGTATGGTTTGTTGCATCAATTAGACGTTCCCGAGTGGAAATGAGATCATATCACGATGGACTTTGTAACGAAGCTACCGAAAACGCCGAAAGGGAATGATATGATTTGGGTGATTGTAGATAGATTGACGAAGAGTGCTCATTTTCTAGCTACCCGACAAGATGTGCCTTTAAAGAAGATGGCAAAGATGTATATAGATGAAATTGTCTCGAAACATGGAGTTCCATTGTCTATTGTCTCGGATAGGGACACTAGATTTGTGTCTAAATTTTGGAAGGGTCTTCAACGAGAATTGGGTACTAGAGTGAACTTGAGTACCGCCTATCATCCTCAAACCGATGGGCAAAGTGAGAGAACCATCCAAACCTTAGAGGATATGTTGAGAACGTGTGTACTAGACTATGGTGGAGCATGGGATGAACACTTGAAGTTGATTGAATTTGCTTATAATAATAGTCACCATGCAAGTATTGGAATGCCACCATTTGAAATGTTATATGGAAGAAGATGTAGGACTCCAAGTTGTTGGATGGAGCCCGGTGAAAAGCAGTTAACCGGTCCCGAAATTATTGAAATCTCCGCTGAGAAAGTTAATGTAGCTAAAGAAGCTTTACGTGTGGTCAGAGAAAGGCAGAAAACTTATGCAGATAAGAAAAGGAGACCAATGGAGTTTAATGTAGGTGACTTAGTGATGCTGAAAGTGTCACCATGGAAAGGAGTAATCCGATTTGGAAAGAAGGGCAAGTTGAGTCCAAGATTTATTGGACCTTTTAAAATCTTGAAACGCATTAAGGATGTAGCATATCAGTTGGAATTACCTCCAGAATTGGATGGAATTCACAACACCTTTCATGTATCCTACCTAAGGAAGTGTCTAGCCGAGGAGTCAAGTGTGATTCCAATTCAAGATGTGAGCATTGACCCAATGAAGAAAATGGTTGAAGAACCGATGGCAATACTTGGAAGGAAGCAAAAGAAGTTACGCAGGAAAGTGATAGATCTTGTCTTGATAAAGTGGATTGATAAGAAGATGTTTTGATGATCAAAGATTAATGTTTTTGTGTCAATTCGATCGGTACTTAAAGAGTTTTGGGGTCATTTTCTGGAAAAAGGTCGAAAAAACACGTTTCTGCACTTCGAACGAAGATAACCTTCGTAAGGCTTCTATTTTCGTACGCGGTCACTATCTTTGTAAGAACAAACTATCTTCGTAAGAACAAACTATCTTCGTAAGAACTGTAGCTAAGTTCGTAAGAAGGATTTTCCAGACTAAGTTCGTGAGGTTTGTTAAGTTCGTTTGAGTCCCAAATGACTTATATTTCATATGTTAATGTACGATAGGTGTCGGGGATTACTGATAAGCACTATTAGCTATTTGTTTGCGCGCGTACACTACTACCAGGTAAGATACACTACTTTGACACGCTGGGGGATCAACTAAAAGCTGGTTTCAAATCGTAAACACTTCCATTCGGTATCTTTATATTGCATGTGGGCATATGGGTTACTTGGGAGGTATTATGGGTTATGCAGTTGACCATGAGACCTGAGATGCAGTCCCTATTGTAGTGTAATGTAGTATTGCTTAATGTAGTATGTAGCTATGCAGTTGATGTAGTTTATGAAGTATCTTGATATGCATGATATATAGAAATGAAGTTGATGTGTGATATGCATGCTTGACTTGTACGCCTAGTTCACTAGACTTGCTAGGTTACTATGTCACTTGCACGTTTAAGGATCCAAACGTAATGAAGTTAAAGTGTGTGAATGTCTAGGAATGTGTGTTACCTAGACTATATGTGTGTGAATGTTTGGGAATGTAGGGACCCAATCTATATGTGTGAAATTGAGCTCATAAAACTAATGCAGGGAAAGTGTTAAGCTTAACCCGTACTTGTCTCAGCCGGATGAGTGCGTTGATGCAGTTGTTGCTTGGGTGGCTCCTCGCAACATGGTCTTTATAACGCAGGGCGAGTAATACGAGAGGTTTGACCAACCTCCACATACGGATTACTCTTGGATTGGCTTGCCACTCCTTAACGACGTAAGATGAGTAGTCTTTGACTGATCATCCAGTCGGGTGTGATGCAGGGCACACTTATATGCAGTTAACAAAGATACGTGTGACAATGTGTGAACTAATGCAGGATAGGCACATTTAGGATGATTATCCTAATTAATATGAAGTCGAAATGTAGTATATGTGTGAACGTGTGATGTGTGTTGTGCCTAATAAAACTTGTCTAATAATGAAGATTGTTTTAATTGGACAAATGCTTTTAATTAAGTGTTATCTTACTTAGCTATTCTTATAGCTAACACTTGCTTCTTTAATGTGGTTGTTCCCTCAGGTTTAGCTTGATGGAATTAGATGAAGGATGTGTGAGCTTGGGTAGATTCATTGAAGGAGCTTAGTTATCCATAGACGATTCTTTGCTTAGACATTTATTTACATTTCATACTTAATGTCGAATTTATGTTGTGACATGTGAACGGTTGTTTTATGTTGGGCAACCGTTGGGTTTTCATTTGAACTATTGTTTGATATGGCATGTAACACCAAATAAATGCAGAAACCGAAATGTTTTTATCGGTTTTGACTTTTACAGTCTTTACTTCCGCAATTTAACACTCGTTAGGTGAAAAGTTTTGAAAACCCATATTTTTAAACGACGGGTGTTACACATATCATCCAATCTGGGAATAGGATATCTATACTTAATAGTTATATTGTTGATGGCTCTGCTGTCAACACACATTCTCATCGTTCCATCTTTCTTTGGGACCAGTAGAGCAGGAACTGAACAAGGACTCATGCTTGCTCTGACATAACCCTTCTCGACCAGTTCATCTACTTGTCTTTCCAATTCTTTGGCTTCATTAGGAGAACAACGATAAGCAGCTTTGTTTGGAAGAACTGAGCCTGGAACCAAGTCAATCTGGTGCTCAATACCTCTAACTGGAGGTAAGCCTTCAGGTAGATCTTCAGGAAAAACATCTCTGAACTCCTTCAGTAATGACTTCAGTAAACTGGGGACTTCAGTGGACTTCTTCTCTTCAGACTTTTCAACGACCAGTAGCATCAGAACTGGAGAGCCTTCAGATAACTCTTCTTCAACTTCAGATTGAGATAAAAACAAAGGCTTACTGGGCTGATCCTTCTTGACTTTCATCAGTTCGATGGGCTTCAAAGAAGTCAGTGTGACCTTCTTTCTACTTATATTCAGAGAATATGAATTCATACGACCATCATGATGAACATAATTATCAAATAACCATGGTCGACCCAACAAAATGTGACAGGCATCCATGGGAACAACATCACATATAATTTTATCTTGGTAAACTGACCCAATTGAAAAGGGAATAGTGACTTGTCGATTTACCTTTACTTCAGAACCTTCGCTTAACCATTGCAACTTGTAAGGTCTGGGATGTTTCACTGTTGGTAGTTCCAGTTTCTCTACCATGTAAGTTGAAGCAGCATTTGCACAACTGCCACCATCGATGATCAGATCACATACCTTGCCTTTCACTGTGCATCTGGAGTGGAAAATATTCTCTCTCTGAGCAGTATCAGCTGTAACTTCATCAGTATGCATCACTCTCCTAACAACCAACATCTCTCCAATATCTGCACCAACATAAGCTTCTTCTTCTTCTTCATCGTACACTGGCTCACCTTCTTCAGTGTCGACATCTGATAAACATTCAATTTCTTTAGCAGTCAATGCTCTTTG
Organism: Erigeron breviscapus; assembly: GCA_034093135.1. Taxonomy (NCBI): domain Eukaryota; kingdom Viridiplantae; phylum Streptophyta; class Magnoliopsida; order Asterales; family Asteraceae; genus Erigeron; species Erigeron breviscapus. The sequence goes on along the minus strand of CM067173.1, from coordinate 78,642,549 downwards.
ATTAGGACACTGGGCCTGGAAGTGACCAAAGCCATGGCACTTGAAACATTTTCTTCCAACTGGTTCTTTCGTTCCTCCAGTTTCCTTTTCTTTGCCTCTGAAGGTTTTCTGGACAGTCTCAGTAAATCTGGCAACTGGTTGACTGGCAACTGGTTGACTTGCACTGGCAGGAACCTTACTGAATGATTTGTACGGAACATTCTTCTTCAGTTGTCTCTCAATCTGGATAGCCATCTTGCATGCACCTTCATACGTCCAGATAGGCTGCAACTCAATCTTCTCAGTAATGGCAGCGTTCAGACCACCAAGAAATCTGGCAATGGTGTGCTCTTCAGTCTCATTCACACCAGTTCTGGTCTTCAGATGCTCAAACTCTCTAATGTATTCCACAACTTCCTTGGCTCCTTGCTTTAGATTGTTCATCAGTAGATACTGATCTTGCTTGTATGACTGGGGAACAAACCTCTTCAGCATAACCTCCTTCAGTTTGGACCAGGTCTTGATTTTACTTTTGCCCTTGTATTCTCTTTCAGATTTCATGTTATCATACCAAGATGAAGCATATTTCTTCAGTTTAATAATGGCAACTTTGAAGCTTTTTCTATCATCATACCCTTTGATTTCCATTATTCTGTCCATCACCTGGACCCATTCGAAATACTCTTCTGGGTTAGAAGATCCATTAAAATCTGGTGGATCTATCTTAATATCCCTAGTATCATCACCCTTATGCCTCCTACGCCTTTCTCTAGGATGTGGTTCATTAGAATCACTAGAGTGTCTAGGATTACTATCAGATCTTTCACTTGGGCCTTGAGATTCAAAATCTCTTTCACTGGCAACAACATTTTCTCGATTAAATCGTAAACCACCATCTTCTAACATATGAACAACTCTACCAAGTGCTTCTTGTAGGTCTTCAATCTGTCTATCTCTCCTAGCATTATTAGCTTCGTCTAAAGTCATATTTCTTCTAAACGCCATTTATAACCAACAAATAACTCACAATCAATAGATCTAAGCAAATAACTAATAGATCTAAACAATCAATCAACAGATCTTAAACAAAACCTCAACAGATCTAAACAAACAATACCCCAACGGACAAAAAGATTGAGAAACCTTTTTAAACTTGGCTCTGATACCAAATTTGATGCGTAAATCACGCGACAAACGACAGCGGAAGACTATTTTTGGTATTTTCTGGATTTTATATGAAATAAACAACTAAACGAGACGATAAAGTAAAATGATAGATAAAAGAATCCACCACCAAGACTCGTAAAGGCTAAGCCACCGGAATCAAGGATAAAGGAAACACTCCGCCCCACCACTACAATCGATAAAGGTCTAGCCACCACGACTATAGATAAAGGAAACCGAAGATTTAAAAGACCTCACCACAATATTTGATAAAGAACAAGTCACCACAAATATTGATAAAGGGGTCACTCCTAACCACCAAGATCAAAGATCTATAAAGGTAAAAGAAGATTTGTAAGAAATAGAGGCTGCTCTATTAATTTTCATTCAACATCAACTAACTTTACAATGAGAAATAGAACCTCTATTTATAGCCACATGCTCTACCTAGGAATTAACGACATAATAATAAAATAATACATAAAAGCTGTCATGTGCAAGCCACTAAGTAATTTGGACCAATAAAATATGGACACGTAAGCTTCTAGAAACATTCCCCTGCAAGTGGTTCCATAATATTGTTAGAAACGTTCTGTCACACGCGCCTTCTTTAACGGCTGTCATTCTTCTTTATTATTGGGCCCACAAACAACTTCAGTGGAGACTTTATTAATTGGCAACTGGAACATAAATTTGGACCGCAACTGGAGCACGTCATCTGGAGGACCTTCAGTAGTGGTCACTGGAGCACGTCATCTGGAGGACCTTCAGTAGTGGTCACTGGAGCATTCATCTGGAGCAGTCATCTGGAGCTTGCCACTGGAGAAATGTTACTACTGGAGACTGAACTGGTTCAGAAAAGACTTGTCTGAAATGGGCTACAGCTGGCAGAATCAACATGGCTTGTTCAGAGGGCATGATCAGTTCAGTTGCCTTCTTCAGTTCACTGGGTTCCTCTAGTTCAATGAATCTGGTCAGTTCCGCATCAAGGGGTTTATGTTGTAAAATATTTCATTAAGGGTATTATAGGTATATTAGGTAGATATGTTTAATTAGTGAATAAAGAATAGGGGTATTTTAGGTAGTTCAAAGTTGTAATTTGAGAAAAAAAAGAGGGGTTGATGCTTTAAATAATATTATAGATATTAATGAAATCAACAATGTAATGCATAAGAAGTAGTACCATGTTTATATGTTATTGTACTTTTAGATACAGTAAAAAGCTCTCACAACCCTCAACTTACTTTTTAGTATATACTAGCAATTCTACCCGCGCGTTGCCGCGGGTTTCTTTTCAGCGGTACTTATGTAATTTTAGTTATCGCGAGGAAGTTTGTTATCAACTCAGTTTTATTATGTTAGTTCTTTTAAAATATCTTCACTAACTTTTTACATCAATTATCTAAACCACTCGACGCTGACACCACTAACGTCGCTGTCACTACTATCTGTCGCTGCCACCACCACATTGTGGCTGTCACGGTCACCGCCACATTACGCGGGTATCGTGCTAGTTTATTTTTTAGACATTTTATTTCTCGGAATCTCCATATTCATAAACGGCTTCTTTCAATTTTATTTTTATTCTTTTATATGTACCTTTTTTTGAGCAGATCTTGTAAATTTCATTCCAATTCAAATTTTCATTAAAAAGCCATTATTATGTAAAATTAACACTTCCACGCACTATTTTTGTCATTTTACTACGGAAATAGTAAAGTAAGTGATTTACACGTATATAGGCGAAAATTGTGACAACTGTTATATCCACACACATCATTTACCATATGATGTATTCCAAGAGAGTACTCTTCAATTCATTACTCTTTTTTGACTCTTTAATCACCGTTCTCTCTCTCTATATATCTTCCATCTTATTCATTTTCTTTCAAATCCATTTCCATTGATTTTCTCACCGACACTTGTTGTCTTTGTAATTAAAGATATGGCTACATTGTTTTACACCACACACTCCCATCCCATTAGATATAGATATAGATATAGATGTAACTTGTAAATTAAAGCTATTATTACAACTACTTGTAGATGTATGTTTATAGATATATGTGTATATGCAGTTTTTTATAATTTTTGTTATAAATATTGATGTTTAATTAGGATTGAAGTTTAATGGGTGGGTGGTAGTGTCACTTCGACAGACGAAGGAAGTGTGTCTTCGGCTCCGCCGTCGCCACCATACGATAGGAGCATGTGGAGACCAGACGGTTGAAGTTTTGTCATTCATCTCTCTATTTGGATATATGCAAGTGTTTGTATGTATACTTCTGTCAGAGCTTTTTTTTTGTTGACGGTGCCGATTGTTCCGGTGGTTGTTACCGATGGACGGCGGTGGAGGTCAATGAAGGTTTGGTTGGTTATGTATTGTATACGTGTATATATGTGTATGGTATAGCACTTATACGAAATATAACAAAAAAACTAGTTGTCGGAGGGTAGTTGTCGGAAATTGGTTGTGCTGGGCGGGTTTTGTGGTGTAACCTGTTGTTACTACTTAGAAAGTGATGACTTCGTTTTTTTTCTGATAGAGGAAATTATAAGTAGCTTGTATTTTGTGTTTATAGAGTTGTATCAATTCTATGCATAAAAGAGTTGTACAAATATGCAAAAAGAACTTGTAAAATCATATTGCTTTTTAGTATATGTATATATATAATTATACATTTAAGATATGATAAAGATAGAATTTGATTGTTATTATAGATATATAATTAGTTTTTAATACCCGTATAATGTACGGATTGATTTTATATTTCATAGGTTATTATATACCTACTATTCAAAAATAATATAATTTAAACATAATTCATTACATGATTTTAGCAACCGTCATTATAGTCTAGTAATTAAAGACATGATAAAATATCGGTCAATACCTAATGTTATTTTTGGATTGACATTTTTCAAGATCCCACCAGATACAAAGATATCAATTATCAAGATCATGACACCTGCTATAGAAAGCATTCAAGTCAATGCAATAGATGATCAGACTCAGGAAGAAGAAGCTTGGACTTGGGACTGGGGACAATTCTAGATCTTGGATTGCTCCAATATTGAAATATTTAGAAAGAAATTATTCTTGAGCAAGAATATGAATATCCTAGAGCATTCAGAATGAAGGTATCTTATTATGTTAATATACAAGAAAACTATATAGATGATCTCTTGCAGGTCCATATCTTAGGTGTTTGGAAGATCATGAAGCCCAAGAAGTGCTTCGTGAAATACATGAAGGAGAGTGTGGAAATCACATAGGAGCAAGAGCATTGTGTGTCAAGTTGATCAGAAGAGGGTATTATTGGCCCACCATGAGTAGAGATGCGGAAAACCATGTAAGAAAGTGTGATCAATGTCAGAGACATGGTTACATATAGAAATTGTGGGGTTGCCATGGTCACCATTGGCCACCACATATCTCCTCCACTGATCTTGACACAATATAAGTGGGTTGTTTTTTTATTTATTTATTTTGTTGAAATCTTTATTCATATTTAGGTAAAGCTTCAATCTTTATGTAAAATTGACTTATTTGTTGACAGTTTTTTTGTGGGTGTTCCTTTCTTTATTAGATTGTTACTATGCGGCTCGAAGATAGACCAGTGAATCCCGATTCTTTAAATCGGCATAAACATGTATGATTTTGTCTTGATTTCATGTTTTAGCTTAAAAGATTTGATTAATTGATAATTTTGTTTAATGAGAAAATTTGGTGTTGTTTATTAGATGTTAGAAATACAGTATAATAATACAAGTAATTCCTTGAACATGTTACAATATAATAGATAAATATGAAGCAACTAAAACAAGAACAAAATGGAAATCAAAACTAAAGAAGACCAGCAACACGAACCAGTTCCTGCAAAACAAAGAAACATGAAACGGAACTAAGAGGAACCGGGCTTGTGTTTGACACAATTCCCTTAAACAGATTCGTCGTCTGTTCCCAGGGTACACCGGTTGAAAGTAGCGTACTGCCGGACGTTGATCACTTGCCTGAAAGAAGAATGGACCACACGGATGGATGCTGTTTCTAAAACAGAATTAAGTGTGTGTGATACGAAGAGTTTCCAGACAGGTTGCAGCAAAAACCGGCTCGCATGGGCCCGGATTCGTGTCACACAGGGTACACCGGTTGAAAACAGCGTACTGCCGGACGTTGATCACTTGCCTGAAAGAAGAATGGACCACAGGGATGGATGCTGTTTCTAAAACAGAATTAAGTGTGTGTGATACGAAGAGTTTCCAGACGGGTTGCAGCAAAAACCGGCTCGCATGGGCCCGGATTCGTGTCCGCAGGTACAAAGATTTTTGACCCAGAAACCCATTTTCTGCAAACACCCCCCCTTGTTTCTAAAACAGAATTAAGTGTGTGTGATACGAAGAGCAAAAACCGGCTCACATGGGCCCGGATTCGTGTCCGCAGGTACAGAGATTTTTGACCCAGAAACCCATTTTCTGCAAACACCCCCCCTTGTTTCTAAAACAGAATTAAGTGTGTGTGATACGAAGAGCAAAAACCGGCTCACATGGGCCCGGATTCGTGTCCGCAGGTACAGAGATTTTTGACCCAGAAACCCATTTTCTGCAAACACCCCCCCTTGTTTCTAAAACAGAATTAAGTGTGTGTGATACGAAGAGCAAAAACCGGCTCACATGGGCCCGGATTCGTGTCCGCAGGTACAGAGATTTTTGACCCAGAAACCCATTTTCTGCAAACACCCCCCCTTGTTTCTAAAACAGAATTAAGTGTGTGTGATACGAAGAGCAAAAACCGGCTCACATGGGCCCGGATTCGTGTCCGCAGGTACAGAGATTTTTGACCCAGAAACCCATTTTCTGCAAACACCCCCCCTTGTTTCTAAAACAGAATTAAGTGTGTGTGATACGAAGAGCAAAAACCGGCTCACATGGGCCCGGATTCGTGTCCGCAGGTACAGAGATTTTTGACCCAGAAACCCATTTTCTGCAAACACCCCCCCTTGTTTCTAAAACAGAATTAAGTGTGTGTGATACGAAGAGCAAAAACCGGCTCACATGGGCCCGGATTCGTGTCCGCAGGTACAGAGATTTTTGACCCAGAAACCCATTTTCTGCAAACCCCCGCCCACTGCGCGCGGGTAAGTGCCAGAGTAAAACACAACACAAACTCTTGACATGGTTTGGAATCTTTCACTTATAAACTAGTGAAAGCTTAGATCCCACACCAATGTGGGACAAGTGCTCTTTCTCTCCAACTTATGCACCACACACACCCCTTTGAGACTCGACATCTCATTCACCTTTAACCCAATTTAGACGCATCTTAGTTCGTTGGGTAGCCTTGGCCAGAGGCTACAAAACCCACCAAAGGGTTCTCGATATATGTCACTCGGTCATATATTTATTGATGTCCAAAGTGGAGAAAAACTCACTTTTTCCAACATTAGACTCCATTGATGTTGGCTGCAATGCATGGGAAGCTTAATTCTGTTGAAAAGCTCATTGAAGTTGTGGCTAATGTATGTCAAGTTCTTTCCTTTTAGATTTATTGTTTAAAGTTAAAATGTTGATTAGATTGTTACAATTTTCTAGATTTTGATGTTTGATTCACTAAATGGGAGAACTTGCTTGCACTATGCTGCTTATAATGGTCATTTTGATTGTCTTAAAACCATTATTTTGGCTGCACAGACCTCTCATGTTGCCGCTTCTTGGTGGGTCTCTTTTATTTTTATTTCATTTAATCGACAGCATATGATAATTCTATTTACAAGACAAGATTAATATTATGTTGATTTAAATTGGAGTTTAGGGGATTTTCAAGATTTATGAATGTTAGAGATGGTAAAGGGGCTACACCTTTGTATTTAGCTGCCCGTCAAAGATGTCCGCAGTGTGTTCAATTACTTCTAGACAGTGGGGCTCTTGTTTGTGCCTCGACCGGTGGGTACGGGTACGAATTCATGGCAAAAACTTATCTTCTATATATATATATGTAGTTAGTATAAGTGGTAACTTTGGCCGTTTTTTCTTTGGAGGATCAGATTGGCCAAGTTAGAAAAAGTAGATATAAAAGCCTGGTCAAATTGGTCCAGCCGGTTGAGAGTTGCAATATGTAATTTTAATGTATAAACCTCTTAGATTGTTGACTGGAGATTAGTATAGAATAATATTACTACTACTATAGTTTTTGTAATTAGATTTGACATGCTAATTATTTATAGGAACGTTGGACAAAAAGTGTTTTAGATCAATCAAACCCGATCCATATAAAGAATAATAACTTTTGACACGTTATCAACCGGCAAACCTAAACATCGTGCCACCTCGTGTGTTTAGTCTATGTATTCATGTGTGGTTTCTATTTGTTATAGTGTAATGTAACATCATTTCGTTGTCCAGTGAAATGCATCATGGTTCATCCTTGTTATTGAGGATGGACTTTTTTTTTTATAGAAGCCAAGTTATGCATGTGCATATCAGAAATTCTTTTTATAGTGCACAAATTCACGAGTAAAAATTGTTATTCTTTGAAAAAGATCTGTAATGATAGTGTTTGTTATTGCTGAAATGTTGGATCCACTGTAAATTTATATTCTTTATATATAGAAAGTTAACAAGACGTACGGGACTACAAAATACCGTGAAAAAACGACAGTTTTTAAATAGTCAAAGGTGATGACTTTTGATTGTAGTTTCAGATACCTTTGTTGACTTAATGTAACGTGGAATTCTTGTTTCTTGCTTTTTCTTGGTCGTATTGTCTACTTTTAGTTGTTGATTTTTACTTGTGCAACAAAAAATGCATACTCTATCTGCAGGTAAGCGAAATGGAATTATGTTGTATATGTTTTGACCAAGTATGCATAATTGAAGTCCAAGATTGTGGTTGCCAAATCGCAATTCACCTTAGCCTTATGCTGCCACAACAAGCCCAACCCAACCATGGCGTCCCCTACTGCACCCGTCTGCCCGTTTTGTCGTAGCAACATTGCCCAATTGGTGGTTGCAAAAGTCAAAGTCAATGCCAACACTGTTGACCAAGACCTTGACCTCGATTCCTTTACAAAACTACCAAAATTACCAAAGGATAGAAACTACAGTGAGGGAAGCACGCACCAGCTTCAAGGGTTTATCGCGTGTTCTCTCATTCGGGAAAATGGTTGGCCGTGGCTCTGGAAGGATCTCTGCAGATAATGCATGCATTAATAAACCATAAAACTGTTGAACCCAAACACTTTAAAATGTGGCATGTAACTATGTAAGGATTGGCTGAAGAGAGTCCGACTCTTAAAACGGCTATCTTTCTACTCTTTGTGAAGATATTAGAATAAGCCAAAAAGGTATGATTTTTTTTTTCTTCCTTTTTTTATTTTTGCTGAAATGAGATGGATGGCATTGTTTCTTTTAATCTTTTTCATGTTTTTTACTTTACCTTCAAGATGCAGCATATGCCTCTTTAGAAAAAGTATTCTTTTTACCCCTTTTGAAGGTTAGAAAATGCATCTAAAATGGTCTCCCAAATTTTTAAAGATAGTTCCCTAAGGCATTTGCTTATAAGGAGGAGAGTTCTCCAGCTTCTTGCCTGCCACGTCAGCATCACACTACTCAGGACTCCCTCAAGACTCCCTGCCTATAAGGCAAGCTTCCTCAGAACTTCTTCGCCACATCATCAATTCTTTTATATTTTTTTTATTAACAAAACACCATTCAAATATAATAAAAAAACACATTTTATTATTAAACAAACACATTACATTACTTAAAAATAAAAGACAACACAAAATTAAAAAAGACAGTACTTGATAAAAATACGAAATACATAATAATGATACGATTACTCTTCATCTTCATCATCTTTGATTGACATTTTTCCTAAGCCACGGTAAGCGTAATCGTCGAGCCACCACTTTTCGTGTTGCGGGCATTTGACATCCCACGTAGTTTTGTCATCCCCGCAATTGTCGCGGTACGATTCGGCCAAAGTGCATTGGTCACTCAAAGTGTGACCGGCCATAAAAACATCATCGACCACCCTTTTGACCTTCTTGATCTCATCCTGCAGAAACAAAGAATATGTCTCTTCGTGTTTCGAGACCTTGCGGCCTGATGCTTGTATTGCCTCAACCTCTTGCTCGCATTGTCGTCTTTTCTCACGTAGGTAACCCATGACCCCAGAGAGGTCAGTTTGAAGGAGGGTGTCCTCTTTGATATCAACCATGATTCGTGTTTTCATCTCATCTACGGTCAGACGAGGTCGGTGAACATTCTTTTTTGATGATGAGGACGCCATTTGGTTAGAAAGAGTAAGTGAGTTTGTAGAAGAATGAAAATTGGAATGGTGATGAAACTGAATGGTGCTCTGGGTTGGTATTTATAGAGTCACAATCCAACTAGCCGTTCAGGGACTGAAAGTGTAAATGTTTTTGAATTTTTGGCCGTTTGAGGGACTGAAAGTGTAAATATTTTGAATTCGAATGTTGGAGGGACTGAAAGTGTAAATATTTTGAATTTTGAACGTTGGAGGAGCGTCTTTTACTTTACCTATATAAATACTGGCTTCTGATCAAACATTACTTATCTTAAATGGCTTCTTCATCAAATGTCCCTAACCGAAAACCACCAATGACTGTTGATCAAGTGCAAGAGAGTATCATGGCTGATATCCTCGACCACCAAAGGTTCAAAGAGGAACTTGTTGCAGTTGGTCGAAAACTAAATGCGAAGAAGCAATGGTGTCGAGAACAAATCGATTATATACAAACCGGGTATTGTACTGATCTTGAGTGTCAATACTTTACTTATTTGCAGGGGAAGATCGACAAGATTCAAATTGATGTGGAACAACTTGCTTGTGCGGTCATCACTTTGGACCATTTGATCATAACTGCCAAAGCAGTTTATGAGATGAAGAAATAAGTTTGTATTTTAATAATGTGTTCTACGAACTATTATGTTGTATGTTTCTCTTTAATAAGTTTGTAATGTTTCTAAATTATGAATAAAAGTCTGTTGTTATTAAATTACAAAGTAGGCATTACAATACATAGAACACACTTAATTAAAATACTAAAACACACTTAATTAAAATACGAAAATAGACTTAATTAAAATACGAAAACAGACTTAATTAAAAGTAGGCAACCGTGATAAGCTCCCTGAAACAATGATCGTATCTGAAGCTCCTCCCATAATTCCAACGGTACTCCTGATGTGCCGTTGCATAGAGCAACTGATCAGATTTCCTCTGTGCATTCAACCTCGTATAGATTGCCTGAAACTGCTTACATTCATTGCGAATTTTGTTGAAGTGACCTAGTAGTTGAGATATGGTCTGTGGACCTTTAGTCGTGTTCATGTTGAATCTTTCATATATGTTGGTCCAAGCAGTTTTTTCGCTTGGTGGGTTAACCATTTCACATTCTTGTATCCAACACCTGCATAACAAAAGATCTTCGGATTCAGTCCACATTTGTCTCGCCATTTTGAAATTGAATAGTTTGAGGAGGATAAAAATGAGTTGAAATGGTGTTTTGTTGTTGATTGATTGTTGTAAAATGATAGGGTTTAAATAGATAAAATTTTTTGAAAAAAGCTACAATGAGCCGTTGATAAAAAACAAAGAAAAAAGTTTTTTTTTAAATCTTGGTCGCTACCCCGCTCCTCCTTCCTACCCCATCTCGTGTCGTCCTGCAGAGTCTTGGGGAGGACCCCCCTTCAAAACGCAGCTGAAGGACGCTCCATGCCAATGGAGTCCTGCGTCCTTGGTGCTTGGGACGCACCATTTGGACGATTATAAGCACCGGCCTAATCACGTTTCTTAAAGACAGACACACCTCAAAATTGAAAATGGTAAATGGTAAATTGGACCCCACCTTTTGTAATGTTGCTACTTGGTTGAGTATGGAGGTATTGTATAATGTAAAAAGTTGGTTGGTTTCTTAATTCTATGTATACTTTGTAGAAAATAATTGAATTTTCAGGTATACGTCATCTCGCATGACAAATTAAACAGCTTATAAATTATTGCCTTTATAACATCTCACACTATAAACCGTCGCTGCTGCAATGCTTGGAACTAGATTAGTATACATAAATACATCTATAAGTATGTATTGATAGCTCAGCGATAAGAGTCCCGCACCGAGAGATATTTCACTACATTAGAATTTTACAAGTATCTTATCAAAAGCAACACCAAAAAACACAAGAATAACACCAAAAATCTCATCCGGGAGATATTCCACCACATTAAATATATACGTTCTTTTCAAAGGTAATAAGGGATATATGAGATTCTCTCAAAAATTAAATCTAAAATAAATTTGTATTAATTAAAAAAAATACCCAAAGTTAAAAAATTTGGTCCACAAGAAATTTGGCCCAAAGCCCATCAAATCATTGTTGTGCTTTAAAATCTATGGTCACATACTCTTTTTTTAATAAAAGGTAGCATAATAGTAAAAACTCTAATTAATTTAACCTGTATATTAGTTCGATTTATCTTTTTGAAAGTTAAATTTGCGATTCGACAATGAGAGTATGTTGTTTTAACCAGGTCCACGCTAGAGAACTCTCTCAAAATAGAAATGACTATTTCAAATAGGCGACGGAGGAAAACCCCTACTAATCGCCCGAAGGCACGACGATTAATAGGGGTAAACCCTGCCCACTCAGACTTGAATATGGGTATACCCAAGCCAGCCTTCATAGAGAGACTTCATATGTCCACCCCAAGGCTTGAACACAAGACCTCTTGAATGAGGGGATGTCCTTTCAACCACTAAGCTGATGTTGAGGGACATTTCGACTCATCAAATATCTATACTTCTATACTCCTTATTAAAAATTATCCACCCCCTCAAAATGGAAAGTGTTACAAGAAAGTTACATACGAAATTACTAAACTGCCCTTAATAAACACCCCACTATGGAAGGGTTTTTATAAATTACCAAATTTGCCCTTAATGAATTAATTTACACCCTAAACCCTTATCTTGCTAATTTACATTCTAAGTCCTTATCTTATAAAATATTTCTATTATCTTAACATCAACTTACACCACTCGACACCAATTGTCGATGTCATCACCACGCGTCACCAACACCACTATACCGTCGCCGCATTGCGCGGGTATCATGCTCGTATAACATAATATAATACTGCTCTCGATATTTTGGTTATGTTATTACTATTAAAATATAAGTTCATAGTTGATTAGATTTACAAACCTTATTATGGAGTATTAAAATGGGAAAATAGGCCCGAAATTAACAGACATGACCCACACTGAAGTGAGTCTGACCACATATCAAAATTCAAAACTTACTTTTTATATATTTAAGATGATTAAGAAGAAGAGGAGGAAGATTCATTCATGCACTTGTCAAACAGTTGCAAACAAACTCCCACTTAATTCGCACTCTGCATTTTTACTTAGTCTCTTTTACCTCCATAAAATCCTCTCATATATCAGACTTCTTCATTCTTCCCAGATGCAACACCTTCATTTCCATCATTCTTGATCATCACTTTATTAACATCACTAATATTATTCACCATTTGTCATTACACAAATTATGACCCTTAAGGGCGGCACCAGCCAAGCGTGCGCTGCCTGCAAATTCCAACGTAAACGGTGCACCTCTGAGTGTTTACTCGCTCCACATTTCCGCCCTGAACAAACTGAGATCTTTAAAAATGCACATAAACTCTTTGGTGTCAAAAACATCTTGCAAACCCTTAAACAGATTAAACCAGATCAGAAGAACGAGGCGATGAGGTCCATAATCTACGAAGCCAACATGAGAGAACGATTTCCTGTTCATGGATGTTTGACAATTATTGTTGAGTTACATAATCACATAGAACAAGCTAGTAAAGAGCTATATGCTGTTCAGTCACAGCTCGAGTTCTACAAACAGCAACAACAACGGCGACAACAACATCAAGAGATCTCTTTGTCCCCAATGGACTCACCCGAGTCTCAAAATTTACAATCTTGTAATCCGGGGCTAACCCTTTTTCAAAATGAAGCTATAGATGATACTACTCCTAATAATAATAATAATAATCAACAATATGTTCATGTGAACGCGTTACCGGTCTCTTCATACACCAATACAGGAAATCAGAATGAGAATAATGATGGATATAATAACAATGCGTATAATAATGTAATGTGGGGTGAACAAACATATGTTAATCATAATGGCAAAGATCTAGTGTCAATACAATCTCATCATCAAATGGTTAACACACAGCCATTAATGAATATCCAAGATGAAGTAGTCCATGACTATGATGAGATCTATCCTGTTTTTGATACTATTGATGATGATCAATCATTTATAGATTCTAAGGAGGCCAATGAATCAAGGTATGTATAAATGTATAGTATAATCATTATTACATAACTGTTAATCGTAGTACAAAATACTCAATTTTCTCATTCAATTCGTTTGTAATTTCTTGTTTCAATTCATCTGCAGCTCGGAATCTTCCATGCAACATGTTGCAGGAAATAAGCTAAATAATGCTGAACTCCAGGTAATTATATAGTTATTATCTTGCATATGTTCTTAACCATATATGCATGGTTGCAAACTTTAACTTTTGGTATGAATTTATTTGTGCAGTTTGGAATTGTGATTAATGATTATCAAGCATTTGCTTAGAGGAGTTCAGAAAACAAAATTACACAGCAAAAGAGTGTCTTTCAATTCTAGCTTCTATTCTTTTATAGCCGGCCAGCTAGATGAATAAAGTAACTAAGGTGATAAGTTATAAGTTAGCAGGGGCTTTTTATATAATATAATATAATTTTTTCATTAGTGTTTGTTGATTATTGGTTCAGTACATTCGAGAAAGTTAAATATGGTTGTCTTATTAATTAGATTATTATATTCTTGTGTTACCGCTTTAATTTAGACAGCTTTGGGCATCTCATTTGAAGGGTTTGACCAATCGAAACACAGTCAAACTAATTAATTTGGTGAATATAACTAGAGGTGCAAGAAAAAACCGATTAACCGAACCGACTCGATTTGTAACCGGTAACCGAAACCGGTTAGTAACCGGAATAGTAAAAACCGATTATAGGTTACCAGAAACCGTCGGTTACTAACCGATTACTCTTTTCAAAACCAAAACCGATTATTAACCGGTTAACCGGTTAATCACATATTATATACATATTATATATATATATCAATATCAATCATATTATATACATACACTGATATAAAACCGGAAAGATCGCACCATCAGATGATTTCGTAAGCTTTCAATATATCTATACTATATATAGATTAATGCTTCTTTCATCAGATCCAACATCAATTTTTGGTTGTTTTTGAGATTTGGGATGATGAATTTTGTTTTGTGTTTAGAAAATGATGTTTATTTGGAATATGGATTTTTTTGGAATATGGGTTCGTCGCTCGGACTTGTCGGAAATGATTGTTTTTCCCCATTGTTCACCACTTTCTCAATATTATAATGGGTGGTTAAAAAAACCGAATAGGTTAACGGGTATCGGTTAACCGGTTATTATTAATCGAAATCGGTTAGATAGGTTCCAGTTTTAAAACCTAGAAACCGGTTATTAACCGGTACAAGTTAACCGTAACCGGTTATTACTGTTTCAAAAAATAACCGAAACCGATTATTAAAATTAATAACCGAAATCGGTTAACCGCTTCTTGCACCTCTAAATATAACTAGAATTTGATTCCGAAATGAGTTGTTCAACAATCATAATCAGTAACGTTTTTATCATGTGAACGGAACCCAAACGAATATTAGTTTTAATATTTTATTGTCGTTATTTTAACAATAATCATCACAAGTTTCTCACTACACCAAGCGGTTGGAGCCTCACAGTATCACTAGAACTCTTTTATTGTTTTTATTTAGAAGACTAGGAACCCCCGACTATAGTTTTACTTTAATTAATCTAAATTCCTAAAGTAAGTTCCTGCAAATGTAACTGGATTTACCTAGATTACACTATTACTTAGACATGATCCACTGTCAAGTTGCATGATAATCTTAGACTAGTAAATTCCTTGTATTATAAATTCAAAACTTTGATTAAACGAACATCACTTGTTAATTAGTCTTATGATATATATGTTTCTAGGTTTTGGTTAAAATAAGTATTAAAGTAAAACAAATAAAACAATAGGTTTCTCTTCACTGAAAATCACCATACATCATGAAACTCATCGTGTATCAATACATATACTCGTGAATCTTCATGCATCAATTTTATCATGATCTAAGGGTCTAGATCTGTCCTATTTGTTTTACTTTGATATTTATTTTACAATAACCAACCCCTATGTTTCTAATAGGCTCATTATGGATATAATTGAAAACGAGGCTGTAATTTGATTTTTTATGGAAAGGAAAAAAATTAACAGGGCATATATTTTTCCGGGTCGCCCAGAGCGTCAAAAGCTCAACAACAATCCTGCTGTTTTGGTGTTTATTCGTAAAAATAAAAAAAATTGTGCCCCCTTAAGTCTCTGAATCTGCCACTCTTTCGACGCCTTACTAAAAATGACATAAAAAAATATATCAACTTACAAGTGTGTAGTAATCATAATGAGCATCAAGTTGCTACACTACAGCTAGCTGCTCAAGTTCAAAACCAATGGTGTATATTAGCTAATCGCCATAAGAGTGTCAATTTATCCAAATAATCCACTTAAGAACCTCAGGTATCGATTCCTACTAAGTATATCCGGGTATCATGCAATAAGCTAACAAGTTGAATTCTTTTGTCTGATGATAGTAATTATAAGGCCAGTAGTGCGAATGCGAATATCACCCAGTGATAGCTGCCTTCAAACCTAAAGTTAGCTGGAAAACAGACAAGTTGCCACAAAGTTAAAATTTAAGTCAAAAATTGAATCATATTATCATACAATATGTGTTATATATGTTTAGTACACAAGTTCACTTGTTTCTAGTCTATATCTATACTATCTAATAAAACAAACCACCTTTATTTTTTTCTTAAACTTTCTACCTTTGAAAAACCAAAAATACCCTTCTCCTTTATTCACTAATTTAAACATCTCCATCTAATATACCTATAATACCCTTAATGAAATAATTTACAGTATAGATCTCCCAACACTTAAAATAACTCCTTAACATCAATTACTTTTACATTCACCACCATCGTCGCCCCCATCACCGTCCCCACTGCCGCCCCCACCACCGTCACCACCACCACTACCCCCACCGCCGCTGCATTGCGCGGGCATAAGTCTAGTAAGAAAATATTAGGTTATATTCAATAAGAATTTTATTTGAAAAGTGAGGTATTCATATTTTTCAAGAATAGAACATATTTGTACTAGACTTATGCCCGCGCAATGCGGCGGCGGTGGGGGTAGTGATGGCGGAGGTGGTGGTGGTGACGGTGGTGGGGGCGGCAGTGGGGACGGTGATGGGGGCGACGATGGTGGTGAATGTAAAAGTAATTGATGTTAAGGAGTTATTTTAAGTGTTGGGGGATCTATACTGTAAATTATTTCATTAAGGGTATTATAGGTATATTAGATGGAGATGTTTAAATTAGTGAATAAAGGAGAAGGGTATTTTTGGTTTTTCAAAGGTAGAAAGTTTAAGAAAAAAATAAAGGTGGTTTGTTTTATTAGATAGTATAGATTATACATTACATTAGTCTTTTAATAATTTAATCTGCATAAAAATTTACAAAGTGAACCAATGTATAAATTTGGGGTATCACACATTTGGTAACCTGTGCTTTATAGAACATAAAATTAAATTATTAGTGAGTCGGGGTAATTAACCAAGTTCATGATAAAACTTGTTAACCAAGTTCATGATACCATACTAAAACTTCATATTCTGAATAATAGAACACCTACTAAGATGCAAATTGGCCTATCAACGTTTCATGTTTCCTCGTGAAGTTTTATTTCCAAATATCCATGTTGTATATAGAAATATAGTCTAATAAAGTACTCCTATGCTTGAATAATCTTGAATCAAATCACAATTTTTTGTTTGAGGCCAGAGTAGAATAATTTAAGCACTTTCTCGTCTCTAAATATATTACTCCCTTATTTCCATAGCATGAGCTTTGTGTAATATTGATATTGATATACAAATTTTTTCGTGACTAGCTACACATTTCTAAAAAGGAAGGGTTGACCTTACCATTAAGAAAATTATAGATGAATCCGGAAAAATATGCATATGGCCATGGTTGCAGTCTTACCTTGGTTTGAATTGTCTGCAGAAAAACTTGACGGTGGGGAAGTTCTGTTCATGATTCCAAAGCCTATGTCCTTACAGTCCATTCCGAGTGAACCTAAGATTAAATACCAAGAAGTGACTCAAATTCAGTTCAACTAACCTCAAACACAGGAATATTAACTAGACGTCTATGTAATACCACGGTGGTTGGAAATTTTGGCATAGAGATGGTTGAAGCCTGAATGGGTGAGCCAAAAAAGTTGGAAACGGGTCAAAGACATTTTCCCCGAGTTCTTTAATTGTAAAGAATGTGCTATATACTTAAGGACCTTGGTCCTAATGGTATGTGTGATAACCCATCAATGGAAAGGTTGGGCTTCAAGTCCCATGATGAACAAGCTTGTTAATATAAAAATACCCAGGGACTTTCGTCCTAGTAGTATATGTGATCACCAGTCAACCATAACTCCATAAGGTTGGGGTTCAAGTCCTATAATGACAAACTTGTTCATACTATATGAAATATGTGAGGCTGTGTGTTAATACCTTTCAAAAACAAAAAAAAAAAGAAAAAAAAAAGAAAAAGAAAGTGGTAAAAATTATAATCTAACTTGGGAGGTTTTGTAATTTTAAATGCACTTTCAGATGACTTTCAACCGAGTTGACCTGTTTTCTATTTAGTTAAATCCTCTGGCTTAACCCAAATCCTCCATTTATAAGTAGGTCGAGATTGTCCTCTTTATTGGCATAAACAGAAAGCTTGTGGACTTACATTCTTTAAAGCATGGAGAGAAGGTTAAGTTGAGAAGGTTATGGTAACCCTCGGTACATTCGCATTTGTGGGTGAAGAGAGACGTGGCCTCACATTTTCCTGCTCCACAGTCAGCCCAACGACACACTAGAAAAGCAGACGAAAAGAACCATACATAGTCAATCACAAAAGTTATAGCCTAAATGAGGGCGTAAGGATGATCAAGTACCATCAAAGATTGATCCATTCCTTCGGTCGTCGTTTTCAGGCATTGGGGGTGGCGCTTCTAAACAAGAATGATTGAGTGTGCCTAGAAGAAATTTAATCATTAGTAGTTACAAAACACTTGAAATCTTCAATAGTCGACTAGATACTACCAAAGATATTTCAATATAAATTCGTAAATTGTAATGATAACATTGGACTAGTGATTACCAATCACGCAGGTATTGTAAGTTCTGATGAAGCAAGCGTCTTAAGCAGAAAGTAGATTGCAGGAATATCATGAATAAAAAATAAAAATCAATAGAATGCAAATATTTCTAATCGCATGTTTACATTCACATAATAGACGTATCTTTGGAAAACGGCTTTTAAAGGGCTTTAAAGAGTTTACACCCGAAGTTTTTTTTAAATAAGCCCCGTTAAATGCTTCAAGCTTCTTTCAAAGGGTCCCCAAAATTATAGGAGCATATTGTTCAAGAAACGTTAGGCTTACAATTGGGAATGACGCAAGGAAGAAACTTCAAATAGTTATCGTCATCAGCTGTAACCACTTGCTTCCACCCGGGCGAGCATTCACATTCAAACGGAATAGTGCTATTATCTGAAGGCTTGCAAATTCCCTGACCACATTTCGCTTCTTGGCAAACATCTTCTGTTCAATTTAAACCCAAAAAAGCTGATGAACTTTAAAACTTTCTACTGTCAAAAACAATATCTCAACCTTCAAAATTTACTCTAAAATAATTTTCAAAAATGGGAATTATAATTACCCAGGTGGACAGTTAGGAAAAGTTAATAGCTATTCTTTGAACCCCATAAATACCGACCTGGACTTTAAATAGTATCAATTACCTTGATGGACATTCGGGAAAAGTTAATTGCTATTTTGTAACATTTGCCCTTAATGTAGTTGCAGAAATGAAAGTGCACAAGTGAATAACAAGTTTGTTGACAGATGCAAAGAGATCCCATTAATTGTCGGATCAATTGTCAAACACATAAAAGCGATATAACAAGAACAAGATATACAGAATTTCCCGTTGGGGGAACTCTGTATATAATCAAAAAGTATGTGAACACCTTATATAAAAGGGGTATTTAAACCTAAACAATCCTAAACGATTAAACCAAATATACCCGGCAAAACATAATCCAAGGAAACAAATGTTAAAATATGACCATAAATGACAAGTTTCTAAGTACTGTTCCCTTTATTACAAGCTTTATAAGATGGGGGAAAATACTTTCTTTTGTTTAAGATCATCGAATTGCAACTACAAATTAAACTTCTAAATCCTAATGTATCCTTTAGATACCAAAAGGACAAGACAATCTTGAAGAGTAAATGCAATATCTTTAAATAATAATTTTTTTTGTTCAACGGGTATGATTTCTAGTTCTATTTCTAAACTACCCCAATAATCTCGGAGGCGGGAGTCTTTACCACCCAGCTTAAGCTGGAATGACCTTTCAATAACAGCTTAACGTAGTTCATTTATGGTAAACTTTGAGGACCAAAAACATTAAGGCAATATATACGAGTTCACATACTAATTTTTTAATATATGTAGTAAAATGAATTAATGATTGGACTCATTATTATTATGGATTAAAATAAAAAGATGTTAGGAGTTCTATCAGCCACATATTCATATCCGTCGTATATATTTTGTGTATGAGGAATGAGAATATGTGACTGTAAGCTCTGGTATACAACCCCTCACATCTTGATATTTGGGAGGTCAATCATTTATTAATTATACGACAAATATTAAAAAAGTTTAATATGGGAGAGATTTCATACCTAAGCTTAGGTCAACCACATACTCGCTTTTTATATATATAGACAAGTTGGAAAGATTTCATTAATAAAATATCTTCACATTCACATGGTTCATTTTTATTGGCATTAAGATTAGATTAGAAATATATATATCAACAGATTCAGCATAACTTTTAACAAATTTAAGAAACTAAAAGTGGAGTTAAGCGGGGCTAGTAAACGAACCGAAAATCGGAGAGAGAATTGGAGCAAGTATATCACCAGCAGAGGTTGAAACGGCACTCCATGGCTGCGAAAGAAGAAAGAAAGAAAATACTAGACATACTGAAACAGCCATCTTTAGAAATACTAATAATAAACTACTAAACAAATATGGTGATTGAGGGAAGTAGATAGAATTAAAATTACTCCAGAAGTAGATAAAAGAGAGATTAATAAAGGTGAGTCTTAAATAGTTAGAGATTGATGGATGCAATTAATGAAATGATTTTGAAAGGTTGGACTGCGTGGGTGGTTGAAGTTTTGACAAAATGGAAGTTGTTAGAAGTTGGATGATGGAAATTGGACTTTGGATTCCGTTATTTGCCCGCCATTACTCCACCAAAATTACTTTTAAGTTTTGTAAACCGACGAGGTTTCGGATCATTTGAGCTGAGTGAATGATTTATGTAACATAGCTCCGGTATCCCTGATTCGGATCATTACGGTAGAGTGAAATCTGCATATTTATCTACTACATTAAAAAAAACATTTGTTTTTTCCAAAATTTTAGATTAAGTAGTTGATAATTCGAAAATATCTATTTTTATAAACATCTTAGCCTAAGATACATATAATACCCTTAATAAAATATATCCCTTAACCTTTAAAATAATTATTTCACCCCCTTTTACATCAATCGTTTTTACATTAATACATACACCGTCGCAGCCACCCATTGTCGTCACTACCACCCGTTGTCGTTACACCGCCGCATCGCGCGAGCATTTTTCTAGTAATATAAATGACCGAAGATACTAAGCCGGAGTTCGTAGGCAGGGAGCTACGGCTGGAAGAATAGTTGTTGCCTAGTGGCAATTTTTAAAATAAAGTATTTGCCAAAACTACTAACATTCAAAATTTTATAAACTCCGCGGATTAGTTATTTTGGCTGAGCAGTTAAAAGTTTTCAATATTCTCACATACGACCCCTTCTTCCATATATTTTAACCCTTAACCGTTTCACTGTGTATTTCTTTACCTCTCTTTTTCCTTTAATTTGTTTTCTCCAAATTATAGAAAACCTAATTTTGTCTTTCCCTATCAACAATCTCCCTCTCTTTTTCTCTAGCATTTGAGTACAAGGATGATTCCAAGGTTTTTTTTTATTACTATTTTTAGTAATTATTCTAATTGAAATTTTGGGTGATTATCCATTGAGCATAAAGGTGAGTAAAATCAAACCAAAAACCATGAAAATCCAAAAAAACCAAATAAAAAACCCGCCCCAAAGTAAGATACAAATTTTGTGGTTTTTGTATCTGAAAAAACCATATTAGTGGTTTGGTTTTTGGGTGCATATAAAAATCCAAACCAAAAAACCAAACCATACCATATTATATAGAGTTAATGACATAAATCGTCCCTGTGGTTTACCTAAATAGTCACCTTTCGTCATTTAAAATCAAAAACCTCAAGGACAGTCCTTTATAGGAGGATAAGGTTCACGTTTGGTCCTTTGACTATTTGACCGTCAACTTCTCTCCGTTAAACCCCTCACGTGCCTCCCATGTGAGGGGTATTCTAGTCATTTCCACTCTAAAGGACGATACGTGACTATTTAGGTAAACCACAGGGACCATTTATGTCATTAACTCTTTACAAAAACCAAAAGGTGTAATTAATTCTTTTAATAATAACAAAAAAAAAAATCATCATCTTCTTTTTCAGGATCCCTTAATAATAACAAAAAAAAATCATCATCTTCTTTTCCAGGATCCCTTTAAACCTTTATAACACATCTTCTTATACATATACATGGATATATCTATACATCTGCATCTATCTCTTTCTAAGTATAAATCTATACATATATCTCTAAATTTTTCATATATCTCATTCTGTCACCCTCTCTCTCTATCATTCTCTCTCTCTCTAAGTTACAGTTTGTACCTTTTTCTGAAACTGTTTTTGGAGTTTCCGGCTACCTCACCGGAAAACCACACGCTGACATCAACATCAACAACACCTACCCCACACCTCCATCACCCCATCAGAAAACCACCTGCCATATAAGACCCACACTACCGCCACCGCTAATCACCATACCACCAAAAACCGTCGGCACCTCACAATTCACCGCTGCCGTCAGCCCTGCTCATCACCAACTCCGTCAGACCCATTCATCACCACCACCAACGTCACCCCCCACTCGACCCTCCACACCACATCTGGCAGCCGCAAACGGAGACCCACATGTTGTTGTGCTCGCATATTCGTCGGGCACCACACCGCCGGCCTTTATCTAAATCTATAAAATCTGTTGTCACCATTTATATCTTGATCCATATATATCTAATCCGACCACCGCACCCCACCTCCGATCGATATTTATATCCAGATCTATACCAATATCTATAAAATCCGATCACCATAACGACGGCCTCCCCATCTCCGTCGTCACCATTTAGATATATATAGCAGATGGCCTGAAAGATTCGACGGACTTATGGCCTGAAAAAGCCCAGCGGTGGTTGGCACGAAAGTGGTGGTATCTCCATCTTGATTCATTCTTTTTTTTGTTGTGTTCTCTGCCTTTGATTAATGGCAACCATTTCATTTGAATGGATGAATGAAATTGGATAGATTGATCTTCAAATAGAGATATATGTATTATTGTGTTTATGTATGTGTATAAATGTATTTAATTTTAGAATATCTAGGCTTTAAGTAAGTGAAACAAAAAGGTGAAAAATTATCAGGTTTTTGTAAAGAGTTAATGACATAAATCGTCCCTGTGGTTTACCTAAATAGTCACGTATCGTCCTTTAGAGTGGAAATGACTAGAATACCCCTCACGTGGGAGGCACGTGAGGGGTTTAACGGAGAGAAGTTGACGGTCAAATAGTCAAAGGACCAAACGTGAACCTTATCCTCCTATAAAGGACTGTCCTTGAGGTTTTTCATTTTAAATGACGAAAGGTGACTATTTAGGAAAACCACATGGACGATTTATGTCATTAACTCTATTATATATTACATAATAAAGTTAGACATTAGTATTTAATATACACAGTATCCCTAATGACAATAGATTTTTAATTTGAGCATGTAAAATTTGATATTGATTATAGAAATAGACTTTGAGTATTTTAGTATTTATACGTGCATGAAGTCATTAATAATTGAATATCTGCATTTTAGATTAGTTGTTCATTGAATAATTATTTAGTTGGACTTTGATATTATACAAAAAAGTTTACTATGAGAAATTTATTTTGTTATGATATGGTTTTAAGAAAAACGAGCATCGCATATATGAAACAAAAATAAACCAAAACCAACCCAATAAACCGAAAACCAAACTGCTATAAACCAAACATAAATGGTTTGATATTTTAAAAACCCAAACGATTGGTTTGGTTTTTGGATTTAACCAAAAACCGCACCAAATCGACCCATACTCACCCTTAATTGGGCATATCAAACTGTCTTTTGTTGTTGTTAATTGTTTACATAACTCCAGAAACTATATAAAGAATTTTTTGTTTTATCTTGTTGATATCAAAGATTTATTGATTTCCCATTCTTAATTTATGTTTCTATCAGAAGTTTATTAAATTTTGTGTGTTAGATCAAAATTAGTTGAAGAATGTTTATGATTTTTATCTATGTTAACGAGTAGTCAAAAATTAGGTAATTATTCAACGAAATAATTTGTAGTTTTTGTGTGCAAACCAACTGCCCGATAAAATACTCAAGTGAAAACTCATTATTTGTTATAATAAAAAAATTAATAAGTTAGTTGTGTTATGGCAGATAAAATAAAAATCGTCCCATCTCGTGCCATCGATGCTTGACCTTCGTTCTTTTTCTTCTTTATCTTCGGACAATGTTTTCTTGCATGTTTTTTCAATATTATGTTCGCCGTTGGACACATTAAGATTTGAAATATTTTACAACGAGCCTTTTTTTCTCCATCCGACATCTTACACAAATGGAAGAAATTTCCATATTCGGATTTCTACGGTTTTAATATTGCCACCACCGTTTATGAACTTGAAGCACCAACGGTATTGGATGGCGATTGTGAAGCGGAAAATGAATTCATATTATGTTATTTTTGATAACTTTAGTGATTTTATAACTTTTGTGTGTTGATAATTGTAACATGCCGAACTTTTAAATTAATGGTTGACTTAAGTCGTTAAGTCAACATTACGTGTCCGTTAAGTCTCTAAGAAATTTAATGTTTATGTGTGATTAATGTGCTTTATGTGTAAGGTTTTAAGGCCTTAATGATTCATGTGCTAATGTGTTTAAGATGATTAAATGTGCTTAAAGTGTCGGTAAGTATTCCCGTTAAGTCGTTTAAGCTTTAAGTGTGAAGTTGTAAAGTTAAAGGGCCTAAGTGTGAGGTTATGAAAGTTGCTCCAGCTGAATTAGGGGTAATTAGGAGTTAATCAAAACATAATTCAGTTCTAATTTCCTCCTCTCCAAGCCCTAGGCCGCCCCCTCCCTTCCCTTGATCAATTCTTGCGTGTTTCGATCGTTTCTTGGTGATTTGAAGAGGTTTTGATCCATAATTTGCATTCCTTTTGCTATCTCTGGGTGTTAAAGGTATAATAACATTGATTTTATGTCTTTTCAATCATATTGTAACACCCCAACATGACGGAATCATGGGGTATCACTTAGAAAAGCACAACACGACATGGGAATTATGTAGAGTCAAACTATATGCATTCATAGGATTAAAACAATCCATAAACTCACTCAAATGTATACAATAATCAATATCTATCAAAGATACACACTCAATCAATATTAAATGAAAATGTTTAAATGATAGTAGTTGATCCTAAGCATAACCGGTAAAGGGAAATAAGGATCACGGATCCTAGCAATGCAAGCACATAATCATCCATTTTGTCTCTGATTAACCTGATTACCTGAAAAGTGTACTAAAATACGTCAACATAAAGTTGGTGAGTTCGTAGAGACAAGTAATATGGGATAACCGTGTCGGATAACAACCGTTAACAATAAGTGAGGATTAGGAGAACTAATCACATCCAAGGATAACCTATAAGGTTTCACATTATCACAATTCAATACAAGTCAACATTCAATAATAACGATTCCATATAACGTTCAACAACGTTCCATAACAATCAATAACGATCAACAACGATGCGGCTTACATAGTTAATAATTAACAATGCGCTAACGGTGCGACTTATATAATGAATAATGCGCTAACGGTGCGACTTATATAATGAATAATGCGCTAACGGTGCGACTTATATAATGAATAATGCGCTAACGGTGCGACTTATATAATGAATAATGCGCTAAAATGTCCACATCAACAATTCAATCATACAATCAATCAAATCAACAATCAATAGTTAAACAAACATGTACACTTTTCAGCCCGAATCTCAATTGAGTAGGGAGGGTTTACGAAACTCACCTTAGTTGTAATGGCAAATCAGAGCAGTAGATAATCCTCGTGACAAGTTAATCTTAGTACAACTCAAAACACTTTGCAAAGTACTTTACTATGCTCAAAATGTACTACCGGATACCTAGAACAAGTATAAGATCAACTTATAAGCTACCACAAAGCCTAAGTTTAAAATAAGGAATTTTCAGCATGTTTCCAGCTTTGCGTTATCTACTTGACAACGACTTTGGGAAGTCAGGAAGACCAGATACAACAAAACTTAGTTCTAGACATTTGTTGGGCACTCAAAGGCCTTTTCAAAAATGTAAGGTTTGACTCTTGAAGAGCTTTAATAAAAGAGTTATGATTTTTACAAAAACAAACTTGTAGCCTCGTCAGAAATTAGACCAGTTCTGAAAATCGTCGTTTTTGGCACTCTTCTGAGCAAAACCAGAAGAAACTTCGTTCTTATCAAATTTTACTGACACTTGGACCTTTCCAAAAATATAAGATTCGTCTCCTAATTCGTCCAGATGAATCTTCTATGATGTTTGCAAGATGACTGAAAATTTCAGTCCTATAGAGTCTTTAAATTCAACTTGAAACTTCAAGTGATGAATCCAAGACTTTATGGACTTGATTGTTTTGTGTTATGAATGTGAAAGAGAGAGAAAAGAGCAGAGATGAATGATAGAATGATCATCAAATGCTTGCTTATATAGCCCAAGAGTTGCAACTAAGTGCCAAGAATACACACCTTGGCCATGAGGTGTTCATCATGTGTTTACAACTCATCCTTGAGTGTAATGGCTGAAACTTTGGCCTTAAAACAAACTAGAATTCAGTAGGAACATGTTCATTGCATGATTACAAGCTATAATCCAAGTCTTGGTTAGTTTGAGTGGGGTTTATGTCAAGAACACAAGCTTGACTTGACTTATTGACTTTGGTTGACTCTAAACTTTGATTCTTGATTATTATTTGTGTAATTAAATGTAGTAACTAGTATATATAAGTATAATTACTTTTATCTATGTGGTTATAAATCAATTACATGTATTTATATATTTATTAGTTATCTAGTTCAAGTACACAATTGCATATTTATTTTACTAGTATGTACAATATATCTAACTAGTTAATTGATTCCGAAATTAATAACAAAAATACTCACGAGCGTACAACTTTTATAAATTATTATAAATCCATAATATGGATAAATCATTTCATATAATATAAAGGTTGTGTCGGTTTTTGTCCTATTAATGGAATTATCATCTAACCACCGACACTGTTCCACCGACACTGTTCCACCGACACTGTTCCACCGACACTGTTGTAACCGTACATTATACTTAAGGTTTCGTATATACGTTTTTCCTGTTACCATAGTTACTCAATTATCATCTATTATATAATTTCCATAACATGTACTGGCCAATTTCATAGTCTGCTAATATGGCCCTAATTCTAGAAGTTCAAATATGACATTATAATTGGCCCAATTTACAGATAAATGTACACAATTATGTCCAAATTTCCGTTTATTGAAATAGTTAATCAAATTACATGCACAGTCAAACGGTAAAAAATCATGAATGTTACATTCTTCCCCCGTTAAAGAATTTCGTCCCGAAATTCAACAATCACTAATTACTAAACAAGTGTGGGTATTTAGACTTCATGTGGTCCTCACGTTCCCAAGTAAACTTGGGTCCACGTCTAGCTTGCCATCTCACTTTGACAATCGTATATCGGGTATTCTTTAGTTTTCTAGTTTGTCGATCTAGGATTTCTATTGGTTCTTCCACGAATTTCAACGTTTTATCAACACTGATTTCTTCGAGGGGCACATGAATTGTTGGATCGGCCAAACACTTTCTAAGATTACAAACATGGAAAACATTATGAACTCCACTCAGGTTTTGAGGAAGTTCTAATCGATAAGCTACCTGACCAATACTGTGAGTCCCTTAAGTTCGATGGTTAAACCAGGAAAGTGCAAAATACAACAAGTCTAATAAGCACTAGAATGGACTAGTATTACTTTAATATAAATGCAAGTATATAAATAAAGTAATACAAGACTTAAAGCAATAAACAAATAAAGTGGAACATTATGTATTTTTCATGGGTATTTTATTTATGATGTTAAATAAAACACAAGGTTGTTGCGGAATCAAGATAATACAATTAAGTATGTATCCTAACAACCTATGAGTTACAAATGATCTATATTTGTCAAATAACTCTTTAGGATCGAGATACTTAAAGTTGTGAAGTATCCCAGTTTAAGATCGAGAGTATTTGGACAAATTCACTTCAATGCAAAATGAATGCTTAAAAGTATTTATGTCAAGGAAATGACTTTGTATTTATAGGCAACAAAATTCACCAGTGAATTTTGTGCCGTACAAATATGGTTGCATACATTTAATGATTAGACAAGAACATTAAATGTATTGGATAAGGAATAAGGATAAAGTCACATCAAATGCAAGTGTATCCTTTTATCCAACCACCTTTACACACGTATACTTTGGTAAAGAACAAGTGGATTGTTCTTTGGAAAGTGTGTAAAGGGAAAAGTCAATCCTTGATATCAGTGTTCAGACTTGTAGGATCTAGAACACTGACAATCCTCCAGTGTACAGATCTGGTAAGACTTTCCAGTGGACTCCGCCATTTGTTAAGTCTTCTTTCTTCAGACTTCAGTCTTTGACTTCAGTCAAAATGTCTTCAGTAGAGTTGATCTGGACTGGGGTGAAGTCCAGTGAGCTCATCTGGAGAATACTCCAGATTTCCTATACAAGTATTTGCTCACTGGTCTTCAATTATTTCTGGACAAATCTTCAGAGGGACTCCAGATTCCAAGTCTGGAGTAGGTTCAGTAGAACACGTTTCTGGACAGATCTTCAGTAAGGCTCCAGTAGTCGAGTCTGGAGCGAGTCCAGTAAATCTGGACTAAATCTGGACCTAACAAATTCCCCCTATTTGTTTAGAAATAATGCAAGTGTTTTCAAGCTTGAATCTATACATTTTGTAAGCTTGAAAAACACAAGTTTCGATTTGTCTAAAAAATCTAAGTTACTGGAAAACACTTTATAGATCATGAGTGTTTTCAGTTTCATCAATTAAGTTCTAACTTAGACTAAATCTAATCATTTACTTATAAAAATAAAAAATTGCAACTATTATTACATTCATCAACTGATAAATAGTATACAATTTTCATAAGACAATAATTTACAATAAGTAAACAATAAGAGTCAGGCCCTTCTTTTCGATGTCCTTTCTGGAGCATCTTCAGTAGCCTTTCTCTTTGGTGATGGAGAAGATGGTATTGAATCTGGTGATCTTATGCCCATTGCAACTTCCATCTATTGCTTTCTTCTCCATACCTTTTCCACCCTTTTCAGAAATGCCTTAACATCAGTCGACACATTTGTCTTCCCCCTGAACGTTAAAGCGATTTCCTTCAGTTCACTCCATCCAAATGCTTGGACTGAAGTACTTCTCCTTTCGTCAGTAAAGTTACCCTCCCTGGTCAACTTTACTTCAAACTTTGACATGTCTTCATGATCTTCAGCCAACTTGATTTCAGCACCAGTGATCCTTCTTGCATCAGCCCTGAAATTCAACATCTCATTGTATTTTTCTTTCAGCTTGGCTTGCTGGATCAAAGCTTCAGTATCCTTGGACACTCTCCTTTGCTCTACAGCAGATTGAAGTTCTTGACGATTTATTTTTCGAGAAGTGTCCAGGGGAATGAAAGTACTTACATCAGCATCTTTGATTGCTTTGATCTGTCTGGCAGTCAACTTTGGTAAACCAGTAAGTCTCTTTCTGTACTCTATCTCCAGAGCACCAGCATTCTTTCTTATCTTTTTCTGGAGACTTACCAGTTCATCCTTTCTTTGTCTGATGAGTTCTGGTACACTCACGCCATAAATAATTGAATCATATACCTGTTCTTCTTCAGCGTAGAATGAGCGTACATGAACATCATCTAATGCATTTAGGAATTGATGAACTCTGGGGTCATCTTTCATCCTTTTATATACTTCAATGTTAATGCCTAACCTTCCAGCATTGTAAGAGTCCAGAGTCCCCATTGTTGCCATCTCCATTTGATGGGCCAGCAGTTCATCCTTTTGATTTCTTTTGAAAATCTCTATCATTATGCATTCTTGCTCTAACTTCCTGGAAGTTTCATCATCAGCATCTTCAGTATGCTCTTCCTCTTCACCAGATACCACTTTTTCTTTTCCTTTAACAGCCTTCAGAGTTGATGGAATATCTGGGAAGGACTCAAACTGGGGCTCACTGGCTTCAGTACCAGTAGCTCCTTCAGTTAGCCCGGCTTCAGTGCTATATGCTCTTTGTCTTTTAGTTTGGTCACCAGACGACCTTTCCCCCTTGGAACGATCTCCAGTACTTGACTTGAGATCATTTCACAACTGTTCAAGCATAAGTCTGTCTAGTGGACCAAAAGTTGTACCTTCTACTGGAGTTGTTTCAGACACAACTTTCTTGAGTGCCTGCACTTCCTTCTGAACATTTGCAACAGCTGTAGGCAAGTGCTTTGGCAACTTCTCATCCAGTAACTTTTCTACTTGGGGTAACACCCCATCATAAATGCTACGAAGAATAGTCCCAGAAACTTCTTCACATAATTCTTTCAACATATTGTTTCTGAACTTCCTTGTACATTCATCACTTATAGTGCTAACAACTGCACCCTGTTCCAGTGTGGGTCTACTCTCCAGAGAACTGACCCTGAAGACCAAATTTTGAACATCTTCTTTCAGACCTGCCAGTTCGCCAGTGACTGCAGTCTGAACAGAATTAACCAACCTTGACTCTAAGCCCTGGACTGCCACCTTGATCTTTTCAGTGTTGTTGTTTGTGGCCAGTACCAGTTCATCAAGCTTCTCATAAACCAGCTTCTCATTTCCAGCAAAGACATTTATCTCAGATGCCAGGTTATTTGATAATAATGATTTGAAGTCAGAAATAACCTGAGATGAAGTCTGGAGTGATCTCTCCAGGTCCGCCACCTTACTTAAAAGGCCTTGGACCTCGGCAGAAGAAGAAGTGGAGAGACCAGTGGGAGGTTCAAGAGTTGAGGGTAATCTGGTCATTAGAGGAACTTGTGCCCAGTCCTCTTCAGTTGCAGCTTCAGACGTTGCAACTGGTGACTCCGGCGCACGAGGAGGAGGTTGAGATTCTGAAGGTTGAATGGTTGTTGGAGTGAAGTATTGGGTGTTTTCTGGAATTGAAGGTGGTGGTGGTGGTGGCATGTTTGGTTCTGGTGGTGGCATTTCTGGTGTAGGTGTTCGCATTTCTGGTAGATTTTCTTCTTCTTGTACATCTTCACCCAGAAAATTCAAGTTAACATCAAAGCCTTCAGACATTGGGGAGTCAACATCATCCCATTCTTGAGCAATCCCAACTGTCTGTTCACCAGACTGTTCACCAGTCTCTACATTTACCTGTTCACCAGCCTCAACATTTAAGTCAATTGGAGCCTCTTGCTCATCAGAAATATGTTCATCAGTCTGAACATCTTCAACTTCCTCAACAACCTGCTCTACAATATGGGCAACATTTTCAGCTTGTTCATCAGTTTCCTGCCCAACAACCTCTTCAGATTCAAAAATTGGTGACCCATCCAGATTCATAACATCACCAGGATGTCTTGCTGGATTCACCTGGAGTCCAGCTCTCATCAGACGCCTATTAGTTCTAGGTCGTCTGGAAGGTTCAACAACTTCTTGACCTTGACCTTCTGGAGCAACTTGTCTAATTGGCTGTACAACCTCTATTATCTGTACATCATCACCAGATGGTCCTTTAACTGGAGCCATTTCAACTTCTTCCCTTTGCAAGGAAAGCATGGACTGAGGAATATCTACCTCATCCAGTGGAGACCTGAGGTTGACCAGGTCCCTCATATACTCACTCACAGAAAAAGTGAGTAGTATCCATATCATACTGGTCTCCAAGAGCATTTTTAAACATTAGGGAAAGGAAACGAATATAAGGAACGAACGGTTTTCTTCCTTTCACCCTAAGTCGCTCAACCAAGTCATCAAAGAGAATCTGGGCAAAGTCCAACCTAAGCCCAAACCATAAACAGTAGGCAATCTGGAGGTGTGTTTGATTGATCTGGTCTAATCCTCCAGAGCTGCCTCCTAGACACTCAACAATATGTGTGAAGAAATATCTTCATGAGTCTGACAGCTTGCTCATGTAGATAGTCCCCTTTCTGGATAGCTGCCCATGCTCATCCAATATATCTGTATGCCCCATTAATCTGCATACTTCCCTTGTATTTATACCAGAGGGAAGCTCAATAGGCAGCTCATTCTGGTCAAAATAGTTTAACTGTAGAACAGACCTGAGCAGACTTGCAGTGAAACCAAGGGATCTGGTACCTCCCTTGAGAGTATAATTGATCGATGAAGTTTCATCGTCATATTGAGCAGAGTACCAGAATTCACATAGGTACTCGTGATACATCCTTCCTGGATTCAATGTTAATGCACCATATAATGGGCAAGAGAGAAAGAACGAATTTAATCTTCCAATAATCGATTGGGCATCATGAACACTGGACAGAGAGAGTCTTGCCATCCAGTTATTCATATTGATTCTTATGGCACTTGCCTCAAGATTGATATGAGGTGCCCTAGCAACATTTTTCGAAGGAATGTATTCATTGGCAAGCAGATTTTTAGTTCTTGATTGTCTAGGTGCCATTTATAAGGAATAGATGAAAATGAAATTGAATATATAGGTTATGATGAAGATTTGATGAAAGAATGAATGAAAATGGAGTAAATAAGAGAGATAAATATGATTGGAAAATTGAATGAAGGAAGTTAATGAAGGAATTTGAAAGATTTGGGAGTAAATATGTTCGAAGTAAATGCAATTGAAATTGAAAGTGGGTATATATAGGAGAAGGAATGTGGAACTCAAACGGTTTATTTGAAATTATCAAATAGCATTTTTGATCGGGTTCTGAGATCCGCATTAATTACATCACATCATACATAAATGCATGACGGTTTACAGCCCACAAACAGTAACAACTTGTACTTTTTGTTTTCCCAAGGTAAAAAGACCATCATTGCGTTGAAAAAATTACATGCCACGTAGGATTAAGATATTTTCAAAAAGATTTGCTTACGTGGCACACACAAAGACCAAGTATTTAGAAAATATTATGACATAGTTCAGCGCATCTGGAGGTTGACTGGACACTCCAGTATCACTGGTGGATTAGTCCAGTGAACATGTACTGATGGTACACTGGAGGGACACTCCAGTAAAGTACCAGTGAAAACCATTTTTTGAAAGACTGGTAACTTCAAACTTGCACGTCAACTAATATAGACAAATGAGAGGGACACATTTACAAGGAGACATAAGTCAACTCAAACACGCACTTCAACCTGTCTAGTTACCAGTGAGAGTGACACATTTACAAAGCACCGGTAATATTTTCTGAAGAATTTGTCCAGTGAGAAAATAAATTCCCCCTGAACTTAAAACACTTTTAATAGAAAAATATTTTTCAAGTCTTCCCTGGAATGTTGTTCCAGAAATCTAATAATGCAAGGATAGTACACATAGGCGTTCAATATCTGAGCAGTCACCAGATTTAAGGATTTAACATTCCCAACTCACCAACAAGATATTCAAAAGTTTTGACATCCAGAGGTTTGGTAAAAATGTCAGCGAGTTGTTTGTCAGTGGAAATAAAATGGAGTTCAATGTTGTTTTTCATAATATGATCACGAATGAAGTGATACCTTAGATCAATGTGCTTCGTTCTGGAGTGAATGACTGGATTGTTTGAGATAGCAATGGCACTGGTATTATCACAAAAGATTGGAGTCTTTGAATATTTAATACCATAATCAAGCAACTAGTTCTTCATCCAGAGTATCTGAGCACAACAACTGGCTGCAAACACGTATTCAGCTTCAGCAGTGGACAATGAAACTGAAGTTTACTTCTTACTGGTCCAGCTGACCAGTTTGCCACCTAGGAAATGACATCCACCAGTTGTGGATTTCCTATCTATCTTACAACCTGCATGATCTGAATCTGAATAACCCATTAGATCCATGCCTGAGCCTTTGGGGTACCAAAGACCTAGACTGGGGACACCTTTAAGGTACTTCAGTATGCGCTTTACAGCAAGCATATGAGATTCCTTTGGATTAGACTGATATCTGGCACATAAACATGTTGAGAACATAATATCTGGTCTACTGGCAGTTAAATACATCAGTGAACCAACCATGCCCTCTATAGACAGTGGTGTTCACTGGTTTACCATCTGGATCGGAGTCCAGTGTCAGTGGTGCAGAAATTGGAGTTGGTTTAGATGGTGAAGAATTTATATCAAATTTCTTTAAAAGATCTCTAACATATTTCTCCTGATTAATAAAAATGCTATCATTGTTTTGTTTAATCTGGAGTCCAAGAAAATATGTTAGTTCACCCATCAAACTCATCTCATATTCAGTTGACATTATTTTTGAAAATTTCTTGCACATGTTTTCATCAGTAGACCCAAAATGATATCATCAACATAAATTTGTACCATTAACAGATTACCTTTCTCATGAAGAATGAATAAGGTATTGTCAATTGCACCTCGTTTAAAACCATTTTTCAACAAATGTTTAGTCAGAGTATCATACCAGGCACGTGGGGCTTGTCTGAGGCCATATAGCGCTTTGTCCAGACGATATACCCAATGTGGATGCTTTTCATCAACGAAACCTGGAGGTTGTCTGACATAAACTTCTTCTTCAAGCTTTCCATTCAAGAAAGCACTCTTTACATCCATCTGGTAGACCTTGAACTAATGATTAGCAGCGAATGCTAAGAATATTCTGATCGCTTCAAGTCTAGCCACTGGAGCAAATGATTCATCAAAGTCGACATCTGACTGGCAGTAGCCTTGTGCTACCAGTCTGGCCTTATTTCTGATAACGTGGCCATCTTCATCTACTTTGTTTCTGAAGACCCATCTTGTTCCAATTGGTTCTTTCTTTCCAACTGGGAAAGGAACCAGATACCAGACCCTGTTCCTTTCAAACTGGTGAAGCTCTTCTTGCATAGCAGTCACCCAGCTTGGATCTTCCATAGCCTCGTCAATCTTCTTTGGTTCCATCAAAGATAGAAAACTTACTTTTAAGCATTGATTACTGGAGGCTCTTCTGGTCTGAACTCCTCTACTGGAGTCACCTATGATCTGATCAATAGGATGAGCTTTTGTCCATCTGGTGTACTGACCAGGATTGTTACTGACAACAATATCAGTGCAAGAATTCAGTTGAGTCTCCTCTGGAGTTGCTTCTGGAGGAGGATCTTGCCAGACTACTTCAGTATCTTCATCTGAGTCATTTAAATCACGATTTGCATCATGAAATTCTTCATTTGAAGGCATTTCCTGGAGTACTGGTTCAGTTTGGAATTCTTCATAAGAAGACATTTCTGGTACATTCTCAACTGATACTGATATTGGGGGAGTAGTACGCACATTTGAACCAATATTAATTTCAGAAGGTAGTTTGAAAATAATAGAGGGATAAAATGGAGTACTACTGGAGACTTTCTTTTTCTGAACAGGTTCCAGATCAGGATGACTGGAAACTGTGTCTTTTGAATCCTTATTTTTGTCGTTTATAGGATCAGATTCACAAAAGACAATTGGAGTTACTGGGGGAGTGTCAAGGGCTGGCTTCTTGTTGATTGCAGCATTTGATTCATCAAATGTGACATGAATTGACTCATGACCTTCTCCAGTCTCTTGTTGTAGACTCTGAAGGCCTTGCGAATGGCTGAATAGCCTAAGAAATACCCTTCATCAGCTTTGGCATCAACTTTGCCTAGCTGACTGGAGTCGTTCAGGATGTAAACTGGACATCCAAAAACGTGAAAATGACCAATATTTGGTTTTCTATTTCTTAAGACTTCATAGGCTGTCTTTTTGTGTCTTTTGATGTACACTGATCGATTCTGGGTGTGGCAAGCAGTTGCAATTGCTTCCGCCCAGAAACTGGTAGACAGTCCAGATTCAGAAAGCATACTCCTGGCAGCTTCTATCAGCGTTCGATTATTCCTTTCCACCACTCCATTTGTTCTGGAGAGCGGGCTGATGAGAAATTCTGGGAGATGCCAGTGTCAGTACAGAATGACTCCAGAGTTGCATTCTGGAATTCTGTTCCATTGTCACTTCTTAACTGACACACCTTTTGACTGTACTTGAGCTCAATTTGCTTGATAAGACTGATGATTTCAGCAGCAGCTTCACTTTTAGACCTTAGAAAGATCACCAAACAATATCTGGAGAATTCATCTACGATCACCAGGGTGTATCTTTTACCAGCACGAGTCTGAACGTTCACTGGACCAAAGAGGTCCATATGAAGCATATAAGAAGAGGTTCAGAAATGCTGAAATTCTGTTTGGTCTTGAAACTGGTACGTTTTTGCTTACCCATCTCACATCCTGGACATGACCTTTCCTTTTTGAAGGAAACTGAAGGTATCCCATCTGCAAGTTGTTTTCTGGACAACTTATTAATATTCTTGAAATTTAAATGGGATAACCTTTTGTGCCATAATCAGTTTGTGTCTTCATCAGCTTGAGTATAGAAACACTGCTCTGAAGGAGAGCTTTCCATATCCATCACGTATACATTCCCTTTTCTGGGAGCAATCAACACTACCTTCCAGTCCTTGTTGAATACGATACCCTGAGCAATATTGAATAAGACTTGATAGCCATTCATCACACAGTTGGCTTACACTGATCAAGTTATATTTCAAACCATTCACTAATGCAACACGTCTGAACTTCACTTGTCCATTGTTCAGAACACCGTATCCCTCAGTCTTTCCACAACCATCATTTCCAAAAGTAATGGAGGGTCCATCAGAAATGGTGAACTCCTCCAGTAGGGTCTTACATCCGGTCATCGTCCTGCCAGCTGCACTGTCAAGATACCAGATATATTTCTTTCGATCGCCCTACACATACACCAGATATTGATCAGTTAGATTTGGGAACCCATCGACTGATGGGTTCACTGGACCCTCCCTTATAGGTCCCTGGGGTAATCTGGTTCAGTTCACTTTCTTCAACAGTGGTCTTAGTTGAAAAGACCACTAGGGTTGATGATTTTGAAACCTTTTTCATTTTCTCAACTGGAGAAATAAATTTGTCTTTCTTAGCAAAAGGTTTTGTATTTTGTCTAGGGCCAGATGAAGTACCCTCAATAAAGTTTAATCTTGTATTAAAACTTTGTGATTGACGAGTCAGAATTTGAATCTGGCTCTCTAACCTGGACAAAATATTTTCTTCAGATGATACCTTAGCCTTTCCAGTCCTAGGCTTTGGTAAGGGATTGGTCTGAGGCAAAGGTCTATTCCGATGGACCTCCTTAACTGGAGCAGTCATCTGGAGCTCTCCAGTCTTAACCTCTGGAGATTGAACTGGGTAAAAATTGGCCTTGGGAGTTACAGGCTCATCATAAATAGTGTGGGCCTGAACTCCTCTGGTAATCGATCGATTACTGGTATTAATGATGCTATATGAGTATTTCCATCTAAATATGCACATTTTTAAGCAGGAAATTGTTTTAATACAGCATCATATGGCTTTTTGGTTTCTAGCCATGATTTTATTACCAGTTTTTCTTTCTCTAAATTGATCTCAAGATCTTGTTTTTCTTGAATCAATTGTTCAGTTACCAGAACCTGGGCTTGAAATGCCAGTTCAATGTCTTGAAGTTCTTTTAATTTTGATTTTAAAGCATTTATTTCAGAAGAATCTGTTTCTAGACCATTTACACAATCAGATCTAACAGTTTCTACAAAAATCAAATCAGAATTAAGAGCTTCAGCTATGTCCAATTTTAGTTCATGGTCAGTTGCACAATCATAATCACTAACCTTCTTAATAACAATGTCTACCCATCGTCCAGATGTGACATCTTCCTTCACCAGGTGCTCATCGTCTGCCAGAGCCATGTAACAGCAATCTCTTTCTTCTTCTTCATCAACAGATGATTCATCAGAAAGAACCCACTTCTCTTCAGTTGTTGCAATAATGCACTTATTATTGTTCAATTTGTTGTGCCATGAGAGCAATGGGCCTTAAGCTTTTTATATTTCATTTTATAGCTATCATCAGGCTTATTATTTGAAGAATGGACCAGGCTTGGATACAAACTGGTTGGACCTGCACTCTTTCATGAATGACCCTTTTTGCCACACTTAAAGCATGTCAAATTGGTCTTGTCAGTGGAAGAACTGGATGCAAATTGTCCAGATGGCTTTTGCTCTTGCTTTGAAACGGTTAAACGTTTAGCAATCATTGCAATAAGGTCATCATCTTCAGTTTCATCACAACAGTCTGGAGAGACTTGACTGGACTCTCCAGAATCCATGAGTTCAGACACCATCTTCTTAATAGAAAATACATTCTCAGAAGATATCAGTGCTGTACTTTGTGGTTCAGTATGACTAACCACATTAGGACTACTGGAGGCATGGTTATAGGCATCTTGTTCTGCCACCACTCTCTGAGCTTGATTTCTTCAGTGTACCTGAAAGCTCCATAAAGAGTTGAGAGAGTGTGTGTGTGCAGAGTTTTTCCTTGTCGTAAGACTAGGATCATGTGAGACCATTGGTGGGTAGAATGTCACAAAATTTCTCCAGAAGTATATCCTTGTCCTTCTCAACCCCAAGACCTCTCAATTGGTTTTTGATACTCATAAATCTGGTGTAAGTACCAGTGAGAGACTCGTTAGGTTGAGCAAAAAATGACTCATACCCCTTGTTTAAGGAGACCTTTCTGGTGACAATGGTGTCATCTCCTCCTTCATGTTGGTTTAAAAGTTCACCCACATGGTTTTAGCACTAGGAAAAAGAACTAGTGTGGGAATTAGGGTTTCTGGAACGGCCCCGAGGATCATGTTTTTGAGAAAGGTGTCTAGATTCACCAATCTCCTCTCCTCTTCTGACCAATGTTCCTCCCTCTTTTCCCTTCCTCTTCTAGATCCAGAAGGATCAAGAAGGGGATTGAGAGGTGATGTAGGGACATAAGACCTTCGTTTAAAATTTTCATCATGTTCCTCTCAATACCAGTGACATGCAAAACCATCCTAGCCTTCCACGTACCAAATTCATCACTGTTCCCAATGAATTTAGGAACAGGATTATTTGAGTAGTGCACATGCACGTGTGGAGAAGCAGGAGTAGGAGGAGGAGGTGGATTAGTGTTATTAACAACTGGTGGTTCATTTTGATCATTAATATTTGCATTAGGATCGGGACCAAGACTAAAACCTTGTGTATTTTCTTGGTTAGCCATCAAGAAACAGATCTAGGCAATGTTTAGCCTTCTGCTCTGATACCAAATGTGAGTCCCTTAAGTTCGATGGTTAAACCAGGAAAGTGCAAAATACAACAAGTCTAATAAGCACTAGAATGGACTAGTATTACTTTAATATAAATGCAAGTATATAAATAAAGTAATACAAGACTTAAAGCAATAAACAAATAAAGTGGAACATTATGTATTTTTCATGGGTATTTTATTTATGATGTTAGAATAAAACACAAGGTTGTTGCGGAATCAAGATAATACAATTAAGTATGTATCCTAACAACCTATGAGTTACAAATGATCTATATTTGTCAAATAACTCTTTAGGATCGAGATACTTAAAGTCGTGAAGTATCCCAGTTTAAGATCGAGAGTATTTGGACAAATTCACTTCAATGCAAAATGAATGCTTAAAAGTATTTATGTCAAGGAAATGACTTTGTATTTATAGGCAACAAAATTCACCAGTGAATTTTGTGCCGTACAATATGGTTGCATACATTTAATGATCCGACAAGAACATTAAATGTATTGGATAAGGAATAAGGATAAAGTCACATAAAATGCAAGTGTATCCTTTTATCCAACCACCTTTACACACGTATACTTTGGTAAAGAACAAGTGGATTGTTCTTTGGAAAGTGTGTAAAGGGAAAAGTCAATCCTTGATATCAGTGTTCAGACTTGTAGGATCTAGAACACTGACAATCCTCCAGTGTACAGATCTGGTAAGACTTTCCGTGGACTCCGCCATTTGTTAAGTCTTCTTTCTTCAGACTTCAGTCTTTGACTTCAGTCAAAGTCTTCAGTAGAGTTGATCTGGACTGGGGTGAAGTCCAGTGAGCTCATCTGGAGAATACTCCAGATTTCCTATACAAGTATTTGCTCACTGGTCTTCAATTATTTCTGGACAAATTCAGAGGGACTCCAGATTCCAAGTCTGGAGTAGGTCCAATAGAACACGTTTCTGGACAGATCTTCAGTAAGGCTCCAGTAGTCGAGTCTGGAGCGAGTCCAGTAAATCTGGACTAAATCTGGACCTAACAAATACGATCCAAGATCTTGAACGGGCCAATGTACCGTGGTCCCAACTTGCCACGTTTCACAAAACGAACCACACCTTTCCACGGGGATACTTTCAATAAAACATAATCACCAACTTCAAATTCGAGGGGTCGTCGTCTAACATTAGTATATTTCAATTGTCGTTCTCGGGCCACTCTTAACTTTTCTTTGATTTGTGAGATCACTTTCGTCGTTTCAATAACAATTTCGGGCCCAACGAGTTGGCTTTCACCAACTTCTGCCCAAGCTAGCGGTGACCTACAATATCTCCCATATAATGCTTTAAATGGGGCCATTCCAATGCTAGCATGATAGCTATTATTGTAGGAGAATTCAACCAAAGGAAGATGCACATCCCAGTTACCACCAAAATCAATAGCACAAGCTCTTAACATGTCTTCCAATGTTTGGATCGTTCTTTCACTTTGACCATCAGTTTGTGGGTGGAACGCCGTACTCATGCCGAGATGAGTACCCATAGATTTCTGGAACGCCTTCCAAAATTTTGAAGTAAATCGAGCATCCCGATCGGATATCACGGAAATCGGCACTCCATGCTTGGATATCACCTCTTTGATGTACAAACGTGCCATGGTGTCAAATTTATCGTCCTCCCGGATGGCTAAGAAGTGAGCCGACTTAGTCAACCGGTCAATTATCACCCAAATAGTTTCCCGACCACTACTCGTCCTAGGTAACTTCGTGATGAAGTCCATAGCAATTTCTTCCCATTTCCACACCGGTGTTACTGGTTGGACTAGTAAACCTGGTGGTTTCTTGTGGTCGGCTTTCACTTGCAAACAAGTGAGGCATTCACTAACATATTTTGCAATGTCATTCTTCATTCCCGGCACCAATACAAATCTCTCAATCCAAAGTACATTTTATCAGAACCCGGGTGAACCGAGTAGGCTGACTTATGAGCTTCATCCATCAATTTCAACCGCCATCCTCCAAGAACGGGAATCCACAATCGATCAACGAAATACAAACCATTGTCATTCTTTCTATCAAATTGTTCTTCTAGACCGTTTAAGGTTTCATTGATGAAGTTTTCCGGTCTAGTTTCCAATTCTTGTGCTTCAATAATGGAGTCACGAACACTTCCTTAACACGGTAAAGCTCATGGCTTTAACTCTTCTTGGTTTTATACGTTCTTTTCGACTTAAGGCATCGCTACCACATTTGCTTTACCCGGGTGATACCGGATAACACAATCATAATCACTTAACAGTTCAAGCCATCTTCTTTGCCTCATGTTCAGATCGCTTTGATTGAAGATATGTTGAAGGCTTTTGTGATCGGTATAGATCACGCTCTTGGTGCCATACAAGTAATGCCTCCAACATTTCAAAGCAAATACCACTGCTCCCAATTCTAAGTCATGAGTCGGATAATTCTTCTCATGCACCTTCAATTGTCTGGATGCATATGCTATCACCTTATCCCGTTGCATTAAGACACAACCCAATCCTTGCCCAGATGCATCACAATATACAACAAAATCATCGGCTCCATTGGGCAAGCTCAAGATGGGTGCATCACACAAATTTGTCTTTCAACAATTGGAATGCTTGTTCTTGCTTTTCACCCCAATCAAACCTTCTTTCCCGTTGAGTCAACAGAGTCAAAGGTTGGGCGATTTTTGAAAAGCCTTCAATAAATCGTCTATAGTAACCCGCCAAACCAAGAAATTGGCGAATTTCGGTCGGTGTTTCGGGTCATCTCCAATTCTTTACTGCTTCAACCTTACTTGGGTCCACATGAATTCCTTCTTTGCTCACTACGTGACCAAGAAAGTGGATCTCTTCAAGCCAAAATTCACATTTGGAGAACTTGGCATAAAGCTTTTCTTTCCGGAGTATCTCTAAGACTTGTTTCAAATGTTCCAAATGATCTTCTTTTGTCTTAGAATAGATAAGAATGTCATCGATGAAAACAATGACAAATTGGTGCAAGTAGGGTTGACACACTTGGTTCATCAAATCCATGAACACAGTTGGTGCATTAGTCAATCCAAAAGGCATCACCGTAAATTCAAAATGTCCATATCTCATTCGAAAGGCGGTTTTTGGAATGTCGTCTTCATGAACACGTAATTGATGATAACCCGACCTCAAATCAATTTTGGAAAAGAAACGAGCACCTTGGAGTTGGTCGAATAAATCGTCAATCCTAGGAAGAGGATAACGATTCTTTACCGTTAGTTTGTTAATTCTCTATAATCGATACACATTCGGAATGTGCCATCTTTCTTTTTAACGAACAAAACCGGTGCGCCCCAAGGCGATTGACTAGGGCGAATGAAACCCTTGTCTTGAAGCTCATTGAGTTGGGCGGCCAACTCTTGTAATTCGGTCATGGCTAAGCGATAAGGTGCTTTGGCCACGGGAGAAGCGTTAGGAATAAGTTCAATACGGAAGTCAAGTTCACGAGATGGAGGTAAACCCGGTAGGTCATCCGGAAATACATCCGCAAAGTCTTTAACTACGGGCACGGTTTTCAATTCAATCTTTGTGATTTTAACACTATATACATTCCCATCCCATAGTTCGGTCGTTTCGCCTTGAACCACTAATTCTTTCCTATTTTCTAACGGAATCCTCACAGTTCGACTACCACAATCAATTACCGCGTTCATGGCCGATAACCAATCCATACCCACAATCACGTCAAAACTACCAATATCAAAAGGCATTAAGTCAATGTAAAATGGGTGATCACATAAATCTAACACACAATCATGAACAACTTGACTAATCCTAGACAATCCACCATTTACCATTTCAAGTTCAAAACAATAGGACAACGGGCTAGGTTTAGCATCGATCAACGGAATAAAATCATTGGAAATGAGACTATAATCGGCTCCAGAATCAAATAACACAGTAGCATATTGGTGATTGAGGAGAAAGGTACCTGCTACGACATTAGGATCACCACGAGCCTCGGCCGCATTCACGGCAAAAGCTCTTCCACGGGGGACCAAATGTTGGCGAGGAGCTTGAGGAGGTTGTTGTTGTTGTCCTTGGTTTCCTCGGTTTTGATTCGGACCGGCAATTTGCAACTGGTTAGGATGCACGGTCACTTGGACTTGTTGGCCAATAAGATTTGGGCACCGGTTGCGGTAGTGGTCTTGGCTACCACATTCATAACAAGAACCCGGGGCCATCGGGGGACGCATAGTATTAAGGGGAGCAACATTTAAAGGACCATTCCGGGGGTTAGTTGGACAAAATCTTGAGGTGTGTCCCTGTTGGTTACAATGAAAACAAGCATCACATCTCATGGTAGGCTAATGATAGCGATTACACCTAGGGCATAAAGGACTACCCCCTGTGTAACCAACCCGTTGAGGACCCTTTGTTGGTATTACCGCTGCAAAAACCTTTCCACCACGACCATGGCGCTTATTATCACGTCGATCATCTTTCTTGGTGCCGCTTGACTCGGCAACATCCTTCCTTTTATTGTCATTCTTGTTATCGTTCTTATTTAACTTACCACCTCTAATGAGTTCCAAGGTTATACTAGTGGTATGGGTGGTTGCCTCTTTGTAAGTCAAAGGCATGGTGGGGTGAGAGACAAGCACTCTCACTTCATGTGGCAATCCCGCAACATACTTCTCAATCTTAACCTCTTGGGGTCTCACATAATGAGGAATGAGTCTAGAGAGTTGGCCAAAACGGTGTGTGTAACTCTCGTAGTCTCCTCCCTTCATGGCAAGTTTAGAAAATTCCACTTGCAATTTCCTCAGTTCATGGGCCGGGAAATACTTAGTAGTTATCATATTCTTGAACTCTCCCCATAAAAGATTATTAGCCGCATCGATCCCCAATTCATCAACTTC
Source organism: Erigeron breviscapus (assembly GCA_034093135.1). Taxonomy (NCBI): domain Eukaryota; kingdom Viridiplantae; phylum Streptophyta; class Magnoliopsida; order Asterales; family Asteraceae; genus Erigeron; species Erigeron breviscapus. Next base: position 78,598,423 of record CM067173.1, on the reverse strand, counting down.
TTCGTTCCACCACTCAAGAGCCCCACCTTTCAACATACCGGAAGCATAAGTGATTCTTTGGTGGAAGGCACAACCACTTCGAGCAATGATAGATTCAATGCTCTCTAACCATTCCAAGCAACCCGTAGCACCACTTTCTCCATTAAATTCTGGGGTTCCACAAAGTTTGAAGTCTTTAAACAAGCATCCTGGTTGACGAACATCATAATCCGGTCTAGGTAAAACTTCTCCTACACCTACACCGTTTACATTTACGTTTTCTTGTTCATTTTGTACGGGAACCGCTTCATCTTCTGGTTCTTCTTGTCCGTTTACATTTCTCATGGCCGTTTGAATTCGAGCCACAAGATCCGGCATGAGATCATTTAAAGCTTGTGTGACAACCTCGGCGGTTATCGGGGGATTAGGATTACCCCGACCACCTCTGCCACCACGACCTCCACGGTTATCTCTTCCTCCACGACCACCTCTACCACTACGTCCACCTACAATTTCTTCTTGAGCTATCGGCTCCTCTTGCTCATTTTGACGCCTATAGTTAGTGTTAGCTCTTCTTGGTATAACCATCTTTCCTGAACACACGTATTATATTAACAAGTTAAGTCTCACAATTCACACCCGAATATCAAAATTTACCTTCAAGTAATACACCTAACATGATATATCATTTACATGATAATCAAAGCGACAATCATCATTAACCAATACGCCTAACATGATATATCATTTACATGATAATCAAAGCGACATTAAACCACAAGTAATCATATCAATAATCAACAAATAAACAATTAACATTTCGATCCATATCATAACAAGTGAATCAACCAACAAATACGATGCACATACACTTCTTATAATTCTACTTTAAAGGAATTATCGATGTTTATATATATATAGGGTTAAGTCATAACAAGGTGGGTAAAGTATAGTCTGGATCTTAACTTCAACATTCGACACATTAAAAGTGTTTGTATACAGGGTGTACCATCGGCTAACCCTCCACACCGTTAATATATTGAATGGATGTCAAGACTCGGTTTCGATATGTTCTCTAAGTGTTGGCCGGTATGTATACAGGGTGTACCAGCGGCTAACCCTCCACCTAACCAACACTCATTAAGCATACCGGGTTAACTACTATACTTTATCCACAAGGCGCAATCCACGAGATCCTTTTACTGGGGGGGACAAATAATAAATACTTCCAAGATTCCACATATCAACGTTTATCACAATAATTCCACAATTCACGGTGTATCCCGACACTATCATATATGTCCATCAAGTTGTGGTAATGACTTATCTTTAAATGGGTAATGCATTTGATGTGAATCAAAAGTTTATGTATGAAGACTCATGCAAATCTTCATAACATAATGTTTAATAAAATTATTTTTATAGTCTTAGTAACACAAGAGAGCTCGGTAGCTCCATTTGAACGCACAAAGAAGCGCAAAGGCAAAGGTTTGCGAAGGACGCAATTAAAAACCCGCCCTTTTTAGAGGCTAGCGCACTCCGACTTATACCTCTCTTAGAGTTTGTTCAAATGGGTGAGCCGGTGTATCTCAAGGTTGTAAGACTCCAATTTTAATTAAAGAAATTTCTATTTCGATAGTTCTTAGTCAACTTTATTCTTTTCTATGAGTAACCTACGAACTCAGTTAAACCATTTTTATGCATCATACAGTTCACGTTGCACACAAAATTTCTTATCATGCATGCTAATATGAAAATGTGGGTGTAATGGCTATAGACTAGGTCAATCCACCTAGCTCTCTACAACCACGGCTCTGATACCATTCTGTAACACCCCAACATGGCGGAATCATGGGGTATCACTTAGAAAAGCACAACACGACATGGGAATTATGTAGAGTCAAACTATATGCATTCATAGGATTGAAACAATCCATAAACTCACTCAAATGAATACAATAATCAATATCTATCAAATATACACACTCAATCAATATTAAATGAAAATGTTTAAATGATAGTAGTTGATCCTAAGCATAACCCGTTAAAGGGAAATAAGGATCACGGATCCAGAAGTCCAAAGCTAGTCCAATCCTAGTAATGCAAGCACATAATCATCCATTTTGTCTCTGATTAACCTGATTACCTGAAAAGTGTACTAAAATACGTCAACATAAAGTTGGTGAGTTCGTAGGAACAAGTAATATGGGATAACCGTGTCGGATAACAACCGTTAACAATAAGTGAGGATTAGGAGAACTAATCACATCCAAGGATAACCTATAAGGTTTCACATTATAACAATTCAATACAAGTCAACATTCAATAATAACGATTCCATATAACGTTCAACAACGTTCCATAACAATCAATAACGATCAACAACGATGCGGCTTACATAGTTAATAATTAACAATGCGCTAACGGTGCGACTTATATAATGAATAATGCGCTAACGGTGCGACTTATATAATGAATAATGCGCTAACGGTGCGACTTATATAATGAATAATGCGCTAACGGTGCGACTTACATAGTAAATAATGCGCTAACAAGTCCACATCAACATTTCAATCATACAATCAATCAAATCAACAATCAACAGTTAAACAAACATGTACACTTTTCAGCCCGAATCTCAATTGAGTAGGGAGGGTTTACGAAACTCACCTTAGTTGTAGTGGCAAATCAGAGCAGTAGATAATCCTCGTGACAAGTTAATCTTAGTACAGCTCAAAACACTTTGCAAAGTACTTTACTATGCTCAAAATGTACTACCGGATACCTAGAACAAGTATAAGATCAACTTATAAGCTACCACAAAGCCTAAGTTTAAAATAAGGAATTTTCAGCATGTTTCCAGCTTTGCGTTATCTACTTGACAACGACTTTGGGAAGTCAGGAAGACCAGATACAACAAACCTTAGTTCTAGACATTTGTTGGGCACTCAAAGGCCTTTTCAAAAATATAAGGTTTGACTCTTGAAGAGCTTTAATAAAAGAGTTATGATTTTTACAAAAACAAACCTGTAGCCTCGTCAGAAATTAGACCAGTTCTGAAAATCGTCGTTTTTGGCACTCTTCTGAGCAAAACCAGAAGAAACTTCGTTCTTATCAAATTTTACTGACACTTGGACCTTTCCAAAAATATAAGATTCGTCTCCTAATTCGTCCAGATGAATCTTCTGTGATGTTTGCAAGATGACTAAAAATTTCAGTCGTATAGAGTCTTTAAATTCAACTTGAAACTTCAAGTGATGAATCCAAGACTTTATGAACTTGATTGTTTTGTGTTATGAATGTGAAAGAGAGAGAAAAGAGCAGAGATGAATGATAGAATGATCATCAAATGCTTGCTTATATAGCCCAAGAGTTGCAACTAAGTGCCAAGAATACACACCTTGGCCATGAGGTGTTCATCATGTGTTTACAACTCATCCTTGAGTGTAATGGCTGAAACTTTGGCCTTAAAACAAACTAGAATTCAGTAGGAACATGTTCATTGCATGATTACAAGCTATAATCCAAGTCTTGGTTAGTTTGTGTGGGGTTTATGTCAAGAACACAAGCTTGACTTGACTTATTGACTTTGGTTGACTCTAAACTTTGATTGTTGATTATTATTTGTGTAATTAAATGTAGTAACTAGTCTATATAAGTATAATTACTTTTATCTATGTGGTTATAAATCAATTACATGTATTTATATATTTATTAGTTATCTAGTTCAAGTACACAATTGCATATTTATTTTACTAGTATGTACAATATATCTAACTAGTTAATTGATTCCGAAATTAATAACAAAAATACTCACGAGCGTACAACTTTTATAAATTATTATAAATCCATAATATGGATAAATCATTTCATATAATATAAAGGTTGTGTCGGTTTTTGTCCTATTAATGGAATTATCATCTAACCACCGACACTGTTCCACCGACACTGTTGTAACCGTACATTATACTTAAGGTTTCGTATATACGTTTTTCCTGTTACCATAGTTACTCAATTATCATCTATTATATAATTTCTATAACATGTACTGGGCTAATTTCATAGTCTGCTAATATGGCCCTAATTCTAGAAGTTCAAATATGACATTATAATTGGCCCAATTTACAGATAAATGTACACAATTATGTCCAAATTTACGTTTATTGAAATAGTTAATCGAATTACATGCACAGTCAAACGGTAAAAATCATGAATGTTACACATATAATTCGTTCCATAACTGGTCTAGGTCATTAGAGGATCAACTGATGTCGAAAACATGTGTTTTGATTGATTCGGTGACCTGAAACGATTGTTATTGTGTTGCAAATCAATTGGGGGTTGATCAATGTTTACATTGCTTCATTATGGTACAAAAGTCGTTCATAAGGTTTGGGTTCGTTTGGGGTGTGTTTGGTTAAGTTTTGGAGGTTAAAGAAAGAGGTTTGTGCAGATCCGGAGTCAGATGTGGCGCATCCATCATGATGCGATGCACTAAATGTGCCGAGGATTTGGATGCGACGCATCAGCTCTGATGCGACGCATCCGGCGTCTGAATTTTGAAATGCCCATAACTTTTGAACTGTAACTCCGTTTTTGACCAATAAGTTATCCACGGAATCGTGAGAGCGTCTACTTTCTAATGGTAATGCTTTTAAAAGATGATTATGTTAGGTCCAGTTTTGCTGAAAACTGGAGCGTCTCCAGTTGCATCTAGAGACATGAAGATTTGTCTAGAAATATTTGAAATCCAGTGGCCAGTGTACAGTTGATGCCACTGGAGCTTCACTCCAGTTGAGATCTGATCAAAACCTGAAGACATTCCAGTTGAAGTTGAAGATAACAAATGGAAGAAAGAGAATGACCATGGCAGCGAAGCCCAGTGGACATCAGTGTAAAGTACTTACAAAGCTTTACACTGATTACGATAAAGACCTTTTTACTTTATGTACTATTATCCGGACAATACCCTTTGTCTATGATTAAAGTACAAAAGTGCATAAAGTATCTTGGATAAAGTGACTTTATGTCTTACTTTATCAAGCATGTTCAAGAAATTAAATGCAATTTCTTAAATGCTCTCAACCATATTTGTACGGCAAGGTTGACATCCCAATGTCAACCTTTGCCTATAAATAGAGGTCTTTGCACAACCAAGAAACAACCTTTGCATATTCTATTTTGCAATATTCTTGGTGAACTTGTGCAATATTCTCTCAATCGCAAAAATGAACATTTCACAACTTTAAGTGTTTCGATTGACAAGAGAATTTCCAAGTATTAGATCAATTGTATTTCATAGGTTGTTAGGATATTTACATCTTTGTATTATCTTGGTTCCGCAACAACCTGTAATTTATTTAAGTTAATAAATAAATTACACTTGAAAAATTACAACTTGGTCTCACCAGATTTACTTTATTGTATTTACTTATTGCATTGTTATTTACTTATTTATATTATCACCTAAATAAGTAATCCTCCAGATAACCTGGTATACTGTTCACTGCAACTGGTCGTCTCCAGATCAGTGAATGTATTGCAAAGTTAACTCACCATTGACATAGAGGTGTCTTCAGTAGTACCATCTCTTGAGTTGGGACTTACAAATTCTAGTGTCAAATTACCTGAAAGGTTAAATTAGTGAGTGAA
>CM067173.1:78580292-78587792 GCA_034093135.1 Erigeron breviscapus | reverse complement strand
AGATGTTAATTGTTTATTTGTTGATTGTTGATATGATTACTTGTGGTTTAATGTCGCTTTGATTATCATGTAAATGATATATCATGTTAGGCGTATTGGTTAATGATGATTGTCGCTTTGATTATCATGTAAATGATATATCATGTTAGGCGTATTGGTTAATGATGATTGTCGCTTTGATTATCATGTAAATGATATATCATGTTAGGCGTATTGGTTAATGATGATTGTCGCTTTGATTATCATGTTAATGATATATCATGTTAGGCGTATTGATTAACGTTTAATGGTGTATTGTATAATGATATTGATGTTGAAACGTTGATTGTATTGAACTGTGCTAATGTGAAACCTTTTAGGGTTTCCTTGGACATGATTAGGTATTCTAATCCTCGCTTATCGTTAACGGTTGTTATCCGATACGGTTATTCCTTGTTACTTGTCCCTACGAACTCACCAACTTTATGTTGACGCTCTTTAGTACACTTTTCAGGTAATCAGGTTAATCAGAGACAAAATGGATGATTATGTGCTTGCATTGCTAGGATTGGACTAGCTTTGGACTTCTGGATCCGTGATCCTTATTTCCCTTTAACGGGTTATGCTTAGGGTCAACTACTATCATTTAAACATTTTCATTTAATATTGATTGAGTGTGTATCTTTGATAGATATTGATTATTGTATACATTTGAGTGAGTTTATGGATTGTTTCAATCCTATGAATGCATATAGTTTGACTCTACATAATTCCCATGTCGTGCTGTGCTTTTCTAAGTGATACCCCATGATTCCGCCATGTTGGGGTGTTACAGTAATTTCCAATATAAATTACAAGACTTGATAACAAAATAAATATCGCATATAGAATGTTTTTGTAACGGAAAGACATGCACCAACATATAGCTTTTGTGTGTTGTAAATAAACCAAGCCCAAGTTTTCTATTAATAAGTGACTTTGAATGGCAAAATGATGAATAAATGGTGGGAAAAAAGTCACTAACGGTCAAAAAACGATCACTTTTAGTCCTTTCTAATGGCTAGAATGTGCAGTTTCATTTTTAACGATCCAAACCGGTTTCTCCGATCGGTATCTCAAAGCGGTTTGATTCCTAAATCCTTGTTCTTGGTTAATGTTAATGGACATATCAGTTTGGTTCCACTAATCTGATTAGTTAGTCACTTTATTAACATTATATTCGTGTATATATTTTTATGTTTAATCCATGATTTCAGTTAACAACAACACAATGATAATAATAATAATGATAGTATTGCTTGTATACAACTACAATAATCTTAGTGATGATCAATCATTTGGAAATCTCATTTTATACCCAAACTGAATCGGTCATAGATCAAAACTAGACCTATCATCCTTTCCTTTTATTGCATGTCATGATCGGCTGATTACCGAGCCATTTCAAACCATTTTGAAATCTTTTCTATAATTAACTCGACACGCAATGAAGTTTTCTTACAAAACTTCGTTTGTTTCTATCTATCTATATATCTATATAACTTAATTCAACTTTAGAGTTGTGAAAGTCTAGTCTCGTCTGGTTTTCATGGTTTTTCTTTGCTCAAATCGTAACCGGGCCAAATAAACCAGATTTTCTCAAAACTTAAACCATCAGACCAGACATTAACAGCTTAATCTGAACCAACCCAAATATCCATGTTTAGCCAGTTTGAACCGCTCGATGAACACCCCTAGTGTGACTATTGGACCATTATGCAAGTGTTAGTAAATCTCGTCAAAGATTTAAATGATCACAAGTATACAACTCAAATGTTATCTACCGGGAAGTGATACTTGACTAATGAATCGCATAAGTTGATTTTACGTTTTTTCTTGAACATGTGTACATTTGACAAGTGTCATTACTTTGACCAAGGACCAACATGCTTTCATGTGCAATGCACGTGGGGGCCTATAAGTAAAACTAACTTTTGTTAATGTAAGGGGCGAGTCGTGATAACTATAGGGGTGAACGTTAATATAAATAAACCAAAAGGTTTAAAACTCTAATCACGACAACCACAAAGGGCATTTGTGAAATTAACTCTCCTTTTAATAAACACAAGTTTTTACTGACTTTTTTTGAAAATTATACCATTAAAACAATCAATTTGAGCTTAAGTATTTTAAAATTAAATTAATACCTTGATTTGATGTTACTGAAAATCCAAAAACCTTTTCTTTATATATTTGAACCAAGAAAAAAGTCGGTACAACAAACATCATTTAACATAATTGTTGTTGCACTCATATCCAATAGATTCAAGATGTATATATAATAAACTTAGAAGAACTTAAAGAGACAAATAAAATTTTACAGCACAAATGATTATCCCTTCTAATTAATTAAAACTGTGAAAACATTAATGTAACGGTATTACGTTACATATATATATTACACGTATATTGGAATTCCATCATCAGTACCGGATATAATTTATTTATGGTGTTTAATTTAGTTATTCGGATTAATTTCTATGAATGTAACGAACTATACATGAATGTTTATGTTGTGTAACGAGCTACTCTAATGTTTATATTACGTAATTAACTTTTATATCCTGTTTATTGGATGTAGCCCGGTATGCAATCATATAAGCTGTCACTTGTAATTTTTTTAATGATAGGGTACATCCAATAACAGAGATTTTAAAGTTCGTTATATACAATAAACATCCCAGTAGTTCATTACACGACATAAATATTTGTGTATAGTTCATTATATTCCCAAGTACTTATTTAATTCCTTATCTATATCATATATCATAGTCTAATAATTTTTTTTAAATCACAAGTATCGTTTAGCTAGGACATTTTTTCATTTTGCTACATGCCTCTTTACATGCTCCCTCGCTCGTATAACAATATTTCACATTAGCACAGCAACAAAACGTGGGTACTCCAACCCCGATCCTACCATAGCAACTTAGATCGTCGCCCAGTCCATGTGTTTTCATGCCACTGATTTCATTATTTCTACCTATATTAGTTCAAAATGAAATACATAAATAAATAAATAAATAAATAAATTTTTGTATTCTTAAAATAAGAAAAAACAAAACACTACTGCATGGAAGCAACGTGTACATTACCTTCTTAACAAAACTATTTTTTAAAAAGAAAAAAGGTAAAACTTTTAAATTATTCATTAAATCATACGAGTACTATTTTTTAGTTCATTCACATACAAAAAAATTGTTAAAAAGTATATATAAAGTCATATATAACTTGATTTGTTCATATAAATGATACATGTGAATGTATCAAGTTATATATGATGTTTATAGGGTTTTTTTAACAGTTTCTTTATTCTTATACGAGCTTTTAATGATTTCTCACGTTTGAAAGAATTTAAAACACATGTGATTTAATATATAATTTAGATATTTTCACGATCTTTGATATTAAAGGCTCTAAAAAATAAAATGAGTATTAAAGTAAAACAAATAAAACAATATGTTTCTCTTCACTGAAAATCACCGTGCATCATGAAAATTATCGTGCATCAATATATATATATATTTCTCATGAAATTATATATATATAAATTATCGTGCATCAATATTATACATATATAATATATTCGTGAATCTTCATGCATCAATTTGACCATGATCTAAGGTCAAGATTTTGTCCTATTTGTTTTAGTTTAATACTTGTTTTACAATACTAAACCCCTATATTTTTATATATATATACACACACATATATAAACATATATGTAATGTAATGTTATTATTTCAATATATCATCAATATATATGTATATATAATGAGAACTTACCCTCATAACAATCGAGCATTAAAAGAAAACTTAACAACAAAACGATCATTGTATGTGATTTGTGAAACTCGACCATCTTCATGGATGTTTTTTCAAATTTGTATTCTGTTTACTTTGGAATAGAGAGACTTATATAGATGAAATTAGAGTACCATGGTTTATAAACAGTCAAAAGAGATTATTTTTTTTGGTAACTAGTTTGATGACGAATATCTTTGATCCATGTCAAATATTATATATTCATCACTGTTTTTGAATAATTTTCCTAGCCATCCAAAAACGTTTTATTTAATGAGATTCGAACCTTAAGACATCATGATGTCCTCCTCGTTGGTCCATCTTGAAAGTGGTTAATACCATGATTTATACTGGCTCTTATGCCTTGCCAGCAGAAATCAATCCAAAGATTGTCCTCGTTAAGATTTTGCTAAATATTTTTCTAAGGTAATACAAGTGTTAAATTCATAAATTGTTTAACATAAAAATAATCAACTATATATAAAAACTTTAATTTCAAGCACCACATAAAAAATGTTAATACTAACTTTTGACCATAACTTTAACGGGTATATTTATTAAAAAAGGAAAAAGGAAAAAGAATAAACAAATTACAGGGAAGTTGTCTCGATCTTAGACATACCTTGAAAGCATATACTGTAATTACATTTTTGGTGTGAACATTTTCAAGTGTTAATATAGAATTAAGTAACTAAGCGATACTTTTAGCATCAAATAAATTGTCTATTTTTAACTAGAGACTAGAGATGTAATGTAGAATAGTGTTGAGTTAGTAGTTGTGCTAGATATAGCTTGATGCACACACATATAACATGTCGTATGTGTAAACTAAAAGTCACTATTTGTAATTAACATTTTTTTTTCCGTTGGTATAATGTATGTCCGTCTACCCAAAATAGAGATGTATCTTCGTAGATTAAAAGGATTGATACTTCAAAATATAAACAACTTTACACAAATTGTCACTGTTTATATCGAATTTCAATCAAGTGCATTATATGTAATGAACTTTTAAATCTTATGTATCTGATCATTCAAAAACTTACAAGTGACAGTTTATATGGTTGCTATATATCACAGATACATACAATGCATAAGATTTGAAACTTCATTACATATAATGCATAGGATTGAAGTTGCATAAACACTATGATAATTCGTGTAAAGTTATTTACATTATAAGATACTAATCCCTAGATTAAAACCCCTATCTTGTACCAATTTTCTTTTTCTCTAATGATTTAATTGGAATACTTAAAAATTCACAAGCCGTATAAATGTGTAGTGTGAGCTATCCCTACCCTCACAGTAGTATATAGGCATACGTAACGGAATGTTACATCTGTTAGAAATATGTGAACAATAATCATGTTCAGAGTTTTTACCAAATTTTACATCTGTTAGAAAGATGTAATACGTAATTGTAATTACTAGAATTAACAATTTCCTATTTTTAAGACGTTCTCAATGATCAATATTAAAAGCTATTCTATATAGTTTAAAAAAGAAAGAAAAAAAGAAGTTATAAGGGACAATTATGTAAAACATGAGACTTTAACTTAAAAAATTATTGACATAGTCACGTCTAAATTAACTTGTTACAAAATATATAAAAAAAAAATTAATCATTTATTATGAGTGCGGTAAAGATTTAACTATTTGTTACATTATGTAATTTGTAATTTTTAAATTATACTCGATGTTTTTGAACCGGTGATATCGTAGTTGCACCAATTTTTGAAGATTTCCGGTTCAATAAATACAGGTCGGTGACAATGAACTAGATCGAAACGTCTAGAATCCTTGGTAATCTAGTTGGAGGTTCCATCTTCTCATCACTTGGAAAAGCAATCAGTTTGAAACCATGAACAAATGACATGAACCCACAAGATGTCGATTGATGGCTTCAATGCACCTCCTGTAGAATCATAACACGATATAATACGAATACCAAGCTAATGCGTATTACAATGCACCACCGACTGTTCTATCTACCTTATATCTAGTGGTATTATCTCACGAGGATCTGCGAATTCGCAGGCCCACAGGAACATTTCATCCTGCTAGTTTTGCAGCTTAGACCACAAACGGATATTTCAATAAGATCATAGTCTTGTTCCCAAAACAAATGAGAAGCTTTTCCAGAATTTTCTGAAAGGATTTTGTATATAAAAAATCCAGCGATTATTCATTTTTGCTAAAGTCTAGATTGCTTCCCTATGAACATCCCACTTCTTGTGTCTTCTCATTAGGAACCAAGGACCTATAGTAGTCGGGGCTAGCCCATCCCCATGGGCAACGCAACAGTGTCCTGAGGGGGGGATTTAGAGGCCTTAATCCTGGCTAGTGATCAGTATCCATCTGTCTTCAGAAAGATCGACTGTCTTTAATGTTATTTCAATTTTCTTCCCATCTTGGCGCAAAGCTAATGTAAACTAAAATACACGAGATAAAAACATCATGACTTATTAATCACAAAAATATAGGTGGCATGATTCTTAGGGAATGAGTTGGAGTTGATACGTGCCTTTTTTAGTACATGTTAAAAATGGGGCGGGTCAGGTTAACCAGTAAAGTAGTAAACCATCTTTTGTCCATTTAATAAGTTTTTTTACACACAATTATTTTGTTAATCATGATTCACAAATATATATTATTAAAACAAAAATCTGAATATCTGGATGACACAATTTAGGAGATTTTATGCTACAAAAATATACTTATGTGGGACTTCAGCCTGCTTGATCTTTTCTCCATTTAGCAATTTATTTGAGCAATTAGGCCTATTTGATCAGAACTAGTTTATTAAGTCCTATTGCCAAGCGCACCTAGAATTGTTCCTCTTTTTGGTATAACAAATCTTACAGGAGACACTTGGCTTCAGAAGTGAAAGGAATGATTCCTCTTCCATGGTATAAAAAATTAACTAAGATAAATCCATTCATGCTAGAAGTTTTGAACTTGCCACCTCTAAAAAATACTTGCAAATAAGAAAAACAGCTAAGTTGCAGCAAAATGTACCTGTCATAAAAGAGTAGGCGAGGAACCATCATTGGGATACGACCATGGTCTGTATTTTATCAAAAGTGTATTATAGTTTCATATGGCATATCAAAAATATGAAGTGAACAAATCTGTATATGCACTGCTTGCTTGACCCATGAGTGTGTAAGAATTCAGAGATTGGGTTTTTTTAGCAGCATGTCCAAAACCTCACTGCCTTCAGAAAACCTGGTAAGTAAGCTATTTATATTTTTCCAACTCATAGAGCTGCAAAACACAAGTATACAACCAAAACAACATTTTTGTCAGTGCTAAGCATACTTCTCATTCGCAAAGTAACACTGCAGTGTCTATATCAAGTATTAGAGACTGTGCTACAGTTAATGAGAAAACAAATTCAGATTAATTAAATATAATTTTGAGAATTTGTCAAGAAATTACCTGCTTGATGTATGTGATGAAAAATCTGATCCATTATCCCATTTCTCAAAAAGTCTGATGAGAGAACGCACAAAAGTGCTCGGCTTATTTCTCTAATAACTTTTCAATATCCGTGTGTGGAAGAAACGAAGCTTCTCTGGTCAATACTGATCCCTGTGTGTGAATGTCATCCGAATTACAACATCCGTATATTAGGTATCTTCAAGCTGAGAGATTATCTCTCTCTTCTGCCAG
>CM067173.1:78503604-78579292 GCA_034093135.1 Erigeron breviscapus | reverse complement strand
TCTAATTTGATAGATTATAGACTTTGTGTTTTAATAATGATTGATTACATGTTTTGGTGTTATTTATATATTGTTCATGATCAGTCCCTCTATGTTTTATTATGAGAAACGTGCTGCCATACTCTCTTTTTGGCCACATATTAACCAACTCATGTGACTAACAATATTAAATTATTAATTTTTCTACTTCTTTAATAAACATAAACTGTTTTGGAGAAAATCAGAATCATTTGGGTAAGTCCATGGTAACATAGTTTTGAAGGTGCAAAAGTATAAATAAAATATTAACTGATTATTAGATATTTATATAATTGGATTTTTAATTAAGACGAAGTTTCGACAAAACAGCTTAGAGTGATTTTCAAAACGCAGTTGCGAAAACAGTTTTCTCTGTTCAGATTACCTTACTGTGAGAGGACAAGTCTTTTGACTTAGATGTACACCGATATCGTTGTTGTTTATCAATACCCTTACTAATTTGCCATAAAATAAGTTGTTCTTTTGTACCTCAAAAATAGCATTAGTTTAAGTTAAATGACTGAATATGTTAAACACTTAAATGGCTTGAGAATTTAGCAAAATGTGATTTAGTTGCTGTCGTCGAGCGATTTGAGAAACCTTGGTGAGTGACCCAACACAGCTTTAGACTTACATTTAACATTTGGTGTGTGGGTGTTTAAATACTCCAACGATCGCTAGATGATTGCATGGCCTAATTATATCCATCTATATATCATTGTTCTAATGAATTTGACTACAACTTTAGACTTTAACGATTCTTTATAGTGCTTAAAATACACACTGAAACAGGGCTGTAGTCACCAGCATGTGCCTGCACTTACAGCAGCATTGTAACTAGCTAAACCAAGTGAACCGAACCAGCTGTTAGTGATCCTTTAGTTATTTTCAACAAGATATAAATCTCTAAATTAAACCTTTAGAGCTTTTCTTAGGCAAAATTCAAAGGGTTGTATAATTGGTACTGTTTGATCACCGTCTCCATTCAGACGAATATCACTTAAATTCCAAAAAGGTTTGTTTTTCTCATCTTCATTGTCACACCTAACAAAGGAAGTTAGCCTCATAATTAACATTCAACGTGTAGAGCTGAGTTGAAATCTTACATTTAGTTGTACTTTTTTTTTTGAAAAGCAAAGAAGTATATTATATATAACGGGCCACTAGCAAAGCACTAGCAGCCCAAAGATAGTACAGTTACATTTAGTTGTACTAGATCAATATAAGGTTTTGATGTGACAATGTAAGTGGCTAATCAAAGATCAAATCACATATATGAAAGAGGTCAGATAAGGAGGTGCATGTTCGGTACCTAAAGTTACACATGGTTCATCAAAACATGAACTTCTCTCAACTAAGACGTTCAGGTGTATCAAGTTTGTGATCAAATAGTAGAAAGACTTGAGAAAGAAAATATATAGATTGGGGATTTTAATTTGTACAATTTACATCTAAAGTGTGTTAGTTTATGTAATTAAACACTACACAGTTAAGAAATTGCATAGTCGCAAGAGCTTGTAAAGGTGTAGAGACCCATTCCAAATACAAAAAATGATTTCAAATTTTGACCCGTTACCCAACTCGCCAGAAAATTTGAAACACAGATTTGACACTGTGAGTTGCCCGTAAAACAGATTCCACGCCGCCAAGTGCTGAAATTTAACCACCCCGAATCATTGGACCTCATACCCAACATGAGCCATGTGCTCAATTTAACCAAGTTGGACCACTATACACATGATACCCAGCTTCACTACTTAATGAAGAATTTGTATATTGTACATGAAAAGGTCAAAAGACTATTACTGTCAGAGAAAAGATATGATTATGTTTTATAGTACTATATGAATACCTGCTAATTTATCTGATTTATATTCATAATTATACTTTGAAATGATGGACGGTTCTGTGATCCAAAGACCATATACCAACAACAAGGAACACAATAAGATTATTATTATAAACTGCAGTTCTTTAACAACCTTTTGGTGTATAGTTCCTCAAAACTCAAATGTGTGACACAATGTGGATCTATCACTGATGGATTTGAAATTTTGAAGTCAAAAGTGATCTCAACTGTATCTTAGAGGCCCTACAGTCTTGTGCGTATGATGGGTCGATATTACCAACTTGAGTTAAATAGTATTAGTACATTAGCGACCCAACTTGAAATCAGAAGTGATCTATATTTTGACCCATTGGACAAATCTATAAATATGTTCAGCTCCTAACTAAATTGAGTTATTACCAATTGGCAATTGGGCTACTAATTCCTTTGTGTTGCCAAAAACCAATTATAAAGATAAACCTAATGCCTGTTTTAAGTAATTGGGTTACATAATCACCAAATAGCCACTGCAAAGAAAAATATCACACAACACTACTTATTATCAAACTAATATGTTTATCAGAGTAGAGTAAGAGTTCATATCATTTGAAGTTCTATGCAGCAGCTTTTTATCATATGTTTACTCAAATTCGATCAAATGGGAGACACAATGTAATGAATACTGATATGGTCAACCTTTACGCTGGGACTCATCACCAGGCATTAACATCCTCATGCTGCTGCATATGGTCAACCTTTAAGCTCAGCTTCAGCCGATTCAGATGCCTGGCCACAATCGCCCTCTTCAACATCTTGCTGTTTTTCTTCAGCATTTTGCTGCATTTGTTCTTCTGTTTGACTAGAACTAGAACCAGATGCAGCCTCTTTATTAGCTCCCTCACGCTTGGCTTCTTGTGCCAGTTTTTCAAGTACTTCACTAAAACGAGATCTGTTACAACTCTCCTTCTCATCGACAGTAAGCTCATTATACAACATCTCCAGTTCACGATATGCATCAACAGATTCCCCAGGCTGTAACAAAAAACAAAAAAAAAGATCGAAAACGTAAATATCATCCCATAGAAATTTGACTTATATAATACGCTGACCAACCTACTGAGTTATTGAGAAATTGGAATCAATCTGCTCACCTCATAGATGGCTGGGTAGATTAAGTTCAAGGCTTTGACTACTTGTGGCTGAGGTCCAAATGTGTGAAGGGTTCTCTCCGATGGTGAACAATCAGGGCCTCTCTGAAACTGAACATTCACCATTTTAGTGACCAATATAAAACCAAGGTAATTATCTAAGAAAATAGGGAAATAGAATAACAAACCTCTATCCAGGCACCAGACACGATTTCCATTGGCAAGATATCCTTATAGCTATCACCAAATAGACGCCTAATCTGTACAAACAAAAGGCTTCAGAACAACAAGATAACAAACTCTGGTTTTAAGTCCACTTATGTGTAGATTTATTACCTTTTGCAAAGGGAGCTTCTTTTTGTGCTCACCAATAGTTGGTGGCATCAGAATCACTGGGAATGTCGGGCCATATGTCTGCAGAAGATTTGGAATGTTTTAGTATGAAACGGTCCTAATATCCCCTTATACGTCTAAATACAATCTGTGCTATAAGTACACAATGAGCCTATTTAAATACTACCTATGCAGTACAAAAAATTGGTATAACTTTACAAAGTCGCAACAATAATCAAATGTTAATGGGCTGGAAATAGATGACTAACCTGTAGAATTTTATCTAGGATAAGATGTTCAGCAGTTCTAACTTGGTCAACCGTACCCATCAAGTGGATGAATGATTGACCAACAGCAATGCTTTGACCATCAGATAATAACCCAATAGTGCATTTTGAGACTCTGTGGATGTTCTCAAGATGTTTGCAATCTTCCCCGAGAACTTTGTTAAGCTATAAGTATCACAAGTTATTATCAAGACAATGATAATTGGTTCGGTAATTGGAAACAAACAAAACATAGGATGTCACTTACTTCTGTATTACGGATCCGATGCATTTTTCCTTCTGTTTTCTCCCCTGCAGCAACTGCCTTGGCTAGATGATGAGACTTTTGGTAATCGTTCTCTGAAACAGTTGTCAAACACAAACATAAGAAACAGCCGTAATGTTTACATCTCTTATAAATTTTAACTTCTTACCAAAAAATTTCCAGTAGTAGATCTCCCCAGTATTTGGATTCGTATTAACTTTCAGTAAAGATTTAGGCAAGAGCTGAGTTGGATCTTCGATTTTCGCCTTTGCATATTTTTCTATTTGAGCAGCTTCATCAACTTCAATCGGCTTCTTTCCTATTTCCAGCTCACTTGTTCCACCAGAACTTTTACCATCAGTTCTCTCGGCTTTTTTCTCTGCTGCAGATGATTCTCCAGGCTGCAACAAAAAAATAAAGTAAATGCCACTGATATATGGACCAACAAACCTATTGAGTTTTCAAAAAAGTTAAGCTAAGATCACCTTATCGATTTCTGACTGAATTACTGGCAAGGCATTGATAACATGTTCTTGGGGACCGTATACCTTGACTACTCTGTCCAATTCTGAGCTACCAGGAGGGCCGCGATCAATCTGAAGATTCACCATTATAATAATTTAATATCAATCCAAGTTTCTACAGTATACTTATTTTTCGAGATAGGGGCAGATACAACTACGTACCATCATCCATGTACGAGTTTCCATTTCCAGTTTTATGAGATTGCTGCTATTTGGGCCAAGGAAAGACCCAACCTATATTAACAGATACAAACAACAAGGCTTCAAAAACAGCAGAAAAAGTAATGAAGTGTAGTTTCATCGAGTATGAGTACGATTTATCACCTTGTTCAAGGGAATGGTCACATGTTCCTCATGAATTATCGGTGGCATCAGAATTACTGGAAAAACCGGGCCATCATATGTCTGCAAACAGTTACAGGACGTGTAAGTATGAGACGACGCTGATTTCACTTCAAAAAAGAAAAAAGGAAATGGACACGAACCTTTAGGATCTTATTTAGGATGAGATGTTCAGCAGTTTTTACTTGGTCAACGGTACCCAACATGTCGATATATGTATGATTCTGAATATCGCTTTCTGCATTAGCTAATACTGTAATTGTGGCTTTTGAGACTAAGTGAATAATCTTCAAAGTGTCACAGTTTTCCCCAAATGTTGCAAAAAGCTGTAAATTAGAAAAAATGAGTATGGTATACAATTTATCAGAAGATGCAAAGAATGAAACAGATTTAAATGTGGGAATGATGTCACGTACATCTTTATTACGCATACGATAAACTTTCCTATCTGTTTCCTCTGGATTCACTTCTAAAGAAAGTGCTGATACTGATAACGAAAGAGAATCTCGTCAGACATATTGCAAAAAAAAAAAAAGAAGATAAAAACTCATACAGAATATCGAAAATGCAGCTCTGTTGTAGCAAACCCAATACACCAAGATCCGTTTCAAGAAACATAGCACAACAGAATCCATATGAAATTAACATAATTTCTCCAAAAATACTCATTAGAAACGAAACAAACATACATCGATTACTTGTTACTGAAATCAAATAAACACGATTACTGATGAAAAAACCTAACAAGAACCATAATTACTCTGACATCAACTTCAATAAACGTAATTAGCAAACAAATCAGATTACTACTACACTAATTTTGTATATAGACCATCACTTGAACATATTAATTTTATAAAAAAAACGCATCTCGAGGGCAAATCGATAGATCAAGTTCACAAAACGAAACAAACATACATCGATTACTTGTTACTGAAATCAAATAAACACGATTACTGATGAAAAAACCTAACAAGAACCATAATTACTCTGACATCAACTTCAATAAACGTAATTAGCAAACAAATCAGATTACTACTACACTAATTTTGTATATAGACCATCACTTGAACATATTAATTTTATAAAAAAAACGCATCTCGAGGGCAAATCGATAGATCAAGTTCACAAGACGAAACAAAGATCCATCAAATACTTGAAAATAGCAGTTATAATACAAAAACAAAAATCGAAATGCATACAATTCGATAGAGACGTTAGGAATCGTATAAAACCCTTATCAAGTAATTCTTGTAGTTGCTTCATCATCTCTTGCATCTCCGATGGAGCCAAACGGTAGGGAGTCTTGGCAATGGGGTTAGCCCCCGGAATGAGATCAATGGAAAACTCAACTTGCCGTTCGGGAGGAATGCCCGGCAAATCTTCGGGAAAAACATCGGCGAATTCACTAACAATAGGGATGTCTTCGATAGTTAGAGGTTTCTTTTCAACATCAACGATGTGAGCAAGATAAGCATGACATCCATGAGAAATGTAACGTTTGGCACGAGCAAAAGTACATACGGAAATAGAACGTTCCTTCCTATCACCATACACCACCAAGTCTTCGCCTTTAGAAGTCTTCAAATATATCGCCTTTTCATCACACGCGATTTTGGCGTTACACGAGCTTAACCAATCCATACCCAAGATTATATCAAACTCTCCCATCGGAAAAGGGATTAAATTGGCTTGAAAGAGTTCCGAAGAAATTTTAATTTCACATCCCCTATACACATCCTTCACTAATTCCATTCTACCATTACCAACCTCAACTTGCAAAGTATTTTCTAGACATGACTTCGACACGGGAATAACATGAATTACTCTAGTTGCAACGAATGATCTATTCGCCCCCGAATCAAAGAGAATTCGCATAGGCACATCATAAACAAGAAATGTACCTGTGACAACATCATTCGTGTTCCTTGCTTGATCCACAGTGAGTTGAAAGGACCTTCCTCGTTGATTCCCGTGAGTTTGGGCGTTTTTCCTTTCCGCTTCCCTCCTCCTTTCCTCGAGTCTCTCCTCATGGGTCAACTTAGGGCATGAGCTTCTCATGTGGCCCTCCTCAAAGCATTTGTAGCATATGACGGCCTTTTGTGGCTTGGACTTGCACTCCTGGCTTGAATGCCCCGGTTTCCCACAAGTAAAGCAACCTTTCCCCGACACCTTACATACCCCCAATGATTCCTCTTGCACGGTCGGCACCAAGGGATATTCTTTCTAGTAGAGTGGTTGCCGGAACTACCCTCTTGTCTAAACCGTTTGTTCGGAGAGTTGGTCCCCTCATGCTTCCTCTTCAACTCACCATCATCATCGACTCTTGATTGTTCAATTTCATGGTCTCTAGCCACATCCGCCAACATGGAAAAAGACTCCATTTGACGTAGGCTTATCCTTTCCCTCAAGCTCTTCTTCAACTTCATATAGAATTGCTCCTTTAACAATTGGTCGTTCTCAAGAAATTCCGGACAAAATTGAGCCTTGTCCAAGAAGTGGGTTCGAAATTCGTTCAAACTCATACTACCTTGACAATCATTGAGAAATTCACTTCTCAACTTGGTCACTTCAGCTTCTGATCTAAACTCCTTGAAAAACATTGTCTTGAATTCGGGCCATTCAACATGATCTAACGCTTCCTTCTTTATTGCCAACAAACTATCCCACCATCTCTTTCCACTGTTCCTTAGCATACCAACCGCAAAAATGACCTTCAGGTGAGAGGGGCATTGACTAGTGCGGAATGCTCCTTCAATCTCAGATATCCATCGTGTACAAACGATGGGATCACGATCACCGTGATACTCCGGTGGGTGACACACTTCAAAGTCTCGAAAGGTGAACTTCTTCTTGTAACCCCTTTCTCCCGTCACTTCTACTTTTTTCTCTTCTACATTCTTTTTGTCCTTACCCTTGCCATCCCTCTTCTCAAACTCTAGTTGCACATTCAAAGCCACTTCCTCTCTGATCATTTGAGCTATGTGATCATTCACAGCCCCTTCCATAGTCTCATTCAATTTCTTAAGTAGTAGGGGTGTATATTTCTCTAATGCTCTCCCTATTTGATCCGAGATATCCATGCTACCTTCGGCAAATAAGGGCTCTTCTTCTTCGTTCTGATTGTGGTGCTCTTCTCCCTCATTATGATCGTCGGCCATACTTCAATAAGAGTAGATAAAACGAATTTAATCACGCAACCTATCTAACTCTATGACTAGGAGCCAAAACTTATAACTTGATACTACACCGTCCCAAGGTTTGATGCCGCTAGTTTATAAATTTATTAGTATTTCAACCGCAATAAGGCCGGCTTCTTATTGTGCTTTAAATACTAACAAATAGATAATCTAACATTATCAAACACATTTTCAGTCCCATATAAAATTTCGGTTACCTAGGGTCGAGTCTCAACTAAGGTTTAAGTCTAGGCACTCTCCATACAAGGGAATACCTAAATCCCTTAAACCCTGGCTCTGATACCAACTTGAAAGAACTGAACTCGATAAACCGAAAACGACAAATATTTTTTTTTTTTTCAGTGATAACCCACTGCGCCGCAGTGGGTTTGACACGCTCCCACTGCGCCGCAGTGGGAACTCCCTGACCTTCGGGTGCAAAAACCCCCACTGCGCCGCAGTGGGTTTGACACGCTCCCACTGCGCCGCAGTGGGAACTCACTGGTCTCAGGCCTGTGCAGAATTTAGCAAACCAACTTTTCCTTTAACACAAAACTCAAATCCAAACCTTTCAAAACCATGACTAAGACTTCAAATCATATAAAAAGCACCATTACCACATAATTAGCCATTCATAAACAATTTGCGATTACATGATACTTCAAATGGGTCGTTTATCCATTTTGACACAATTTCGACCAAAATGCAACTTCACAAACTTTCCAAAAGCTTTACTCCTGGACTTTTACATAATTTTTAACAAAGGTATGACCATCAAATCAAAATGTACCAAGAGCCAAGGGGCGAGGGATTTCTAAGCCTCTAAACCAAAAGTTGTCATTCATCCAAGAATGACCTAGTACCTTCACGTCTTCCAGAAACACTTCAAGCTCTAAACCAAGACTTTCAATTCAACAACACTAGTTCCTTCTTCCGGAACTACCTATAAAATGGTAAACAACTAAAATATAAGCAAAGGCTTAGTGAATATACTTGCATACATTTACGAATACGAAGGAGGGCAACGCACAAAGGACTATTACATGTAACCCATGACACCGTCGTGCCATACCTACATGCTCACCTTTGTACAATAAACAACATATATGGATCCATTAGAGAATATCGGGGTTCTTAGGCCCCGAGAGGTTCTTAGGCCTTTTCTCAAACAACAATAGGGGTTCTTAGGCCCCGGAGGTTCTTAGGCCTCACAACAATTGACCCCACCCGGGTCTAGCCAAATCAATTACCACACATGAATAACACATTTCAACATGATGTGGTCAATTGACCCAACGTAAACATAAAGGTATGCAAATATACTCACCTCCTCCGCAAATAGATCAACAAAGCTAAAACGATTAAGCACAAACAAGCTTCAACCTATAATCATGTCATAAAATGCATAAGCTTATAATAACAACTTGACTAGCTTAACCTAGCCATACTCAATCACTAGCCTTTCTAAACCCAAAACCCAACCCATTTGTCATTGAGTCTCCTTTTTACTTCCACCATATCATAGGTAGTTCAACCTACCATTTTCATCAACATTTCAATTAATTGTAAAAACTCATCTTTTCTCATAAACCAAAATTATCACATAAGCTTATCAATTTCATAATCAAACTCAACACATAACTCAATGACAACTAGGTTAACTAAGGAATTGGGGAAAAATTAGCCATAATTCATTTTCTAGCAAAACCCCCAATTTGGTTCATCCCTGAACCCTAATTTCACAAGAATATAAAGACTAAATTTAGGGGAAGTCAATACCTCAACAAACAATAAGTTAAATCAAGACTTTGGATTACAACTTCTTTTCTCCCATTTTTCCTCTAGAATTTCGGCCACCACCACTTCTTTCCTCAAACCCTAGCTTTTCAATTACTTGATTTTAAGAGGTTATTGTTATGATGATCTTAGAGTAGCTTGATTGAATTGCATGAATTGATAATGGAAAGCAATGAAGATGAAATGAGAAGAATAGATGGGAGTTGTGGAATGGTGAATCACCAACAAAAAGGGTGGCTGGCACACTATGGGGCTGCCACGCCCCATTTACTTTTTGGGTAATAAAATACCCGCTATCCGCTAAAGTTCCAACTAAATTAACCCCATTTCCAAAAATAAAATACTAGGAAATTAATTTAATGTCGAAACTATAAAAAGGGTTAAATTCTTTTTACCTTAAATCTCTGGGGTGTTACAGATTGGTTATGTACCTGTGTTGTCTTCTTCCTCGTCTGCAAATATCCCTTCTTCATCTTCAATAATCTCGTCGTCGGAAACATCATGTTCTTTTGATTCCAAAACTGATTCTTCTTTTGATTCCATCACTGAATTATTGAAGATTATCAATAACGATTATGTCAATTAGCTGTACCACCGCCGGAGAAATCTCCAGGTTTTGTAATATGACCGACGATCGGAGATTGTTGTTTAGAGATCGCCGGAGTTTTTTATTATTATTAGCCGGAGTTTCTATTGCCGGAGGTGTGTGTCGCAACTGGTTTTCATTTGATTTCACGATTTGATTTCACAATTGATTTGATTTTTAGGGTTTTGATTGGGGATTGTGTGCGTTATATAGTGTTGGTGAGCATAGCAGGTTAAATTACTAAGTTAACCCTCCGTGTGTTTTTTTTGGTTATAATCTGGACCGTATATTTTGACTGATCTGATGGCTGTGAATAAGCCCTTGGTTTCCAGACTTTTTATTAGACTCTTTTGATCACAACCCTTATATATATATATATATATATATATATATTTATATACATATATATTAAAGGAAAATGATTGATATGCCTAAATAATAGTCTAAAGATGTACCTAAAAGTTTAGGGTTGACATGTGACATGATTAGAGGTGTAGATTAAGAAAGAAAATGAGTGGTATCAATTTGTCATTTATATATTTAAACATATATATATCATGGGAAAATAATACATACTGCATAATTGTACCTATATTAAGCACTGCAGTTGCA
The DNA here is from genome assembly GCA_034093135.1 of Erigeron breviscapus. Lineage (NCBI taxonomy): Eukaryota > Viridiplantae > Streptophyta > Magnoliopsida > Asterales > Asteraceae > Erigeron > Erigeron breviscapus. The sequence goes on along the minus strand of CM067173.1, from coordinate 78,568,394 downwards.
AAAATTAAAATTACAAAATCACCCTTCATGTTTTATAATATACATAAATCCCCCTGAATTTAACCCTGAAGTACCGAAAGTTTGTACAGCACGCTGTACATATGATTCCGCCATATATCATTACCCCTATTGAAATGCATTTGTATCATGGGATATAAACGACCGATAGACACTCGACTCGAAAAACTAAAAGAAAACAAGCTTTTTCTTTTCTTTTTTATTCGCATGTCATTCGATTGGATCATGTCATATACCATTTTTTTTCTAATTTATTTTTTACTTAAAAAAAGAAAAACTAAATTTAACAATAACGTAAGCACTATATTTATATTGTGCTGCTCTAGTTCCTCCCATAAACCCTCAGATTCCCACCGACCAACTTTCTGCCTCAGTCTAGCTGCTTACTTTAACATCGTTAAATCATCTCTCTCTCCCCCTCACTTTGTTAATTACTCTGCTTGGTAATTATATTATATATCTACACTTGTTGATAAACTATTGGATTTAAACAAATCCTTTCGTGTGTCATTGCATACTAGGTGTTTGATGAAATGCCTGAATGAAGTTTTGTTTAGTCGTAAGTTTTCGTTTATCACTTGTTTTTCTTCTTCTCGTAAATGACATGATTAAATAACATGGTGTGACGTTTTAAATGAATGTACCCACAGAATTTGATATCCTCGTACGTCTACGAATCGCCCCGAATATGTTGTAGGATTCACCAAAAGGTTAATTTAATGATGCCAAGTTAGGTTTAATGATATAAAACACAACCTAGTCACTTTAGTTGTGCTTGAATGAAAGAAACAAACAAATTTTATCGATGCATATACACGAAAAGCTAAGATAAATGAGATGCTTATATGGAAATTAGGAAATAGGACATGTACGATTAGCTACTTGGATCGTAAATTAAAACCTTATGAGATGGTACTTGGTTTGTAAGTTTTATTTGAAATGCTGAAGAATGACTTAGCAGTTTGATTACGAATAGAAGATCTTAAACCCTACCGTTAATTAGGATGTAATTGATGAATTTGTTGTTCATATATTTCCTCCAATGTTACTTAATATTGAATATATCTAGCAAGTATATGTATGATGTAAAACATGTGTACTATCCTTCTGTCATCATAACTTAGTGGTTATTTCTGTTACAGGTTTTGACCGGTATTTGCATTGTACACGTTATCCTTCAAATCATCAAGGATATTGTTCATAAAATCAATTTTGGAAGTCCGCAATCACCACATTTGAGTTAATGTCTATGAATCTTCTACTTCAATCAATTTGCGGTTAAAGAATGTTGATAGAAACTAGAATTTCTGAGTATCATGTGGAAGTCTGTGTCTTTTCTTCAAAATCGTCTGAATATTCGTTTCTGTAATATGACAACGTCTACTTTTCATTCTAAAAGTGGTTTCTTCTTTCCAACCAATAACCCTGAGATAAACTACGCACTAACAGACTTGGTGTTTTCTTTTAATCGGATGGTTGACAGCAGACCCATTCCCCATGTTCGTGAACTTAATTATATCTTGGTTGAAATTGCTAAAATGAAGCAATACTCTGCTTCCATCTCTCTGATTCTAGGACATGACTTGTTAGGCTTTAACTCTCAAGTTATTCCTAATATATATACGTTTGGTATTGCCATAAACTGCTTCTGTCATATGAAACAGTTGGACTTTGGTTTCTCATTGTATGGAAGAATGGTTAAGGTTGGTTTTAAGCCTGATTGTGCAATAATTAATACTCTGTTAAGAGGGCTTTGTGCTAGAGGGGAAACTTCTTATGCCGTGATGTTTTTTAATGAAATTATGTACAATGGGTTACAACCAAATCTAGTAACATATGGTACTATAATACATGGCATTTGCAAAAAAGGTGAGTCACTTGCTGCTTTGCGTTTGCTTAGAGATATGGAGGAAACTGGAAGGTGTCAACCTGGCACCACCGAGTATAATATGATTATTCATGGCCTTTGTAAAGAGGAGCGTGTTACCGAAGCTCATGAGCTAGTTTTTGAAATGATAACAAAAGGTATTCCGCCAGATGTTGTAACATACAATAGCTTGCTTCTAGGTTTTTGTAATACAGGTCAAGGTCGATGGGAGGAGATGCAGGGATTGGTGAATGAAATGCAAGCTCGAGGCCTCTCATTAGATGTAGTTACTTGGACCATTTTAGTTAACTTTCTGTGTAAAAAAGGTGAGGTGGAGGATGCACATAAGATAGTTGAAAGGATGCTGGAGAGAGGTGAGAAACCCGATACTGTTATTTACACTGCACTAATGCACGGGTATTGTTTGCTTGGTAAAGTGAATGATGCTAGAAAGATTTTCAAGGCTATGATTGAACAAGGGTGTGTGCCTAGTGATGTAAGTTACACTGTCATAATGCAAGGTTATTGTTTGCTTGGCAAAGTGGACCATGCTAGAAAGATCTTTCACACTATGATTAGACAAGGGTGTGCACCTTGTGTTATAAGCTACAGCATCTTGATTAACGGGTATTGCAAGGCCAAAAGGTTTGGCAAAGCTGTGAATCTCATTAATGAAATGTTTCATAAAGGAATTGCTCCTAATATCAAGACATATACCACTCTCATTAATGGTTTTTGTCACATTGGAAGACTTGAAGAAGCATTCATGGTTCTTGATGAAATTCAGAAACGTGGTGTATATCCAAATATTAATACTTACTCTATTCTGATAGATTCTTTGTTGAAGAAAGGAAAAATAGATGAGGGTCTGAAATTGTTAAGGACTATGGAAGATAAGGGCATGGTCCCTGATATTGTTCTTTGGACTAGTCTTATTGATGGCATGTGTAGAGCTGGGAAAGTAGATGCTGGCCATGATTTTTTTCGTGGACTCCATGATAGGGACTTGCAACCTAATTGTCGTACCTATAATGTCTTGATTGGTGGACTCTTTAGAAATGGTAAACTTAAGGATGTGAAACATCTGCTTCAAGAAATGATGGTTAGAGGCTGCATGTTGGATGCTGTTACTTACAATCTAGTTATTCAGGGATATCTTCGATATAATGAGACAAAAATTGCATTATTTTATCTTGACAGAATGCTTGATGCTGGTTTCTCTGCAAATCCAAACACATCACTTATCCTAGGGGACTTGTTGGCCACAAAATCGTTGGACAATGCATCCAAGTTAGTACTTAAGAAGTATTATCGGCTTAGAGAAATTAAAAAGTTTAGATCATGATCCAAGGAAGGTATGCGAGGCAGTAGACCGTGTTTACTGAATAAATGTTCGGTGAATATGATATGAATCAGTAGTTCTTGCCTAAATGAATCCGAATGACCCCCAAAAGGTATTGAATGCAACTTTACTTATGACATTTTTCAAACATTTTTATACTTAAAATTATGCTCAATGCAATTTCTTTTGGCTGCAATAGTTACCTTTTAACTCTTATATAGTGTGTAAATCAAGGTTGCAAACTACTTAATACGATTACTTATTTACCGTGTGGAGAAAACTTTTTTCATGCATACCTGCAATTTTGTATGCCTAAAAGAAAGTTAATTTGAAGAAAAGGCAATAGAAACCTTCCCAGTCATATCTATCGACGAATGCCATGTTTATTTTCTTTTATCTCACTCAGGACTATACCTTTTTGAGTAGTCTATGGTTGAGATCTCCCCCCACCCACACTACATTTTTGGACGTTCATGGGTGGATGCAATTGTTCGATCGTTTCTTAATTAGGAGAAATGAGACATTGAGTTTAATTTGATTGCGACGCATGAGGAATCTGCTACATAGTTGCATTAGGGACCTATAATTATGCTTAGTGTTGCTGTGCATTTAAGTAAAAACTAAAGTATATACTAGAGATGGCAAGATGAGTGGGGCTGGTAACGGGTCACTTTTAAGTACACGTCAAAACACGCCTGGTTTAGTTTTGTTGACTTGCCATCACTTTATAATGTGGGATCTCACAAAAATGAATTTATAACTTTGCAGGAAATATGTCTCGAACCTTGTGACACTTTACCATAGACTCCAACTGAAATCTGAAACACTGCAAAATCAAAAGAATCACAAACTCAGTTTGAAGATACCTATTGATGTTCGTTTCTTCCACACACGGATATTGAAAAGTTATTAGAGAAATAAGCCGAGCACTTTTGTGCGTTCTCTCATCAGACTTTTTGAGAAATGGGATAATGGATCAGATTTTTCATCACATACATCAAGCAGGTAATTTCTTGACAAATTCTCAAAATTATATTTAATTAATCTGAATTTGTTTTCTCATTAACTGTAGCACAGTCTCTAATACTTGATATAGACACTGCAGTGTTACTTTGCGAATGAGAAGTATGCTTAGCACTGACAAAAATGTTGTTTTGGTTGTATACTTGTGTTTTGCAGCTCTATGAGTTGGAAAAATATAAATAGCTTACTTACCAGGTTTTCTGAAGGCAGTGAGGTTTTGGACATGCTGCTAAAAAAACCCAATCTCTGAATTCTTACACACTCATGGGTCAAGCAAGCAGTGCATATACAGATTTGTTCACTTCATATTTTTGATATGCCATATGAAACTATAATACACTTTTGATAAAATACAGACCATGGTCGTATCCCAATGATGGTTCCTCGCCTACTCTTTTATGACAGGTACATTTTGCTGCAACTTAGCTGTTTTTCTTATTTGCAAGTATTTTTTAGAGGTGGCAAGTTCAAAACTTCTAGCATGAATGGATTTATCTTAGTTAATTTTTTATACCATGGAAGAGGAATCATTCCTTTCACTTCTGAAGCCAAGTGTCTCCTGTAAGATTTGTTATACCAAAAAGAGGAACAATTCTAGGTGCGCTTGGCAATAGGACTTAATAAACTAGTTCTGATCAAATAGGCCTAATTGCTCAAATAAATTGCTAAATGGAGAAAAGATCAAGCAGGCTGAAGTCCCACATAAGTATATTTTTGTAGCATAAAATCTCCTAAATTGTGTCATCCAGATATTCAGATTTTTGTTTTAATAATATATATTTGTGAATCATGATTAACAAAATAATTGTGTGTAAAAAAACTTATTAAATGGACAAAAGATGGTTTACTACTTTACTGGTTAACCTGACCCGCCCCATTTTTAACATGTACTAAAAAAGGCACGTATCAACTCCAACTCATTCCCTAAGAATCATGCCACCTATATTTTTGTGATTAATAAGTCATGATGTTTTTATCTCGTGTATTTTAGTTTACATTAGCTTTGCGCCAAGATGGGAAGAAAATTGAAATAACATTAAAGACAGTCGATCTTTCTGAAGACAGATGGATACTGATCACTAGCCAGGATTAAGGCCTCTAAATCCCCCCCTCAGGACACTGTTGCGTTGCCCATGGGGATGGGCTAGCCCCGACTACTATAGGTCCTTGGTTCCTAATGAGAAGACACAAGAAGTGGGATGTTCATAGGGAAGCAATCTAGACTTTAGCAAAAATGAATAATCGCTGGATTTTTTATATACAAAATCCTTTCAGAAAATTCTGGAAAAGCTTCTCATTTGTTTTGGGAACAAGACTATGATCTTATTGAAATATCCGTTTGTGGTCTAAGCTGCAAAACTAGCAGGATGAAATGTTCCTGTGGGCCTGCGAATTCGCAGATCCTCGTGAGATAATACCACTAGATATAAGGTAGATAGAACAGTCGGTGGTGCATTGTAATACGCATTAGCTTGGTATTCGTATTATATCGTGTTATGATTCTACAGGAGGTGCATTGAAGCCATCAATCGACATCTTGTGGGTTCATGTCATTTGTTCATGGTTTCAAACTGATTGCTTTTCCAAGTGATGAGAAGATGGAACCTCCAACTAGATTACCAAGGATTCTAGACGTTTCGATCTAGTTCATTGTCACCGACCTGTATTTATTGAACCGGAAATCTTCAAAAATTGGTGCAACTACGATATCACCGGTTCAAAAACATCGAGTATAATTTAAAAATTACAAATTACATAATGTAACAAATAGTTAAATCTTTACCGCACTCATAATAAATGATTAATTTTTTTTTTATATATTTTGTAACAAGTTAATTTAGACGTGACTATGTCAATAATTTTTTAAGTTAAAGTCTCATGTTTTACATAATTGTCCCTTATAACTTCTTTTTTTCTTTCTTTTTTAAACTATATAGAATAGCTTTTAATATTGATCATTGAGAACGTCTTAAAAATAGGAAATTGTTAATTCTAGTAATTACAATTACGTATTACATCTTTCTAACAGATGTAAAATTTGGTAAAAACTCTGAACATGATTATTGTTCACATATTTCTAACAGATGTAACATTCCGTTACGTATGCCTATATACTACTGTGAGGGTAGGGATAGCTCACACTACACATTTATACGGCTTGTGAATTTTTAAGTATTCCAATTAAATCATTAGAGAAAAAGAAAATTGGTACAAGATAGGGGTTTTAATCTAGGGATTAGTATCTTATAATGTAAATAACTTTACACGAATTATCATAGTGTTTATGCAACTTCAATCCTATGCATTATATGTAATGAAGTTTCAAATCTTATGCATTGTATGTATCTGTGATATATAGCAACCATATAAACTGTCACTTGTAAGTTTTTGAATGATCAGATACATAAGATTTAAAAGTTCATTACATATAATGCACTTGATTGAAATTCGATATAAACAGTGACAATTTGTGTAAAGTTGTTTATATTTTGAAGTATCAATCCTTTTAATCTACGAAGATACATCTCTATTTTGGGTAGACGGACATACATTATACCAACGGAAAAAAAAATGTTAATTACAAATAGTGACTTTTAGTTTACACATACGACATGTTATATGTGTGTGCATCAAGCTATATCTAGCACAACTACTAACTCAACACTATTCTACATTACATCTCTAGTCTCTAGTTAAAAATAGACAATTTATTTGATGCTAAAAGTATCGCTTAGTTACTTAATTCTATATTAACACTTGAAAATGTTCACACCAAAAATGTAATTACAGTATATGCTTTCAAGGTATGTCTAAGATCGAGACAACTTCCCTGTAATTTGTTTATTCTTTTTCCTTTTTCCTTTTTTAATAAATATACCCGTTAAAGTTATGGTCAAAAGTTAGTATTAACATTTTTTATGTGGTGCTTGAAATTAAAGTTTTTATATATAGTTGATTATTTTTATGTTAAACAATTTATGAATTTAACACTTGTATTACCTTAGAAAAATATTTAGCAAAATCTTAACGAGGACAATCTTTGGATTGATTTCTGCTGGCAAGGCATAAGAGCCAGTATAAATCATGGTATTAACCACTTTCAAGATGGACCAACGAGGAGGACATCATGATGTCTTAAGGTTCGAATCTCATTAAATAAAACGTTTTTGGATGGCTAGGAAAATTATTCAAAAACAGTGATGAATATATAATATTTGACATGGATCAAAGATATTCGTCATCAAACTAGTTACCAAAAAAAATAATCTCTTTTGACTGTTTATAAACCATGGTACTCTAATTTCATCTATATAAGTCTCTCTATTCCAAAGTAAACAGAATACAAATTTGAAAAAACATCCATGAAGATGGTCGAGTTTCACAAATCACATACAATGATCGTTTTGTTGTTAAGTTTTCTTTTAATGCTCGATTGTTATGAGGGTAAGTTCTCATTATATATATATATATAATATATATATTATATATATATATATATATATATATAATATATATATATAATATATATTGATGATATATTGAAATAATAACATTTTTATATTATATATATGTGTGTGTATATATATATATAATATAGGGGTTTAGTATTGTAAAACAAGTATTAAACTAAAACAAATAGGACAAAATCTTGACCTTAGATCATAAATTGATTCATGAAATTCACTAATATAATATATATGTATATATATTGATGCACGATAATTTTCATGATAATTATTCATGAAATTATATATATACATATATATATATTGATGCACGATAATTTTCATGATGCACGGTGATTTTCAGTGAAGAGAAACATATTGTTTTATTTGTTTTACTTTAATACTTGTTTTATTTTTTACCTTTAATATCAAAGATCGTGAAAATATCTAAATTATATATTAAATCACATGTGTTTTAAATTCTTTCAAACGTGAGAAATCATTAAAAGCTCGTATAAGAATAAAGAAACTGTTAAAAAAACCCTATAAACATCATATATAACTTGATACATTCACATGTATCATTTATATGAACAAATCAAGTTATATATGACTTTATATATACTTTTTAACAATTTTTTTGTATGTGAATGAACTAAAAAATAGTACTCGTATGATTTAATGAATAATTTAAAAGTTTTACCTTTTTTCTTTTTAAAAAATAGTTTTGTTAAGAAGGTAATGTACACGTTGCTTCCATGCAGTAGTGTTTTGTTTTTTCTTATTTTAAGAATACAAAAATTTATTTATTTATTTATTTATTTATGTATTTCATTTTGAACTAATATAGGTAGAAATAATGAAATCAGTGGCATGAAAACACATGGACTGGGCGACGATCTAAGTTGCTATGGTAGGATCGGGGTTGGAGTACCCACGTTTTGTTGCTGTGCTAATGTGAAATATTGTTATACGAGCGAGGGAGCATGTAAAGAGGCATGTAGCAAAATGAAAAAATGTCCTAGCTAAACGATACTTGTGATTTAAAAAAAATTATTAGACTATGATATATGATATAGATAAGGAATTAAATAAGTACTTGGGAATATAATGAACTATACACAAATATTTATGTCGTGTAATGAACTACTGGGATGTTTATTGTATATAACGAACTTTAAAATCTCTGTTATTGGATGTACCCTATCATTAAAAAAATTACAAGTGACAGCTTATATGATTGCATACCGGGCTACATCCAATAAACAGGATATAAAAGTTAATTACGTAATATAAACATTAGAGTAGCTCGTTACACAACATAAACATTCATGTATAGTTCGTTACATTCATAGAAATTAATCCGAATAACTAAATTAAACACCATAAATAAATTATATCCGGTACTGATGATGGAATTCCAATATACGTGTAATATATATATGTAACGTAATACCGTTACATTAATGTTTTCACAGTTTTAATTAATTAGAAGGGATAATCATTTGTGCTGTAAAATTTTATTTGTCTCTTTAAGTTCTTCTAAGTTTATTATATATACATCTTGAATCTATTGGATATGAGTGCAACAACAATTATGTTAAATGATGTTTGTTGTACCGACTTTTTTCTTGGTTCAAATATATAAAGAAAAGGTTTTTGGATTTTCAGTAACATCAAATCAAGGTATTAATTTAATTTTAAAATACTTAAGCTCAAATTGATTGTTTTAATGGTATAATTTTCAAAAAAAGTCAGTAAAAACTTGTGTTTATTAAAAGGAGAGTTAATTTCACAAATGCCCTTTGTGGTTGTCGTGATTAGAGTTTTAAACCTTTTGGTTTATTTATATTAACGTTCACCCCTATAGTTATCACGACTCGCCCCTTACATTAACAAAAGTTAGTTTTACTTATAGGCCCCCACGTGCATTGCACATGAAAGCATGTTGGTCCTTGGTCAAAGTAATGACACTTGTCAAATGTACACATGTTCAAGAAAAAACGTAAAATCAACTTATGCGATTCATTAGTCAAGTATCACTTCCCGGTAGATAACATTTGAGTTGTATACTTGTGATCATTTAAATCTTTGACGAGATTTACTAACACTTGCATAATGGTCCAATAGTCACACTAGGGGTGTTCATCGAGCGGTTCAAACTGGCTAAACATGGATATTTGGGTTGGTTCAGATTAAGCTGTTAATGTCTGGTCTGATGGTTTAAGTTTTGAGAAAATCTGGTTTATTTGGCCCGGTTACGATTTGAGCAAAGAAAAACCATGAAAACCAGACGAGACTAGACTTTCACAACTCTAAAGTTGAATTAAGTTATATAGATATATAGATAGATAGAAACAAACGAAGTTTTGTAAGAAAACTTCATTGCGTGTCGAGTTAATTATAGAAAAGATTTCAAAATGGTTTGAAATGGCTCGGTAATCAGCCGATCATGACATGCAATAAAAGGAAAGGATGATAGGTCTAGTTTTGATCTATGACCGATTCAGTTTGGGTATAAAATGAGATTTCCAAATGATTGATCATCACTAAGATTATTGTAGTTGTATACAAGCAATACTATCATTATTATTATTATCATTGTGTTGTTGTTAACTGAAATCATGGATTAAACATAAAAATATATACACGAATATAATGTTAATAAAGTGACTAACTAATCAGATTAGTGGAACCAAACTGATATGTCCATTAACATTAACCAAGAACAAGGATTTAGGAATCAAACCGCTTTGAGATACCGATCGGAGAAACCGGTTTGGATCGTTAAAAATGAAACTGCACATTCTAGCCATTAGAAAGGACTAAAAGTGATCGTTTTTTGACCGTTAGTGACTTTTTTCCCACCATTTATTCATCATTTTGCCATTCAAAGTCACTTATTAATAGAAAACTTGGGCTTGGTTTATTTACAACACACAAAAGCTATATGTTGGTGCATGTCTTTCCGTTACAAAAACATTCTATATGCGATATTTATTTTGTTATCAAGTCTTGTAATTTATATTGGAAATTACTGTAACACCCCAACATGGCGGAATCATGGGGTATCACTTAGAAAAGCATAGCACGACATGGGAATTATGTAGAGTCAAACTATATGCATTCATAGGATTGAAACAATCCATAAACTCACTCAAATGTATACAATAATCAATATCTATCAAAGATACACACTCAATCAATATTAAATGAAAATGTTTAAATGATAGTAGTTGACCCTAAGCATAACCCGTTAAAGGGAAATAAGGATCACGGATCCAGAAGTCCAAAGCTAGTCCAATCCTAGCAATGCAAGCACATAATCATCCATTTTGTCTCTGATTAACCTGATTACCTGAAAAGTGTACTAAAGAGCGTGAACATAAAGTTGGTGAGTTCGTAGGGACAAGTAACAAGGAATAACCGTATCGGATAACAACCGTTAACGATAAGCGAGGATTAGAATACCTAATCATGTCCAAGGAAACCCTAAAAGGTTTCACATTAGCACAGTTCAATACAATCAACGTTTCAACATCAATATCATTATACAATACACCATTAAACGTTAATCAATACGCCTAACATGATATATCATTAACATGATAATCAAAGCGACAATCATCATTAACCAATACGCCTAACATGATATATCATTTACATGATAATCAAAGCGACATTAAACCACAAGTAATCATATCAACAATCAACAAATAAACAATTAACATCTCGGTCCATATCATAACAAGTGAATCAACCAACAAATACGATGCACATACACTTCTTATAATTCTACTTTAAAGGAATCATCGATGCTTATATATAGGGTCACCCGCAGCCTTCCCACCACATCTACTATTCATAAAAAGTATAATTATCTTCCATGTATGTACAACTATCTAAAGCACAACAAGTATTCATAACGAAGTCAAAGTTAACCGAGCAACAAGTCAATACATTAAACAAACAATCAATCAACAAATATGTACACTTTTCAGCCCGAATCTCAATTGAGTAGGGAGGGTTTACGAAACTCACCTGGAAGTAAAGCAATTCCAAGTACTAGTACAAGTACTTTACTATGCTCAAAATGTACTCCCGGGTACCTAGAACAAGTATAAGATCAACTTATAAGCTACCACAAAGCCTAAGTGCAAAATAGGGAAATTTCAGCATGTTCCCAGCATTGCGCCATCTACTAGACAACGACTTTGGGAAGTCAAGAAGACTAGATACAACAAAACTCAGTTCTAGACATTTGTTGGGCACTCAATGGCCTTTTCAAAAATGTAAGGTTTGGCTCTTGAAGAGCTTTAATGAAAGAGTTATGATTTTTACAAAAACAAACCTGTAGCCTCGTCAGAAATCAGACCAGTTCTGAAAATCGTTGTTTTTGGCACTCTTCTGAGCAAAACCAGAAGAAACTTCGTTCTTATCAAATTTTACTGACACTTGGACCTTTCCAAAAATATAAGATACGTCTCCTAATTCGTCCAGATGAATCTTCTATGATGTTTGCAAGATGACTGAAATTTCAGTCCTATAGAGTCCTTAAATTCAACTTGAAACTTCAAGTGATGAACCCAAGACTTTATGAACTTGATTGTTTTGTGTTATGAATGTGAGAGAGAGAGGAAAGAGCAGATATGGATGATAGAATGATCATCAAATGCTTGCTTATATAGTCCAAGAGTTGCAACTAAGTGCCAAGAATACACACCTTGGCCATGAGGTGTTCATCATGTGTTTACAACTCATCCTTGAGTGTAATGGCTGAAACTTTGGCCTTAAGACAAACTAGAATTCAGTAGGAATATGTTCATTGCATGATTACAAGCTATAATCCAAGTCTTAGTTAGTTTGTGTGGGGTTTATGTCAAGAACACAAGCTTGACTTGACTAATTGACTTTGGTTGACTCTAAACTTTGATTCTTGATTATTATTTGTGTAATTAAGTGTAGTAACTAGTTTATATAAGTATAATTACTTTTATCTATGTGGTTATAAATCAATTACATGTATTTATATATTTATTAGTTATCTAATTCAAGTACACAATTGCATATTTATTTTACTAGTATGTATAATATATCTAGCTAGTATATATATCTATAAATATATATATATATATATATATATATATATATATATATATATATATATATATATATATATATATATATATATATATATATATATATATATATATATATATATATATATATATATATATATATATATATATATATATATATATATATATATATATATATATATATATATATATATATATATATATATATATATATATATATATATATATATATATATATATATATATATATATATATATATATATATATATATATATATATATATATATATATATATATATATATATATATATATATATATATATATATATATATATATATATATATATATATATATATATATATATATATATATATATATATATATATATATATATATATATATATATATATATATATATATATATATATATATATATATATATATATATATATATATATATATATATATATATATATATATATATATATATATATATATATATATATATATATATATATATATATATATATATATATATATATATATATATATATATATATATATATATATATATATATATATATATATATATATATATATATATATATATATATATATATATATATATATATATATATATATATATATATATATATATATATATATATATATATATATATATATATATATATATATATATATATATATATATATATATATATATATATATATATATATATATATATATATATATATATATATATATATATATATATATATATATATATATATATATATATATATATATATATATATATATATATATATATATATATATATATATATATATATATATATATATATATATATATATATATATATATATATATATATATATATATATATATATATATATATATATATATATATATATATATATATATATATATATATATATATATATATATATATATATATATATATATATATATATATATATATATATATATATATATATATATATATATATATATATATATATATATATATATATATATATATATATATATATATATATATATATATATATATATATATATATATATATATATATATATATATATATATATATATATATATATATATATATATATATATATATATATATATATATATATATATATATATATATATATATATATATATATATATATATATATATATATATATATATATATATATATATATATATATATATATATATATATATATATATATATATATATATATATATATATATATATATATATATATATATATATATATATATATATATATATATATATATATATATATATATATATATATATATATATATATATATATATATATATATATATATATATATATATATATATATATATATATATATATATATATATATATATATATATATATATATATATATATATATATATATATATATATATATATATATATATATATATATATATATATATATATATATATATATATATATATATATATATATATATATATATATATATATATATATATATATATATATATATATATATATATATATATATATATATATATATATATATATATATATATATATATATATATATATATATATATATATATATATATATATATATATATATATATATATATATATATATATATATATATATATATATATATATATATATATATATATATATATATATATATATATATATATATTATATATGTATATATATATAATATATATATATATATATAGTGATATATATATCTTCCAAAAGGTGATATAGAAACCGTGGGTTATCTTGAGGGATTCCGCACCTCAACATATCCTTAGTCAATCTCGTTTCGACGGTCGGACAAAAGAGGGCGACCTGATTCGGGACTTACACTGTATTATTGTAACACCCGTCGATTAGAAAACCTGAATTTTCAAAAAATTTCCCCAAACGGCGTTAAAATCTAGCGGAAGCATTAAATGAAACATTTACAATTCCTACCGGAATTGTAATTTATTAAAATGGTGTTACTAAATCCGTAATCATAGCAAGACATAAAAGAAACCATGATGTCACCAACATAAATATCATATCAAGTCTTACATAAGTTCATCTTGTAAAATCCAAGACATAAAAGAATCATAATAAGTATCATAAATAATGTCTAAGTAATGAGGTCTCTAATGGGTAGCTAGACATCCAAAGCATCTACCCCGCCTCACAAGCATCCTTACTTCAAACCTGTTTATCCTGAAGGCACAACATTTTCAAGAAACAAGTGTTAGCTAACGAATTGGCTAAGTAAGAATACATGTAACTAATAAAGCATTTGCCGATTTTACTTTCATAAAACATAATCATTTCATTACATTACATACACATACACATCATCATGTTATGAATCAAAGTCCTAGTTGTGCCTATCATCATTCATTCACTTTTCACTTTATCTTTCACTTTACACTTTACACTTTTGGTGACATTCGTCACCTATCACACGGGACGGTGGGGGTTGTGTGTAGGCGGTTCTAAGACCTGACAGGGAACCTCACACCCGACATGATGGGTATTGCCTGCCGGCGATCCATCGGCGTCGTTTAGGAAAAGCAAAGTTAATCCCGAAGTATACCGTTTATGCTCAAACACATTGGTGGTGAGTTACTCCACCCGGATACACTCAAACACGTACTCTTCGTCGCAAGGAGCCACTCAAGCGACAACATGATAGCATTCATCACATATCACATCACATTTGCACATATATACATTTCATAATCACATGATAGCATTACAAACTACATTATGTAATACATAGCCCATATAGCTCCCGCATAATCCCGAGTACCCATAATCATTACAAGATATCATTGGGGAAGTTATCATATGAAAACTATGTTTTGTTGTACCCTCAGTGTGACAAATCATGTATCTTACCTCGTAGAAGTGCACAACAAATGATAACGTAAGTTACCGAGCTTTGCAAGTATTCCCGACTACCTATAATCATTAAACGACCAATAAATGAGCTAAACAAATACCCACTTACTTATGGTCATGAATCATGTCTAAATACCTATAAACATGACCCATGACAATGCTTGATGCATCGGAGATTCGATTAATACTTTAGAGCTCACAGAACTCGGCGGAACTCGACCTTCACTCACTAATTTAACCTTTCAGGTAATTTGACACTAGAATTTGTAAGTCCCAACTCAAGAGATGGTACTACTGAAGACACCTCTATGTCAATGGTGAGTTAACTTTGCAATACATTCACTGATCTGGAGACGACCAGTTGCAGTGAACAGTATACCAGGTTATCTGGAGGATTACTTATTTAGGTGACAATATAAATAAGTAAATAACAATGCAATAAGTAAATACAATAAAGTAAATCTGGTGAGACCAAGTTGTAATTTTTCAAGTGTAATTTATTTATTAACTTAAATAAATTACAGGTTGTTGCGGAACCAAGATAATACAAAGATGTAAATATCCTGACAACCTATGAAATACAATTGATCTAATACTTGGAAATTCTCTTGTCAATCGAAACACTTAAAGTTGTGAAATGTTCATTTTTGCGATTGAGAGAATATTGCACAAGTTCACCAAGAATATTGCAAAATAGAATATGCAAAGGTTGTTTCTTGGTTGTGCAAAGACCTCTATTTATAGGCAAAGGTTGACATTGGGATGTCAACCTTGCCGTACAAATATGGTTGAGAGCATTTAAGAAATTGCATTTAATTTCTTGAACATGCTTGATAAAGTAAGACATAAAGTCACTTTATCCAAGATACTTTATGCACTTTTGTACTTTAATCATAGACAAAGGGTATTGTCCGGATAATAGTACATAAAGTAAAAAGGTCTTTATCGTAATCAGTGTAAAGCTTTGTAAGTACTTTACACTGATGTCCACTGGGCTTCGCTGCCATGGTCATTCTCTTTCTTCCATTTGTTATCTTCAACTTCAACTGGAATGTCTTCAGGTTTTGATCAGATCTCAACTGGAGTGAAGCTCCAGTGGCATCAACTGTACACTGGCCACTGGATTTCAAATATTTCTAGACAAATCTTCATGTCTCTAGATGCAACTGGAGACGCTCCAGTTTTCAGCAAAACTGGACCTAACATAATCATCTTTTAAAAGCATTACCATTAGAAAGTAGACGCTCTCACGATTCCGTGGATAACTTATTGGTCAAAAACGGAGTTACAGTTCAAAAGTTATGGGCATTTCAAAATTCAGACGCCGGATGCGTCGCATCAGAGCTGATGCGTCGCATCCAAATCCTCGGCACATTTAGTGCATCGCATCATGATGGATGCGCCACATCTGACTCCGGATCTGCACAAACCTCTTTCTTTAACCTCCAAAACTTAACCAAACACACCCCAAACGAACCCAAACCTTATGAACGACTTTTGTACCATAATGAAGCAATGTAAACATTGATCAACCCCCAATTGATTTGCAACACAATAACAATCGTTTCAGGTCACCGAATCAATCAAAACACATGTTTTCGACATCAGTTGATCCTCTAATGACCTAGACCAGTTATGGAACGAATTATATGTGTAACATTCATGATTTTTACCGTTTGACTGTGCATGTAATTGATTAACTATTTCAATAAACGGAAATTTGGACATAATTGTGTACATTTATCTGTAAATTGGGCCAATTATAATGTCATATTTGAACTTCTAGAATTAGGCCATATTAGCAGACTATGAAATTGGCCCAGTACATGTTATGGAAATTATATAATAGATGATAATTGAGTAACTATGGTAACAGGAAAAACGTATATACGAAACCTTAAGTATAATGTACGGTTACAACAGTGTCGGTGGAACAGTGTCGGTGGTTAGATGATAATTCCATTAATAGGACAAAAACCGACACAACCTTTATATTATATGAAATGATTTATCCATATTATGGATTTATAATAATTTATAAAAGTTGTACGCTCGTGAGTATTTTTGTTATTAATTTCGGAATCAATTAACTAGTTAGATATATTGTACATACTAGTAAAATAAATATGCAATTGTGTACTTGAACTAGATAACTAATAAATATATAAATACATGTAATTGATTTATAACCACATAGATAAAAGTAATTATACTTATATAGACTAGTTACTACATTTAATTACACAAATAATAATCAAGAATCAAAGTTTAGAGTCAACCAAAGTCAATAAGTCAAGTCAAGCTTGTGTTCTTGACATAAACCCCACACAACCTAACCAAGACTTGGATTATAGCTTGTAATCATGCAATGAACATGTTCCTACTGAATTCTAGTTTGTTTTAAGGCCAAAGTTTCAGCCATTACACTCAAGGATGAGTTGTAAACACATGATGAACACCTCATGGCCAAGGTGTGTATTCTTGGCACTTAGTTGCAACTCTTGGGCTATATAAGCAAGCATTTGATGATCATTCTATCATTCATCTCTGCTCTTTTCTCTCTCTTTCACATTCATAACACAAAACAATCAAGTTCATAAAGTCTTGGATTCATCACTTGAAGTTTCAAGTTGAATTTAAAGACTCTATACGACTGAAATTTTTAGTCATCTTGCAAACATCACAGAAGATTCATCTGGATGAATTAGGAGACGAATCTTATATTTTTGGAAAGGTCCAAGTGTCAGTAAAATTTGATAAGAACGAAGTTTCTTCTGGTTTTGCTCAGAAGAGTGCCAAAAACGACGATTTTCAGAACTGGTCTAATTTCTGACGAGGCTACAGGTTTGTTTTTGTAAAAATCATAACTCTTTTATTAAAGCTCTTCAAGAGTCAAACCTTACATTTTTGAAAAGGCCTTTGAGTGCCCAACAAATGTCTAGAACTAAGTTTTGTTGTATCTGGTCTTCCTGACTTCCCAAAGTCGTTGTCAAGTAGATAACGCAAAGCTGGAAACATGCTGAAAATTCCTTATTTTAAACTTAGGCTTTGTGGTAGCTTATAAGTTGATCTTATACTTGTTCTAGGTATCCGGTAGTACATTTTGAGCATAGTAAAGTACTTTGCAAAGTGTTTTGAGCTGTACTAAGATTAACTTGTCACGAGGATTATCTACTGCTCTGATTTGCCACTACAACTAAGGTGAGTTTCGTAAACCCTCCCTACTCAATTGAGATTCGGGCTGAAAAGTGTACATGTTTGTTTAACTGTTGATTGTTGATTTGATTGATTGTATGATTGAATTGTTGATGTGGACTTGTTAGCGCATTATTTACTATGTAAGTCGCACCGTTAGCGCATTATTCATTATATAAGTCGCACCGTTAGCGCATTATTCATTATATAAGTCGCACCGTTAGCGCATTGTTAATTATTAACTATGTAAGCCGCATCGTTGTTGATCGTTATTGATTGTTATTGAACGTTGTTGAACGTTATATGGAATCGTTATTATTGAATGTTGACTTGTATTGAATTGTGATAATGTGAAACCTTATAGGTTATCCTCGGCTGTGATTAGTTCTCCTAATCCTCACTTATTGTTAACGGTTGTTATCCGACACGGTTATTCCTTGTTACTTGTCCCTACGAACTCACCAACTTTATGTTGACGTATTTTAGTACACTTTTCAGGTAATCAGGTTAATCCCGAGGCCGAGACGAGAAAGGAGGAGCAACCCGATGAGAAAGGGGGATAGGAGGACCAAATATGCTGGGTAACAGGAAAAAACGTATATACGAAACCTTAAGTATAATGTACGGTTCCAACAGTGTCGGTGGAACAGTGTCGGTGGCTAGATGATAATTCCATTAATAGGACAAAAAACCGACACAACCTTTATATTATATGAAATGATTTATCCATATTATGGATTTATAATAATTTATAAAAGTTGTACGCTCGTGAGTATTTTTGTTATTAATTTTGGAATCAATTAACTAGTTAGATATATTGTACATACTAGTAAAATAAATATGCAATTGTGTACTTGAACTAGATAACTAATAAATATATAATACATGTAATTGATTTATAACCACATAGATAAAAGTAATTATACTTATATAGACTAGTTACTACATTTAATTACACAAATAATAATCAAGAATCAAAGTTTAGAGTCAACCAAAGTCAATAAGTCAAGTCAAGTTTGTGTTCTTGACATAAACCCACACAAACTAACCAAGACTTGGATTATAGCTTGTAATCATGCAATGAACATGTTCCTACTGAATTCTAGTTTGTTTTAAGGCCAAAGTTTCAGCCATTACACTCAAGGATGAGTTGTAAACACATGATGAACACCTCATGGCCAAGGTGTGTATTCTTGGCACTTAGTTGCAACTCTTGGCTATATAAGCAAGCATTTGATGATCATTCTATCATTCATCTCTGCTCTTTTCTCTCTCTTTCACATTCATAACACAAAACAATCAAGTTCATAAAGTCTTGGATTCATCACTTGAAGTTTCAAGTTGAATTTAAAGACTCTATACGACTGAAATTTTTAGTCATCTTGCAAACATCACAGAAGATTCATCTGGATGAATTAGGAGACGAATCTTATATTTTTGGAAAGGTCCAAGTGTCAGTAAAATTTGATAAGAACGAAGTTTCTTCTGGTTTTGCTCAGAAGAGTGCCAAAAACGACGATTTTCAGAAATGGTCTAATTTCTGACGAGGCTACAGGTTTGTTTTTGTAAAAATCATAACTCTTTTATTAAAGCTCTTCAAGAGTCAAACCTTACATTTTTGAAAAGGCCTTTGAGTGCCCAACAAATGTCTAGAACTAAGTTTGTTGTATCTGGTCTTCCTGACTTCCCAAAGTCGTTGTCAAGTAGATAACGCAAAGCTGGAAACATGCTGAAAATTCCTTATTTTAAACTTAGGCTTTGTGGTAGCTTATAAGTTGATCTTATACTTGTTCTAGGTATCCGGTAGTACATTTTGAGCATAGTAAAGTACTTTGCAAAGTGTTTTGAGCTGTACTAAGATTAACTTGTCACGAGGATTATCTACTGCTCTGATTTGCCACTACAACTAAGGTGAGTTTCGTAAACCCTCCCTACTCAATTGAGATTCGGGCTGAAAAGTGTACATGTTTGTTTAACTGTTGATTGTTGATTTGATTGATTGTATGATTGAAATGTTGATGTGGACTTGTTAGCGCATTATTTACTATGTAAGTCGCACCGTTAGCGCATTATTCATTATATAAGTCGCACCGTTAGCGCATTATTCATTATATAAGTCGCACCGTTAGCGCATTATTCATTATATAAGTCGCACCGTTAGCGCATTGTTAATTATTAACTATGTAAGCCGCATCGTTGTTGATCGTTATTGATTGTTATGGAACGTTGTTGAACGTTATATGGAATCGTTATTATTGAATGTTGACTTGTATTGAATTGTTATAATGTGAAACCTTATAGGTTATCTTGGATGTGATTAGTTCTCCTAATCCTCACTTATTGTTAACGGTTGTTATCCGACACGGTTATCCCATATTACTTGTCCCTACGAACTCACCAACTTTATGTTGACGTATTTTAGTACACTTTTCAGGTAATCAGGTTAATCAGAGACAAAATGGATGATTATGTGCTTGCATTACTAGGATTGGACTAGCTTTGGACTTCTGGATCCGTGATCCTTATTTCCCTTTAACGGGTTATGCTTAGGATCAACTACTATCATTTAAACATTTCATTTAATATTGATTGAGTGTGTATATTTGATAGATATTGATTATTGTATTCATTTGAGTGAGTTTATGGATTGTTTCAATCCTATGAATGCATATAGTTTGACTCTACATAATTCCCATGTCGTGTTGTGCTTTTCTAAGTTATACCCCATGATTCCGCCATGTTGGGGTGTTACAGAATGGTATCAGAGCCGTGGTTGTAGAGAGCTAGGTGGATTGACCTAGTCTATAGCCATTACACCCACATTTTATATTAGCATGCATGATAGGAAATTTTGTGTGCAACGTGAACTGTATGATGCATAAAAATGGTTTAAACTGAGTTCGTAGGTTACTCATAGGAAAGAATAAAGTTGACTAAGAACTATCGAAATAGAAATTTCTTTAATTAAAATTGGAGTCTTACAACTTGAGATACACCGGCTCACCCATTTGAACAAACTCTAAGAGAGGTATAAGTCGGAGTGCGCTAGCCTCCAAAAAGGGCGGGTTTTTAATTGCGTCCTTCGCAAACCTTTGCCTTTGCGCTTCTTTGTGCGTTCAAATGGAGCTACCGAGCTCTCTTGTGTTACTAAGACTATAAAATAATTTTATTAAACATTATGTTATGAAGATTTGCATGAGTCTTCATACATAAACTTTTGATTCACATCAAATGCATTACCCATTTAAAGATAAGTCATTACCACAACTTGATGGACATATGATAGTGTCGGGATACACCGTGAATTGTGGAATTATTGTGATAAACGTTGATATGTGGAATCTTGGAAGTATTTATTATTTGTCCCCCCAGTAAAATGATCTCGTGGATTGCGCCTTGTGGATAAAGTATAGTAGTTAACCCGGTATGCTTAATGAGTGTTGGTTAGGTGGAGGGTTAGCCGCTGGTACACCCTGTATACATACTCGGCCAACACTTAGAGAACATATCGAAACCGAGTCTTGACATCCATTCAATATATTAACGGTGTGGAGGGTTAGCCGATGGTACACCCTGTATACAAACACTTTTAATGTGTCGAATGTTGAAGTTAAGATCCAGACTATACTTTACCCACCTTGTTATGACTTAACCCTATATATATATAAACATCGATAATTCCTTTAAAGTAGAATTATAAGAAGTGTATGTGCATCGTATTTGTTGGTTGATTCACTTGTTATGATATGGACTGAAATGTTAATTGTTTATTTGTTGATTATTGATATGATTACTTGTGGTTTAATGTCGCTTTGATTATCATGTAAATGATATATCATGTTAGGCGTATTGGTTAATGATGATTGTCGCTTTGATTATCATGTAAATGATATATCATGTTAGGTGTATTACTTGAAGGTAAATTTTGATATTCGGGTGTGAATTGTGAGACTTAACTTGTTAATATAATACGTGTGTTCAGGAAAGATGGTTAGACCAAGAAGAGCTAACACTAACTATAGGCGTCAAAATGAGCAAGAGGAGCCGATAGCTCAAGAAGAAATTGTAGGTGGACGTAGTGGTAGAGGTGGTCGTGGAGGAAGAGATAACCGTGGAGGTCGTGGTGGCAGAGGTAGTCGGGGTAATCCTAATCCCCCGATAACCGCCGAGGTTGTCACACAAGCTTTAAATGATCTCATGCCGGATCTTGTGGCTCGAATTCAAACGGCCATGAGAAATGTAAACGGACAAGAAGAACCAGAAGATGAAGCGGTTCCCGTACAAAATGAACAAGAAAACGTAAATGTAAACGGTGTAGGTGTAGGAGAAGTTTTACCTAGACCGGATTATGATGTTCGTCAACCAGGATGCTTGTTTAAAGACTTCAAACTTTGTGGAGCCCCAGAATTTAATGGAGAAAGTGGTGCTACGGGTTGCTTGGAATGGTTAGAGAGCATTGAATCTATCATTGCTCGAAGTGGTTGTGCCTTCCACCAAAGAATCACTTATGCTTCCGGTATGTTGAAAGGTGGGGCTCTTGAGTGGTGGAACGAAGAAGTTGATGAATTGGGGATCGATGCGGCTAATAATCTTTTATGGGGAGAGTTCAAGAATATGATAACTACTAAGTATTGCCCGGCCCATGAACTGAGGAAATTGCAAGTGGAATTTTCTAAACTTTCCATGAAGGGAGGAGACTACGAGAGTTACACACGCCGTTTTGGCCAACTCTCTAGACTCATTCCTCATTATGTGAGACCCCAAGAGGTTAAGATTGAGAAGTATGTTGCGGGATTGCCACATGAAGTGAGAGTGCTTGTCTCTCACCCCACCATGCCTTTGACTTACAAAGAGGCAACCACCCATACCACTAGTATAACCTTGGAACTCATTAGAGGTGGTAAGTTAAATAAGAACGATAACAAGAATGACAATAAAAGGAAGGATGTTGCCGAGTCAAGCGGCACCAAGAAAGATGATCGACGTGATAATAAGCGCCATGGTCGTGGTGGAAAGGTTTTTGCAGCGGTAATACCAACAAAGGGTCCTCAACGGGTTGGTTACACAGGGGGTAGTCCTTTATGCCCTAGGTGTAATCGCTATCATTAGCCTACCATGAGATGTGATGCTTGTTTTCATTGTAACCAACAGGGACACACCTCAAGATTTTGTCCAACTAACCCCCGGAATGGTCCTTTAAATGTTGCTCCCCTTAATACTATGCGTCCCCCGATGGTCCCGGGTTCTTGTTATGAATGTGGTAGCCAAGACCACTACCGCAACCGGTGCCCAAATCTTATTGGCCAACAAGTCCAAGTGACCGTGCATCCTAACCAGTTGCAAATTGCCGGTCCGAATCAAAACCGAGGAAACCAAGGACAACAACAACAACCTCCTCAAGCTCCTCGCCAACATTTGGCCCCCCGTGAAAGAGCTTTTGCCGTGAATGCGGCCGAGGCTCGTGGTGATCCTAATGTCGTAGCAGGTACCTTTCTCCTCAATCACCAATATGCTACTGTGTTATTTAATTCTGGAGCCGATTATAGTCTCATTTCCAATGATTTTATTCCGTTGATCGATGCTAAACCTAGCCCGTTGTCCTATTGTTTTGAACTTGAAATGGTAAATGGTGGATTGTCTAGGATTAGTCAAGTTGTTCGTGATTGTGTGTTAGATTTATGTGATCACCCATTTTACATTGACTTAATGCCTTTTGATATTGGTAGTTTTGACGTGATTGTGGGTATGGATTGGTTATCGGCCATGAACGCGGTAATTGATTGTGGTAGTCGAACTGTGAGGATTCCGTTAGAAAATAGGAAAGAATTAGTGGTTCAAGGCGAAACGACCGAACTATGGGATGGGAATGTATATAGTGTTAAAATCACAAAGATTGAATTGAAAACCGTGCCCGTAGTTAAAGACTTTACGGATATATTTCCGGATGACCTACCGGGTTTACCTCCATCTCGTGAACTTGACTTCCGTATTGAACTTATTCCTAACGCTTCTCCCGTGGCCAAAGCACCTTATCGCTTAGCCATGACCGAATTACAAGAGTTGGCCGCCCAACTCAAAGAGCTTCAAGACAAGGGTTTCATTCGCCCTAGTCAATCGCCTTGGGGCGCACCGGTTTTGTTCGTTAAAAAGAAGATGGCACATTCCGAATGTGTATCGATTATAGAGAATTGAACAAACTAACGGTAAAGAATCGTTATCCACTTCCTAGGATTGACGATTTATTCGACCAACTCCAAGGTGCTCGTTTCTTTTCCAAAATTGATTTGAGGTCGGGTTATCATCAATTACGTGTTCATGAAGACGACATTCCAAAAACCGCCTTTCGAATGAGATATGGACATTTTGAATTTACGGTGATGCCTTTTGGATTGACTAATGCACCAACTGTGTTCATGGATTTGATGAACCAAGTGTGTCAACCCTACTTGCACCAATTTGTCATTGTTTTCATCGATGACATTCTTATCTATTCTAAGACAAAAGAAGATCATTTGGAACATTTGAAACAAGTCTTAGAGATACTCCGGAAAGAAAAGCTTTATGCCAAGTTCTCCAAATGTGAATTTTGGCTTGAAGAGATCCACTTTCTTGGTCACGTAGTGAGCAAAGAAGGAATTCATGTGGACCCAAGTAAGGTTGAAGCAGTAAAGAATTGGAGACGACCCGAAACACCGACCGAAATTCGCCAATTTCTTGGTTTGGCGGGTTACTATAGACGATTTATTGAAGGCTTTTCAAAATCGCCCAACCTTTGACTCTGTTGACTCAACGGGAAAGAAGGTTTGATTGGGGTGAAAAGCAAGAACAAGCATTCCAATTGTTGAAAGACAAATTGTGTGATGCACCCATCTTGAGTTTTTTTTTTCTTTTTTTTTTTTTTTTTTTTCTTATCCAATTGTTGAAAGACAAATTGTGTGATGCACCCATCTTGAGCTTGCCCAATGGAGCCGATGATTTTGTTGTATATTGTGATGCATCTGGGCAAGGATTGGGTTGTGTCTTAATGCAACGGGATAAGGTGATAGCATATGCATCAAGACAATTGAAGGTGCATGAGAAGAATTATCCGACTCATGACTTAGAATTGGGAGCAGTGGTATTTTCTTTGAAATGTTGGAGGCATTACTTGTATGGCACCAAGAGCGTGATCTATACGATCACAAAAGCCTTCAACATATCTTCAATCAAAGAGATCTGAATATGAGACAACGAAGATGGCTTGAGCTCTTTTGTGATTATGATTGTGTTATCCGGTATCACCCGGGTAAGGCAAATGTTGTAGCCGATGCTTTGAGCCGAAAAGAGCGTATAAAGCCAAGAGCTTAATGCGGCCGAGGCTCGTGGTGATCCTAATGTCGTAGCAGGTACCTTTCTCCTCAATCACCAATATGCTACTGTGTTATTTAATTCTGGAGCCGATTATAGTCTCATTTCCAATGATTTTATTCCGTTGATCGATGCTAAACCTAGCCCGTTGTCCTATTGTTTTGAACTTGAAATGGTAAATGGTGGATTGTCTAGGATTAGTCAAGTTGTTCGTGATTGTGTGTTAGATTTATGTGATCACCCATTTTACATTGACTTAATGCCTTTTGATATTGGTAGTTTTGACGTGATTGTGGGTATGGATTGGTTATCGGCCATGAACGCGGTAATTGATTGTGGTAGTCGAACTGTGAGGATTCCGTTAGAAAATAGGAAAGAATTAGTGGTTCAAGGCGAAACGACCGAACTATGGGATGGGAATGTATATAGTGTTAAAATCACAAAGATTGAATTGAAAACCGTGCCCGTAGTTAAAGACTTTACGATGTATTTCCGGATGACCTACCGGGTTTACCTCCATCTCGTGAACTTGACTTCCGTATTGAACTTATTCCTAACGCTTCTCCCGTGGCCAAAGCACTTTATCGCTTAGCCATGACCGAATTACAAGAGTTGGCCGCCCAACTCAAAGAGCTTCAAGACAAGGGTTTCATTCGCCCTAGTCAATCGCCTTGGGGCGCACCGGTTTTGTTCGTTAAAAGAAAGATGGCACATTCCGAATGTGTATCGATTATAGAGAATTGAACAAACTAACGGTAAAGAATCGTTATCCTCTTCCTAGGATTGACGATTTATTCGACCAACTCCAAGGTGCTCGTTTCTTTTCCAAAATTGATTTGAGGTCGGGTTATCATCAATTACGTGTTCATGAAGACGACATTCCAAAAACCGCCTTTCGAATGAGATATGGACATTTTGAATTTACGGTGATGCCTTTTGGATTGACTAATGCACCAACTGTGTTCATGGATTTGATGAACCAAGTGTGTCAACCCTACTTGCACCAATTTGTCATTGTTTTCATCGATGACATTCTTATCTATTCTAAGACAAAAGAAGATCATTTGGAACATTTGAAACAAGTCTTAGAGATACTCCGGAAAGAAAAGCTTTATGCCAAGTTCTCCAAATGTGAATTTTGGCTTGAAGAGATCCACTTTCTTGGTCACGTAGTGAGCAAAGAAGGAATTCATGTGGACCCAAGTAAGGTTGAAGCAGTAAAGAATTGGAGACGACCCGAAACACCGACCGAAATTCGCCAATTTCTTGGTTTGGCGGGTTACTATAGACGATTTATTGAAGGCTTTTCAAAAATCGCCCAACCTTTGACTCTGTTGACTCAACGGGAAAGAAGGTTTGATTGGGGTGAAAAGCAAGAACAAGCATTCCAATTGTTGAAAGACAAATTGTGTGATGCACCCATCTTGAGCTTGCCCAATGGAGCCGATGATTTTGTTGTATATTGTGATGCATCTGGGCAAGGATTGGGTTGTGTCTTAATGCAACGGGATAAGGTGATAGCATATGCATCCAGACAATTGAAGGTGCATGAGAAGAATTATCCGACTCATGACTTAGAATTGGGAGCAGTGGTATTTGCTTTGAAATGTTGGAGGCATTACTTGTATGGCACCAAGAGCGTGATCTATACCGATCACAAAAGCCTTCAACATATCTCCAATCAAAGCGATCTGAACATGAGGCAAAGAAGATGGCTTGAACTGTTAAGTGATTATGATTGTGTTATCCGGTATCACACGGGTAAAGCAAATGTGGTAGCCGATGCCTTAAGTCGAAAAGAACGTATAAAACCAAGAAGAGTTAAAGCCATGAGCTTTACCGTGTTAAGAAGTGTTCGTGACTCCATTATTGAAGCACAAGAATTGGAAACTAGACCGGAAAACTTCATCAATGAAACCTTAAACGGTCTAGAAGAACAATTTGATAGAAAGAATGACAATGGTTTGTATTTCGTTGATCGATTGTGGATTCCCGTTCTTGGAGGATGGCGGTTGAAATTGATGGATGAAGCTCATAAGTCAGCCTACTCGGTTCACCCGGGTTCTGATAAAATGTACTTTGGATTGAGAGATTTGTATTGGTGGCCGGGAATGAAGAATGACATTGCAAAATATGTTAGTGAATGCCTCACTTGTTTGCAAGTGAAAGCCGACCACAAGAAACCACCAGGTTTACTAGTCCAACCAGTAACACCGGTGTGGAAATGGGAAGAAATTGCTATGGACTTCATCACGAAGTTACCTAGGACGAGTAGTGGTCGGGAAACTATTTGGGTGATAATTGACCGGTTGACTAAGTCGGCTCACTTCTTAGCCATCCGGGAGGACGATAAATTTGACACCATGGCACGTTTGTACATCAAAGAGGTGATATCCAAGCATGGAGTGCCGATTTCCGTGATATCCGATCGGGATGCTCGATTTACTTCAAAATTTTGGAAGGCGTTCCAGAAATCTATGGGTACTCATCTCGGCATGAGTACGGCGTTCCACCCACAAACTGATGGTCAAAGTGAAAGAACGATCCAAACATTGGAAGACATGTTAAGAGCTTGTGCTATTGATTTTGGTGGTAACTGGGATGTGCATCTTCCTTTGGTTGAATTCTCCTACAATAATAGCTATCATGCTAGCATTGGAATGGCCCCATTTAAAGCATTATATGGGAGATATTGTAGGTCACCGCTAGCTTGGGCAGAAGTTGGTGAAAGCCAACTCGTTGGGCCCGAAATTGTTATTGAAACGACGAAAGTGATCTCACAAATCAAAGAAAGTTAAGAGTGGCCCGAGAACGACAATTGAAATATGCTAATGTTAGACGACGACCCCTCGAATTTGAAGTTGGTGATTATGTTTTATTGAAAGTATCCCGTGGAAAGGTGTGGTTCGTTTTGTGAAACGTGGCAAGTTGGGACCACGGTACATTGGCCCGTTCAAGATCTTGGATCGTATTTGTTAGGTCCAGATTTAGTCCAGATTTACTGGACTCACTCCAGACTCGACTACTGGAGCCTTACTGAAGATCTGTCCAGAAACGTGTTCTATTGGACCTACTCCAGACTTGGAATCTGGAGTCCCTCTGAAGATTTGTCCAGAAATAATTGAAGACCAGTGAGCAAATACTTGTATAGGAAATCTGGAGTATTCTCCAGATGAGCTCACTGGACTTCACCCCAGTCCAGATCAACTCTACTGAAGACATTTTGACTGAAGTCAAAGACTGAAGTCTGAAGAAAGAAGACTTAACAAATGGCGGAGTCCACGGAAAGTCTTACCAGATCTGTACACTGGAGGATTGTCAGTGTTCTAGATCCTACAAGTCTGAACACTGATATCAAGGATTGACTTTTCCCTTTACACACTTTCCAAAGAACAATCCACTTGTTCTTTACCAAAGTATACGTGTGTAAAGGTGGTTGGATAAAGGATACACTTGCATTTGATGTGACTTTATCCTTATTCCTTATCCAATACATTTAATGTTCTTGTCGGATCATTAAATGTATGCAACCATATTTGTACGGCACAAAATTCACTGGTGAATTTTGTTGCCTATAAATACAAAGTCATTTCCTTGACATAAATACTTTTAAGCATTCATTTTGCATTGAAGTGAATTTGTCCAAATACTCTCGATCTTAAACTGGGATACTTCACGACTTTAAGTATCTCGATCCTAAAGAGTTATTTGACAAATATAGATCATTTGTAACTCATAGGTTGTTAGGATACATACTTAATTGTATTATCTTGATTCCGCAACAACCTTGTGTTTTATTTAACATCATAAATAAAATACCCATGAAAATACATAATGTACCACTTTATTTGTTTATTGCTTTAAGTCTTGTATTACTTTATTTATATACTTGCATTTATATTAAAGTAATACTAGTCCATTCTAGTGCTTATTAAACTTGTTGTATTTTGCACTTTCCTGGTTTAACCATCGAACTTAAGGGACTCACATTTGGTATCAGAGCAGAAGGCTAAACATTGCCTAGATCTGTTTCTTGATGGCTAACCAAGAAAATACACAAGGTTTTAGTCTTGGTCCCGATCCTAATGCAAATATTAATGATCAAAATGAACCACCAGTTGTTAATAACACTAATCCACCTCCTCCTCCTACTCCTGCTTCTCCACACGTGCATGTGCACTACTCAAATAATCCTGTTCCTAAATTCAGTGGGAACAGTGATGAATTTGGTACGTGGAAGGCTAGGATGGTTTTGCATGTCACTGGTATTGAGAGGAACATGATGAAAATTTTAAACGAAGGTCCTTATGTACCAACATCACCTCTCAATCCCCTTCTTGATCCTTCTGGATCTAGAAGAGGAAGGGAAAAGAGGGAGGAACATTGGTCAGAAGAGGAGAGGAGATTGGTGAATCTAGACACCTTTCTCAAAAACATGATCCTCGGGGCCGTTCCAGAAACCCTAATTCCCACACTAGTTCTTTTTCCTAGTGCTAAAACCATGTGGGATGAACTTTTAAACCAACATGAAGGAGGAGATGACACCATTGTCACCAGAAAGGTCTCCTTAAACAAGAGGTATGAGTCATTTTTTGCTCAACCTAACGAGTCTCTCACTGGTACTTACACCAGATTTATGAGTATCATAAACCAATTGAGAGGACTTGGGGTTGAGAAGGACAAGGATATACTTCTGGAGAAATTTTGTGACATTCTACCCACCAAATGGTCTCACATGATCCTAGTCTTACGACAAGGAAAAACTCTGCACACACACACTCTCTCAACTCTTTATGGAGCTTTCAGGTACACTGAAGAAAATCAAGCTCAGAGAGTGGTGGCAGAACAAGATGCCTATAACCATGCCTCCAGTAGTCCTAATGTGGTTAGTCATACTGAACCACAAAGTACAGCACTGATATCTTCTGAGAATGTATTTTCTATTAAGAAGATGGTGTCTGAACTCATGGATTCTGGAGAGTCCAGTCAAGTCTCTCCAGACTGTTGTGATGAAACTGAAGATGATGACCTTATTGCAATGATTGCTAAAAAGTTTAACCGTTTCAAAGCAAGAGCAAATAGGCCATCTGGACAATTTGCATCCAGTTCTTCCACTGACAAGACCAATTTGACATGCTTTAAGTGTGGCAAAAAGGGTCATTTCATGAAAGAGTGCAGGTCCAACCAGTTTGTATCCAAGCCTGGTCCATTCTCTTCAAATAATAAGCCTGATGATAGCTATAAAATGAAATATAAAAAGCTTAAGGCCCAAATTGCTCTCATGGCACAACAAATTGAAACCAATAACAAATGCATGATTGCAACAACTGAAGAGAAGTGGGTTCTTTCTGATGAATCATCTGTTGATGAAGAAAAAGAAAGAGATTGCTGTTACATGGCTCTGGCAGACGATGAGCACCTGGTGAAGGAAGATGTCACATCTGGACGATGGGTAGACATTGTTATTAAGAAGGTTAGTGATTATGATTGTGCAACTGACCATGAACTAAAATTGGACATAGCTGAAGCTCTTAATTCTGATTTGATTTTTGTAGAAACTGTTAGATCTGATTGTGTAAATGGTCTAGAAACAGATTCTTCTGAAATAAATGCTTTAAAATCAAAATTAAAGGAACTTCAAGACATTGAACTGGCATTTCAAGCCCAGGTTCTGGTAACTGAACAATTGATTCAAGAAAAACAAGATCTTGAGATCATTTAGAGAAAGAAAAACTGGTAATAAAATCATGGCTAGAAACCAAAAAGCCATATGATGCTGTATTAAAACAATTTCCTGCTTAAAAATGTGCATATTTAGATGGAAATACTCATATAGCATCATTAATACCAGTAATCGATCGATTACCAGAGGAGTTCAGGCCCAGCACTATTTATGATGAGCCTGTAACTCCCAAGGCCAATTTTTACCCAGTTCAATCTCCAGAGGTTAAGACTGGAGAGCTCCAGATGACTGCTCCAGTTAAGGAGGTCCATCGGAATAGACCTTTGCCTCAGACCAATCCCTTACCAAAGCCTAGGACTGGAAAGGCTAAGGTATCATCTGAAGAAAATATTTTGTCCAGGTTAGAGAGCCAGATTCAAATTCTGACTCGTCAATCACAAAGTTTTAATACAAGATTAAACTTTATTGAGGGTACTTCATCTGGCCCTAGACAAAATACAAAACCTTTTGCTAAGAAAGACAAATTTATTTCTCCAGTTGAGAAAATGAAAAAGGTTTCAAAATCATCAACCCTAGTGGTCTTTTCAACTAAGACCACTGTTGAAGAAAGTGAACTGAACCAGATTACCCCAGGGACCTATAAGGGAGGGTCCAGTGAACCCATCAGTCGATGGGTTCCCAAATCTAACTGATCAATATCTGGTGTATGTGTAGGGCGATCGAAAGAAATATATCTGGTATCTTGACAGTGCAGCTGGCAGGACGATGACCGGATGTAAGACCCTACTGGAGGAGTTCACCATTTCTGATGGACCCTCCATTACTTTTGGAAATGATGGTTGTGGAAAGACTGAGGGATACGGTGTTCTGAACAATGGACAAGTGAAGTTCAGACGTGTTGCATTAGTGAATGGTTTGAAATATAACTTGATCAGTGTAAGCCAACTGTGTGATGATGGCTATCAAGTCTTATTCAATATTGCTCAGGGTATCGTATTCAACAAAGACTGGAAGGTAGTGTTGATTGCTCCCAGAAAAGGGAATGTATACGTGATGGATATGGAAAGCTCTCCTTCAGAGCAGTGTTTCTATACTCAAGCTGATGAAGACACAAACTGATTATGGCACAAAAGGTTATCCCATTTAAATTTCAAGAATATTAATAAGTTGTCCAGAAAACAACTTGCAGATGGGATACCTTCAGTTTCCTTCAAAAAGGAAAGGCCATGTCCAGGATGTGAGATGGGTAAGCAAAAACGTACCAGTTTCAAGACCAGACAGAATTTCAGCATTTCTGAACCTCTTCATATGCTTCATATGGACCTCTTTGGTCCAGTGAACGTTCAGACTCGTGCTGGTAAAAGATACACCCTGGTGATCGTAGATGAATTCTCCAGATATTGTTGGGTGATCTTTCTAAGGTCTAAAAGTGAAGCTGCTGCTGAAATCATCAGTCTTATCAAGCAAATTGAGCTCAAGTACAGTCAAAAGGTGTGTCAGTTAAGAAGTGACAATGGAACAGAATTCCAGAATGCAACTCTGGAGTCATTCTGTACTGACACTGGCATCTCCCAGAATTTCTCATCAGCCCGCTCTCCAGAACAAAATGGAGTGGTGGAAAGGAATAATCGAACGCTGATAGAAGCTGCCAGGAGTATGCTTGCTGAATCTGGTCTGTCTACCAG
Source organism: Erigeron breviscapus (assembly GCA_034093135.1). Taxonomy (NCBI): domain Eukaryota; kingdom Viridiplantae; phylum Streptophyta; class Magnoliopsida; order Asterales; family Asteraceae; genus Erigeron; species Erigeron breviscapus. The sequence goes on along the minus strand of CM067173.1, from coordinate 78,534,700 downwards.
TTTCTGGGCGGAAGCAATTGCAACTGCTTGCCACACCCAGAATCGATCAGTGTACATCAAAAGACACAAAAAGACAGCCTATGAAGTCTTAAGAAATAGAAAACCAAATATTGGTCATTTTCACGTTTTTGGATGTCCAGTTTACATCCTGAACGACTCCAGTCAGCTAGGCAAATTTGATGCCAAAGCTGATGAAGGGTATTTCTTAGGCTATTCAGCCATTCGCAAGGCCTTCAGAGTCTACAACAAGAGACTGGAGAAGGTCCATGAGTCAATTCATGTCACATTTGATGAATCAAATGCTGCAATCAACAAGAAGCCAGCCCTTGACACTCCCCCAGTAACTCCAATTGTCTTTTGTGAATCTGATCCTATAAACGACAAAAATAAGGATTCAAAAGACACAGTTTCCAGTCATCCTGATCTGGAACCTGTTCAGAAAAAGAAAGTCTCCAGTAGTACTCCATTTTATCCCTCTATTATTTTCAAACTACCTTCTGAAATTAATATTGGTTCAGATGTGCGTACTACTCCCCCAATATCAGTATCAGTTGAGAATGTACCAGAAATGTCTTCTTATGAAGAATTCCAAACTGAACCAGTACTCCAGGAAATGCCTTCAAATGAAGAATTTCATGATGCAAATCGTGATTTAAATGACTCAGATGAAGATACTGAAGTAGTCTGGCAAGATCCTCCTCCAGAAGCAACTCCAGAGGAGACTCAACTGAATTCTTGCACTGATATTGTTGTCAGTAACAATCCTGGTCAGTACTCCAGATGGACAAAAGCTCATCCTATTGATCAGATCATAGGTGACTCCAGTAGAGGAGTTCAGACCAGAAGAGCCTCCAGTAATCAATGCTTAAAAGTAAGTTTTCTATCTTTGATGGAACCAAAGAAGATTGACGAGGCTATGGAAGATCCAAGCTGGGTGACTGCTATGCAAGAAGAGCTTCACCAGTTTGAAAGGAACAAGGTCTGGTATCTGGTTCCTTTCCCAGTTGGAAAGAAAGAACCAATTGGAACAAGATGGGTCTTCAGAAACAAAGTAGATGAAGATGGCCACGTTATCAGAAATAAGGCCAGACTGGTAGCACAAGGCTACTGCCAGTCAGATGTCGACTTTGATGAATCATTTGCTCCAGTGGCTAGACTTGAAGCGATCAGAATATTCTTAGCATTCGCTGCTAATCATTAGTTCAAGGTCTACCAGATGGATGTAAAGAGTGCTTTCTTGAATGGAAAGCTTGAAGAAGAAGTTTATGTCAGACAACCTCCAGGTTTCGTTGATGAAAAGCATCCACATTGGTATATCGTCTGGACAAAGCGCTATATGGCCTCAGACAAGCCCCACGTGCCTGGTATGATACTCTGACTAAACATTTGTTGAAAAATGGTTTTAAACGAGGTGCAATTGACAATACCTTATTCATTCTTCATGAGAAAGGTAATCTGTTAATGGTACAAATTTATGTTGATGATATCATTTTTGGGTCTACTGATGAAAACATGTGCAAGAAATTTTCAAAAATAATGTCAACTGAATATGAGATGAGTTTGATGGGTGAACTAACATATTTTCTTGGACTCCAGATTAAACAAAACAATGATAGCATTTTTATTAATCAGGAGAAATATGTTAGAGATCTTTTAAAGAAATTTGATATAAATTCTTCACCATCTAAACCAACTCCAATTTCTGCACCACTGACACTGGACTCCGATCCAGATGGTAAACCAGTGAACACCACTGTCTATAGAGGCATGGTTGGTTCACTGATGTATTTAACTGCCAGTAGACCAGATATTATGTTCTCAACATGTTTATGTGCCAGATATCAGTCTAATCCAAAGGAATCTCATATGCTTGCTGTAAAGCGCATACTGAAGTACCTTAAAGGTGTCCCCAGTCTAGGTCTTTGGTACCCCAAAGGCTCAGGCATGGATCTAATGGGTTATTCAGATTCAGATCATGCAGGTTGTAAGATAGATAGGAAATCCACAACTGGTGGATGTCATTTCCTAGGTGGCAAACTGGTCAGCTGGACCAGTAAGAAGTAAACTTCAGTTTCATTGTCCACTGCTGAAGCTGAATACGTGTTTGAGTTGACTTATGTCTCCTTGTAAATGTGTCCCTCTCATTTGTCTATATTAGTTGACGTGCAAGTTTGAAGTTACCAGTCTTTCAAAAAATGGTTTTCACTGGTACTTTACTGGAGTGTCCCTCCAGTGTACCATCAGTACATGTTCACTGGACTAATCCACCAGTGATACTGGAGTGTCCAGTCAACCTCCAGATGCGCTGAACTATGTCATAATATTTTCTAAATACTTGGTCTTTGTGTGTGCCACGTAAGCAAATCTTTTTGAAAATATCTTAATCCTACGTGGCATGTAATTTTTTCAACGCAATGATGGTCTTTTTACCTTGGGAAAACAAAAAGTACAAGTTGTTACTGTTTTGTGGGCTGTAACCGTCATGCATTTATGTATGATGTGATGTAATTAATGCGGATCTCAGAACCCGATCAAAAATGCTATTTGATAATTTCAAATAAACCGTTTGAGTTCCACATTCCTTCTCCTATATATACCCACTTTCAATTTCAATTGCATTTACTTCGAACATATTTACTCCCAAATCTTTCAAATTCCTTCATTAACTTCCTTCATTCAATTTTCCAATCATATTTATCTCTCTTATTTACTCCATTTTCATTCATTCTTTCATCAAATCTTCATCATAACCTATATATTCAATTTCATTTTCATCTATTCCTTATAAATGGCACCTAGACAATCAAGAACTAAAAATCTGCTTGCCAATGAATACATTCCTTCGGAAAATGTTGCTAGGGCACCTCATATCAATCTTGAGGCAAGTGCCATAAGAATTAATATGAATAACTGGATGGCAAGACTCTCTCTGTCCAGTGTTCATGATGCCCAATCGATTATTGGAAGATTAAATTCGTTCTTTCTCTCTTGCCCATTATATGGTGCATTAACATTGAATCCAGGAAGGATGTATCACGAGTACCTATGTGAATTCTGGTACTCTGCTCAATATGACGATGAAACTTCATCGATCAATTATACTCTCAAGGGAGGTACCAGATCCCTTGGTTTCACTGCAAGTCTGCTCAGGTCTGTTCTACAGTTAAACTATTTTGACCAGAATGAGCTGCCTATTGAGCTTCCCTCTGGTATAAATACAAGGGAAGTATGCAGATTAATGGGGCATACAGATATATTGGATGAGCATGGGCAGCTATCCAGAAAGGGGACTATCTACATGAGCAAGCTGTCAGACTCATGAAGATATTTCTTCACACATATTGTTGAGTGTCTAGGAGGCAGCTCTGGAGGATTAGACCAGATCAATCAAACACACCTCCAGATTGCCTACTGTTTATGGTTTGGGCTTAGGTTGGACTTTGCCCAGATTCTCTTTGATGACTTGGTTGAGCGACTTAGGGTGAAAGGAAGAAAACCGTTCGTTCCTTATATTCGTTTCCTTTCCCTAATGTTTAAAAATGCTCTTGGAGACCAGTATGATATGGATACTACTCACTTTTCTGTGAGTGAGTATATGAGGGACCTGGTCAACCTCAGGTCTCCACTGGATGAGGTAGATATTCCTCAGTCCATGCTTTCCTTGCAAAGGGAAGAAGTTGAAATGGCTCCAATTAAAGGACCATCTGGTGATGATGTACAGATAATAGAGGTTGTACAGCCAATTAGACAAGTTGCTCCAGAAGGTCAAGGTCAAGAAGTTGTTGAACCTTCCAGACGACCTAGAACTAATAGGCGTCTGATGAGAGCTGGACTCCAGGTGAATCCAGCAAGACATCCTGGTGATGTTATGAATCTGGATGGGTCACCAATTTTTGAATCTGAAGAGGTTGTTGGGCAGGAAACTGATGAACAAGCTGAAAATGTTGCCCATATTGTAGAGCAGGTTGTTGAGGAAGTTGAAGATGTTCAGACTGATGAACATATTTCTGATGAGCAAGAGGCTCCAATTGACTTAAATGTTGAGGCTGGTGAACAGGTAAATGTAGAGACTGGTGAACAGTCTGGTGAACAGACAGTTGGGATTGCTCAAGAATGGGATGATGTTGACTCCCCAATGTCTGAAGGCTTTGATGTTAACTTGAATTTTCTGGGTGAAGATGTACAAGAAGAAGAAAATCTACCAGAAATGCGAACACCTACACCAGAAATGCCACCACCAGAACCAAACATGCCACCACCACCACCACCTTCAATTCCAGAAAACACCCAATACTTCACTCCAACAACCATTCAACCTTCAGAATCTCAACCTCCTCCTCGTGCGCCGGAGTCACCAGTTGCAACGTCTGAAGCTGCAACTGAAGAGGACTGGGCACAAGTTCCTCTAATGACCAGATTACCCTCAACTCTTGAACCTCCCACTGGTCTCTCCACTTCTTCTTCTGCCGAGGTCCAAGGCCTTTTAAGTAAGGTGGCGGACCTGGAGAGATCACTCCAGACTTCATCTCAGGTTATTTCTGACTTCAAATCATTATTATCAAATAACCTGGCATCTGAGATAAATGTCTTTGCTGGAAATGAGAAGCTGGTTTATGAGAAGCTTGATGAACTGGTACTGGCCACAAACAACAACACTGAAAAGATCAAGGTGGCAGTCCAGGGCTTAGAGTCAAGGTTGGTTAATTCTGTTCAGACTGCAGTCACTGGCGAACTGGCAGGTCTGAAAGAAGATGTTCAAAATTTGGTCTTCAGGGTCAGTTCTCTGGAGAGTAGACCCACACTGGAACAGGGTGCAGTTGTTAGCACTATAAGTGATGAATGTACAAGGAAGTTCAGAAACAATATGTTGAAAGAATTATGTGAAGAAGTTTCTGGGACTATTCTTCGTAGCATTTATGATGGGGTGTTACCCCAAGTAGAAAAGTTACTGGATGAGAAGTTGCCAAAGCACTTGCCTACAGCTGTTGCAAATGTTCAGAAGGAAGTGCAGGCACTCAAGAAAGTTGTGTCTGAAACAACTCCAGTAGAAGGTACAACTTTTGGTCCACTAGACAGACTTATGCTTGAACAGTTGTGAAATGATCTCAAGTCAAGTACTGGAGATCGTTCCAAGGGGGAAAGGTCGTCTGGTGACCAAACTAAAAGACAAAGAGCATATAGCACTGAAGCCGGGCTAACTGAAGGAGCTACTGGTACTGAAGCCAGTGAGCCCCAGTTTGAGTCCTTCCCAGATATTCCATCAACTCTGAAGGCTGTTAAAGGAAAAAAAAAGTGGTATCTGGTGAAGAGGAAGAGCATACTGAAGATGCTGATGATGAAACTTCCAGGAAGTTAGAGCAAGAATGCATAATGATAGAGATTTTCAAAAGAAATCAAAAGGATGAACTGCTGGCCCATCAAAGGGAGATGGCAACAATGGGGACTCTGGACTCTTACAATGCTGGAAGGTTAGGCATTAACATTGAAGTATATAAAAGGATGAAAGATGACCCCAGAGTTCATCAATTCCTAAATGCATTAGATGATGTTCATGTACGCTCATTCTACGCTGAAGAAGAACAGGTATATGATTCAATTATTTATGGCGTGAGTGTACCAGAACTCATCAGACAAAGAAAGGATGAACTGGTAAGTCTCCAGAAAAAGATAAGAAAGAATGCTGGTGCTCTGGAGATAGAGTACAGAAAGAGACTTACTGGTTTACCAAAGTTGACTGCCAGACAGATCAAAGCAATCAAAGATGCTGATGTAAGTACTTTCATTCCCCTGGACACTTCTCGAAAAATAAATCGTCAAGAACTTCAATCTGCTGTAGAGCAAAGGAGAGTGTCCAAGGATACTGAAGCTTTGATCCAGCAAGCCAAGCTGAAAGAAAAATACAATGAGATGTTGAATTTCAGGGCTGATACAAGAAGGATCACTAGTGCTGAAATCAAGTTGGCTGAAGATCATGAAGACATGTCAAAGTTTGAAGTAAAGTTGACCAGGGAGGGTAACTTTACTGACGAAAGGAGAAGTACTTCAGTCCAAGCATTTGGATGGAGTGAACTGAAGGAAATCGCTTTAACGTTCAGGGGGAAGACAAATGTGTCGACTGATGTTAAGGCATTTCTGAAAAGGGTGGAAAAGGTATGGAGAAGAAAGCAATAGATGGAAGTTGCAATGGGCATAAGATCACCAGATTCAATACCATCTTCTCCATCACCAAAGAGAAAGGCTACTGAAGATGCTCCAGAAAGGACATCGAAAAGAAGGGCCTGACTCTTATTGTTTACTTATTGTAAATTATTGTCTTATGAAAATTGTATACTATTTATCAGTTGATGAATGTAATAATAGTTGCAATTTTTTATTTTTATAAGTAAATGATTAGATTTAGTCTAAGTTAGAACTTAATTGATGAAACTGAAAACACTCATGATCTATAAAGTGTTTTCCAGTAACTTAGATTTTTTAGACAAATCGAAACTTGTGTTTTTCAAGCTTACAAAATGTATAGATTCAAGCTTGAAAACACTTGCATTATTTCTAAACAAATAGGGGGAATTTGTTAGGTCCAGATTTAGTCCAGATTTACTGGACTCGCTCCAGACTCGACTACTGGAGCCTTACTGAAGATCTGTCCAGAAACGTGTTCTACTGAACCTACTCCAGACTTGGAATCTGGAGTCCCTCTGAAGATTTGTCCAGAAATAATTGAAGACCAGTGAGCAAATACTTGTATAGGAAATCTGGAGTATTCTCCAGATGAGCTCACTGGACTTCACCCCAGTCCAGATCAACTCTACTGAAGACATTTTGACTGAAGTCAAGGACTGAAGTCTGAAGAAAGAAGACTTAACAAATGGCGGAGTCCACTGGAAAGTCTTACCAGATCTGTACACTGGAGGATTGTCAGTGTTCTAGATCCTACAAGTCTGAACACTGATATCAAGGATTGACTTTTCCCTTTACACACTTTCCAAAGAACAATCCACTTGTTCTTTACCAAAGTATACGTGTGTAAAGGTGGTTGGATAAAAGGATACACTTGCATTTGATGTGACTTTATCCTTATTCCTTATCCAATACATTTAATGTTCTTGTCTAATCATTAAATGTATGCAACCATATTTGTACGGCACAAAATTCACTGGTGAATTTTGTTGCCTATAAATACAAAGTCATTTCCTTGACATAAATACTTTTAAGCATTCATTTTGCATTGAAGTGAATTTGTCCAAATACTCTCGATCTTAAACTGGGATACTTCACAACTTTAAGTATCTCGATCCTAAAGAGTTATTTGACAAATATAGATCATTGTAACTCATAGGTTGTTAGGATACATACTTAATTGTATTATCTTGATTCCGCAACAACCTTGTGTTTTATTTAACATCATAAATAAAATACCCATGAAAAATACATAATGTTCCACTTTATTTGTTTATTGCTTTAAGTCTTGTATTACTTTATTTATATACTTGCATTTATATTAAAGTAATACTAGTCCATTCTAGTGCTTATTAGACTTGTTGTATTTTGCACTTTCCTGGTTTAACCATCGAACTTAAGGGACTCACAGTATTGGTCAGGTAGCTTATCGATTAGAACTTCCTCAAAACCTGAGTGGAGTTCATAATGTTTTCCATGTTTGTAATCTTAGAAAGTGTTTGGCCGATCCAACAATTCATGTGCCCCTCGAAGAAATCAGTGTTGATAAAACGTTGAAATTCGTGGAAGAACCAATAGAAATCCTAGATCGACAAACTAGAAAACTAAAGAATACCCGATATACGATTGTCAAAGTGAGATGGCAAGCTAGACGTGGACCCAAGTTTACTTGGGAACGTGAGGACCACATGAAGTCTAAATACCCACACTTGTTTAGTAATTAGTGATTGTTGAATTTCGGGACGAAATTCTTTAACGGGGGAAGAATGTAACATTCATGATTTTTACCGTTTGACTGTGCATGTAATTTGATTAACTATTTCAATAAACGGAAATTTGGACATAATTGTGTACATTTATCTGTAAATTGGGCCAATTATAATGTCATATTTGAACTTCTAGAATTAGGGCCATATTAGCAGACTATGAAATTGGCCAGTACATGTTATGGAAATTATATAATAGATGATAATTGAGTAACTATGGTAACAGGAAAAACGTATATACGAAACCTTAAGTATAATGTACGGTTACAACAGTGTCGGTGGAACAGTGTCGGTGAAACAGTGTCGGTGGAACAGTGTCGGTGGTTAGATGATAATTCCATTAATAGGACAAAAACCGACACAACCTTTATATTATATGAAATGATTTATCCATATTATGGATTTATAATAATTTATAAAAGTTGTACGCTCGTGAGTATTTTTGTTATTAATTTCGGAATCAATTAACTAGTTAGATATATTGTACATACTAGTAAAATAAATATGCAATTGTGTACTTGAACTAGATAACTAATAAATATATAAATACATGTAATTGATTTATAACCACATAGATAAAAGTAATTATACTTATATAGACTAGTTACTACATTTAATTACACAAATAATAATCAAGAATCAAAGTTTAGAGTCAACCAAAGTCAATAAGTCAAGTCAAGCTTGTGTTCTTGACATAAACCCCACTCAAACTAACCAAGACTTGGATTATAGCTTGTAATCATGCAATGAACATGTTCCTACTGAATTCTAGTTTGTTTTAAGGCCAAAGTTTCAGCCATTACACTCAAGGATGAGTTGTAAACACATGATGAACACCTCATGGCCAAGGTGTGTATTCTTGGCACTTAGTTGCAACTCTTGGGCTATATAAGCAAGCATTTGATGATCATTCTATCATTCATCTCTGCTCTTTTCTCTCTCTTTCACATTCATAACACAAAACAATCAAGTCCATAAAGTCTTGGATTCATCACTTGAAGTTTCAAGTTGAATTTAAAGACTCTATAGGACTGAAATTTTCAGTCATCTTGCAAACATCATAGAAGATTCATCTGGACGAATTAGGAGACGAATCTTATATTTTTGGAAAGGTCCAAGTGTCAGTAAAATTTGATAAGAACGAAGTTTCTTCTGGTTTTGCTCAGAAGAGTGCCAAAAACGACGATTTTCAGAACTGGTCTAATTTCTGACGAGGCTACAAGTTTGTTTTTGTAAAAATCATAACTCTTTTATTAAAGCTCTTCAAGAGTCAAACCTTACATTTTTGAAAAGGCCTTTGAGTGCCCAACAAATGTCTAGAACTAAGTTTTGTTGTATCTGGTCTTCCTGACTTCCCAAAGTCGTTGTCAAGTAGATAACGCAAAGCTGGAAACATGCTGAAAATTCCTTATTTTAAACTTAGGCTTTGTGGTAGCTTATAAGTTGATCTTATACTTGTTCTAGGTATCCGGTAGTACATTTTGAGCATAGTAAAGTACTTTGCAAAGTGTTTTGAGTTGTACTAAGATTAACTTGTCACGAGGATTATCTACTGCTCTGATTTGCCATTACAACTAAGGTGAGTTTCGTAAACCCTCCCTACTCAATTGAGATTCGGGCTGAAAAGTGTACATGTTTGTTTAACTATTGATTGTTGATTTGATTGATTGTATGATTGAATTGTTGATGTGGACTTGTTAGCGCATTATTCATTATATAAGTCGCACCGTTAGCGCATTATTCATTATATAAGTCGCACCGTTAGCGCATTATTCATTATATAAGTCGCACCGTTAGCGCATTATTCATTATATAAGTCGCACCGTTAGCGCATTGTTAATTATTAACTATGTAAGCCGCATCGTTGTTGATCGTTATTGATTGTTATGGAACGTTGTTGAACGTTATATGGAATCGTTATTATTGAATGTTGACTTGTATTGAATTGTGATAATGTGAAACCTTATAGGTTATCCTTGGATGTGATTAGTTCTCCTAATCCTCACTTATTGTTAACGGTTGTTATCCGACACGGTTATCCCATATTACTTGTCCCTACGAACTCACCAACTTTATGTTGACGTATTTTAGTACACTTTTCAGGTAATCAGGTTAATCAGAGACAAAATGGATGATTATGTGCTTGCATTGCTAGGATCCGTGATCCTTATTTCCCTTTACCGGTTATGCTTAGGATCAACTACTATCATTTAAACATTTTCATTTAATATTGATTGAGTGTGTATCTTTGATAGATATTGATTATTGTATACATTTGAGTGAGTTTATGGATTGTTTTAATCCTATGAATGCATATAGTTTGACTCTACATAATTCCCATGTCGTGTTGTGCTTTTCTAAGTGATACCCCATGATTCCGTCATGTTGGGGTGTTACAATATGATTGAAAAGACATAAAATCAATGTTATTATACCTTTAACACCCAGAGATAGCAAAAGGAATGCAAATTATGGATCAAAACCTCTTCAAATCACCAAGAAACGATCGAAACACGCAAGAATTGATCAAGGGAAGGGAGGGGGCGGCCTAGGGCTTGGAGAGGAGGAAATGAGAACTGAATTATGTTTTGATTAACTCCTAATTACCCCTAATTCAGCTGGAGCAACTTTCATAACCTCACACTTAGGCCCTTTAACTTTACAACTTCACACTTAAAGCTTAAACGACTTAACGGGAATACTTACCGACACTTTAAGCACATTTAATCATCTTAAACACATTAGCACATGAATCATTAAGGCCTTAAAACCTTACACATAAAGCACATTAATCACACATAAACATTAAATCTTAGAGACTTAACGGACACGTAATGTTGACTTAACGACTCAAGTCAACCATTAATTTAAAAGTTCGGCATGTTACAATTATCAACACACAAAAGTTATAAAATCACTAAAGTTATCAAAAATAACATAATATGAATTCATTTTCCGCTTCACAATCGCCATCCAATACCGTTGGTGCTTCAAGTTCATAAACGGTGGTGGCAATATTAGAAACCGGTAGAAATCCGATATATGAATTTCTTCCATTTGTGTAAGATGTCGGATGGAGAAAAAAAGGCTCGTTGTAAAATATTTCAAATCTTAATGTGTCCAACGGCGAACATAATATTGAAAAAACATGCAAGAAAACATTGTCCGAAGATAAAGAAGAAAAAGAACGAAGGTCAAGCATCGATGGCACGAGATGGGACGATTTTTATTTTATCTGCCATAACACAACTAACTTATTAATTTTTTTATTATAACAAATAATGAGTTTTCACTTGAGTATTTTATCGGGCAGTTGGTTTGCACACAAAAACTACAAATTATTTCGTTGAATAATTACCTAATTTTTGACTACTCGTTAACATAGATAAAAATCATAAACATTCTTCAACTAATTTTGATCTAACACACAAAATTTAATAAACTTCTGATAGAAACATAAATTAAGAATGGGAAATCAATAAATCTTTGATATCAACAAGATAAAACAAAAAATTCTTTATATAGTTTCTGGAGTTATGTAAACAATTAACAACAACAAAAGACAGTTTGATATGCCCAATTAAGGGTGAGTATGGGTCGATTTGGTGCGGTTTTTGGTTAAATCCAAAAACCAAACCAATCGTTTGGGTTTTTAAAATATCAAACCATTTATGTTTGGTTTATAGCAGTTTGGTTTTCGGTTTATTGGGTTGGTTTTGGTTTATTTTTGTTTCATATATGCGATGCTCGTTTTTCTTAAAACCATATCATAACAAAATAAATTTCTCATAGTAAACTTTTTTGTATAATATCAAAGTCCAACTAAATAATTATTCAATGAACAACTAATCTAAAATGCAGATATTCAATTATTAATGACTTCATGCACGTATAAATACTAAAATACTCAAAGTCTATTTCTATAATCAATATCAAATTTTACATGCTCAAATTAAAAATCTATTGTCATTAGGGATACTGTGTATATTAAATACTAATGTCTAACTTTATTATGTAATATATAATAGAGTTAATGACATAAATCGTCCATGTGGTTTTCCTAAATAGTCACCTTTCGTCATTTAAAATGAAAAACCTCAAGGACAGTCCTTTATAGGAGGATAAGGTTCACGTTTGGTCCTTTGACTATTTGACCGTCAACTTCTCTCCGTTAAACCCCTCACGTGCCTCCCACGTGAGGGGTATTCTAGTCATTTCCACTCTAAAGGACGATACGTGACTATTTAGGTAAACCACAGGGACGATTTATGTCATTAACTCTTTACAAAAACCTGATAATTTTTCACCTTTTTGTTTCACTTACTTAAAGCCTAGATATTCTAAAATTAAATACATTTATACACATACATAAACACAATAATACATATATCTCTATTTGAAGATCAATCTATCCAATTTCATTCATCCATTCAAATGAAATGGTTGCCATTAATCAAAGGCAGAGAACACAACAAAAAAAAGAATGAATCAAGATGGAGATACCACCACTTTCGTGCCAACCACCGCTGGGCTTTTTCAGGCCATAAGTCCGTCGAATCTTTCAGGCCATCTGCTATATATATCTAAATGGTGACGACGGAGATGGGGAGGCCGTCGTTATGGTGATCGGATTTTATAGATATTGGTATAGATCTGGATATAAATATCGATCGGAGGTGGGGTGCGGTGGTCGGATTAGATATATATGGATCAAGATATAAATGGTGACAACAGATTTTATAGATTTAGATAAAGGCCGGCGGTGTGGTGCCCGACGAATATGCGAGCACAACAACATGTGGGTCTCCGTTTGCGGCTGCCAGATGTGGTGTGGAGGGTCGAGTGGGGGGTGACGTTGGTGGTGGTGATGAATGGGTCTGACGGAGTTGGTGATGAGCAGGGCTGACGGCAGCGGTGAATTGTGAGGTGCCGACGGTTTTTGGTGGTGTGGTGATTAGCGGTGGCGGTAGTGTGGGTCTTATATGGCAGGTGGTTTTCTGATGGGGTGATGGAGGTGTGGGGTAGGTGTTGTTGATGTTGATGTCCAGCGTGTGGTTTTCCGGTGAGGTAGCCGGAAACTCCAAAAACAGTTTCAGAAAAAGGTACAAACTGTAACTTAGAGAGAGAGAGAATGATAGAGAGAGAGGGTGACAGAATGAGATATATGAAAAATTTAGAGATATATGTATAGATTTATACTTAGAAAGAGATAGATGCAGATGTATAGATATATCCATGTATATGTATAAGAAGATGTGTTATAAAGGTTTAAAGGGATCCTGGAAAAGAAGATGATGATTTTTTTTTGTTATTATTAAGGGATCCTGAAAAAGAAGATGATGATTTTTTTTTGTTATTATTAAAAGAATTAATTACACCTTTTGGTTTTTGTAAAGAGTTAATGACATAAATGGTCCCTGTGGTTTACCTAAATAGTCACGTATCGTCCTTTAGAGTGGAAATGACTAGAATACCCCTCACGTGGGTGGCACGTGAGGGGTTTAACGGAGAGAAGTTGACGGTCAAATAGTCAAAGGACCAAACGTGAACCTTATCCTCCTATAAAGGACTGTCCTTGAGGTTTTTGATTTTAAATGACGAAAGGTGACTATTTAGGTAAACCACAGGGACGATTTATGTCATTAACTCTATATAATATGGTATGGTTTGGTTTTTTGGTTTGGATTTTTATATGCACCCAAAAACCAAACCACTAATATGGTTTTTTCAGATACAAAAACCACAAAATTTGTATCTTACTTTGGGGCGGGTTTTTTATTTGGTTTTTTTGGATTTTCATGGTTTTTGGTTTGATTTTACTCACCTTTATGCTCAATGGATAATCACCCAAAATTTCAATTAGAATAATTACTAAAAATAGTAATAAAAAAAAACCTTGGAATCATCCTTGTACTCAAATGCTAGAGAAAAAGAGAGGGAGATTGTTGATAGGGAAAGACAAAATTAGGTTTTCTATAATTTGGAGAAAACAAATTAAAGGAAAAAGAGAGGTAAAGAAATACACAGTGAAACGGTTAAGGGTTAAAATATATGGAAGAAGGGGTCGTATGTGAGAATATTGAAAACTTTTAACTGCTCAGCCAAAATAACTAATCCGCGGAGTTTATAAAATTTTGAATGTTAGTAGTTTTGGCAAATACTTTATTTTAAAAATTGCCACTAGGCAACAACTATTCTTCCAGCCGTAGCTCCCTGCCTACGAACTCCGGCTTAGTATCTTCGGTCATTTATATTACTAGAAAAATGCTCGCGCGATGCGGCGGTGTAACGACAACGGGTGGTAGTGACGACAATGGGTGGCTGCGACGGTGTATGTATTAATGTAAAAACGATTGATGTAAAAGGGGGTGAAATAATTATTTTAAAGGTTAAGGGATATATTTTATTAAGGGTATTATATGTATCTTAGGCTAAGATGTTTATAAAAATAGATATTTTCGAATTATCAACTACTTAATCTAAAATTTTGGAAAAAACAAATGTTTTTTTTAATGTAGTAGATAAATATGCAGATTTCACTCTACCGTAATGATCCGAATCAGGGATACCGGAGCTATGTTACATAAATCATTCACTCAGCTCAAATGATCCGAAACCTCGTCGGTTTACAAAACTTAAAAGTAATTTTGGTGGAGTAATGGCGGGCAAATAACGGAATCCAAAGTCCAATTTCCATCATCCAACTTCTAACAACTTCCATTTTGTCAAAACTTCAACCACCCACGCAGTCCAACCTTTCAAAATCATTTCATTAATTGCATCCATCAATCTCTAACTATTTAAGACTCACCTTTATTAATCTCTCTTTTATCTACTTCTGGAGTAATTTTAATTCTATCTACTTCCCTCAATCACCATATTTGTTTAGTAGTTTATTATTAGTATTTCTAAAGATGGCTGTTTCAGTATGTCTAGTATTTTCTTTCTTTCTTCTTTCGCAGCCATGGAGTGCCGTTTCAACCTCTGCTGGTGATATACTTGCTCCAATTCTCTCTCCGATTTTCGGTTCGTTTACTAGCCCCGCTTAACTCCACTTTTAGTTTCTTAAATTTGTTAAAAGTTATGCTGAATCTGTTGATATATATATTTCTAATCTAATCTTAATGCCAATAAAAATGAACCATGTGAATGTGAAGATATTTTATTAATGAAATCTTTCCAACTTGTCTATATATATAAAAAGCGAGTATGTGGTTGACCTAAGCTTAGGTATGAAATCTCTCCCATATTAAACTTTTTTAATATTTGTCGTATAATTAATAAATGATTGACCTCCCAAATATCAAGATGTGAGGGGTTGTATACCAGAGCTTACAGTCACATATTCTCATTCCTCATACACAAAATATATACGACGGATATGAATATGTGGCTGATAGAACTCCTAACATCTTTTTATTTTAATCCATAATAATAATGAGTCCAATCATTAATTCATTTTACTACATATATTAAAAAATTAGTATGTGAACTCGTATATATTGCCTTAATGTTTTTGGTCCTCAAAGTTTACCATAAATGAACTACGTTAAGCTGTTATTGAAAGGTCATTCCAGCTTAAGCTGGGTGGTAAAGACTCCCGCCTCCGAGATTATTGGGGTAGTTTAGAAATAGAACTAGAAATCATACCCGTTGAACAAAAAAAATTATTATTTAAAGATATTGCATTTACTCTTCAAGATTGTCTTGTCCTTTTGGTATCTAAAGGATACATTAGGATTTAGAAGTTTAATTTGTAGTTGCAATTCGATGATCTTAAACAAAAGAAAGTATTTTCCCCCATCTTATAAAGCTTGTAATAAAGGGAACAGTACTTAGAAACTTGTCATTTATGGTCATATTTTAACATTTGTTTCCTTGGATTATGTTTTGCCGGGTATATTTGGTTTAATCGTTTAGGATTGTTTAGGTTTAAATACCCCTTTTATATAAGGTGTTCACATACTTTTTGATTATATACAGAGTTCCCCCAACGGGAAATTCTGTATATCTTGTTCTTGTTATATCGCTTTTATGTGTTTGACAATTGATCCGACAATTAATGGGATCTCTTTGCATCTGTCAACAAACTTGTTATTCACTTGTGCACTTTCATTTCTGCAACTACATTAAGGGCAAATGTTACAAAATAGCAATTAACTTTTCCCGAATGTCCATCAAGGTAATTGATACTATTTAAAGTCCAGGTCGGTATTTATGGGGTTCAAAGAATAGCTATTAACTTTTCCTAACTGTCCACCTGGGTAATTATAATTCCCATTTTTGAAAATTATTTTAGAGTAAATTTTGAAGGTTGAGATATTGTTTTTGACAGTAGAAAGTTTTAAAGTTCATCAGCTTTTTTGGGTTTAAATTGAACAGAAGATGTTTGCCAAGAAGCGAAATGTGGTCAGGGAATTTGCAAGCCTTCAGATAATAGCACTATTCCGTTTGAATGTGAATGCTCGCCCGGGTGGAAGCAAGTGGTTACAGCTGATGACGATAACTATTTGAAGTTTCTTCCTTGCGTCATTCCCAATTGTAAGCCTAACGTTTCTTGAACAATATGCTCCTATAATTTTGGGGACCCTTTGAAAGAAGCTTGAAGCATTTAACGGGGCTTATTTAAAAAAAACTTCGGGTGTAAACTCTTTAAAGCCCTTTAAAAGCCGTTTTCCAAAGATACGTCTATTATGTGAATGTAAACATGCGATTAGAAATATTTGCATTCTATTGATTTTTATTTTTTATTCATGATATTCCTGCAATCTACTTTCTGCTTAAGACGCTTGCTTCATCAGAACTTACAATACCTGCGTGATTGGTAATCACTAGTCCAATGTTATCATTACAATTTACGAATTTATATTGAAATATCTTTGGTAGTATCTAGTCGACTATTGAAGATTTCAAGTGTTTTGTAACTACTAATGATTAAATTTCTTCTAGGCACACTCAATCATTCTTGTTTAGAAGCGCCACCCCCAATGCCTGAAAACGACGACCGAAGGAATGGATCAATCTTTGATGGTACTTGATCATCCTTACGCCCTCATTTAGGCTATAACTTTTGTGATTGACTATGTATGGTTCTTTTCGTCTGCTTTTCTAGTGTGTCGTTGGGCTGACTGTGGAGCAGGAAAATGTGAGGCCACGTCTCTCTTCACCCACAAATGCGAATGTACCGAGGGTTACCATAACCTTCTCAACTTAACCTTCTCTCCATGCTTTAAAGAATGTAAGTCCACAAGCTTTCTGTTTATGCCAATAAAGAGGACAATCTCGACCTACTTATAAATGGAGGATTTGGGTTAAGCCAGAGGATTTAACTAAATAGAAAACAGGTCAACTCGGTTGAAAGTCATCTGAAAGTGCATTTAAAATTACAAAACCTCCCAAGTTAGATTATAATTTTTACCACTTTCTTTTTCTTTTTTTTTTCTTTTTTTTTTTGTTTTTGAAAGGTATTAACACACAGCCTCACATATTTCATATAGTATGAACAAGTTTGTCATTATAGGACTTGAACCCCAACCTTATGGAGTTATGGTTGACTGGTGATCACATATACTACTAGGACGAAAGTCCCTGGGTATTTTTATATTAACAAGCTTGTTCATCATGGGACTTGAAGCCCAACCTTTCCATTGATGGGTTATCACACATACCATTAGGACCAAGGTCCTTAAGTATATAGCACATTCTTTACAATTAAAGAACTCGGGGAAAATGTCTTTGACCCGTTTCCAACTTTTTTGGCTCACCCATTCAGGCTTCAACCATCTCTATGCCAAAATTTCCAACCACCGTGGTATTACATAGACGTCTAGTTAATATTCCTGTGTTTGAGGTTAGTTGAACTGAATTTGAGTCACTTCTTGGTATTTAATCTTAGGTTCACTCGGAATGGACTGTAAGGACATAGGCTTTGGAATCATGAACAGAACTTCCCCACCGTCAAGTTTTTCTGCAGACAATTCAAACCAAGGTAAGACTGCAACCATGGCCATATGCATATTTTTCCGGATTCATCTATAATTTTCTTAATGGTAAGGTCAACCCTTCCTTTTTAGAAATGTGTAGCTAGTCACGAAAAAATTTGTATATCAATATCAATATTACACAAAGCTCATGCTATGGAAATAAGGGAGTAATATATTTAGAGACGAGAAAGTGCTTAAATTATTCTACTCTGGCCTCAAACAAAAAATTGTGATTTGATTCAAGATTATTCAAGCATAGGAGTACTTTATTAGACTATATTTCTATATACAACATGGATATTTGGAAATAAAACTTCACGAGGAAACATGAAACGTTGATAGGCCAATTTGCATCTTAGTAGGTGTTCTATTATTCAGAATATGAAGTTTTAGTATGGTATCATGAACTTGGTTAACAAGTTTTATCATGAACTTGGTTAATTACCCCGACTCACTAATAATTTAATTTTATGTTCTATAAAGCACAGGTTACCAAATGTGTGATACCCCAAATTTATACATTGGTTCACTTTGTAAATTTTTATGCAGATTAAATTATTAAAAGACTAATGTAATGTATAATCTATACTATCTAATAAAACAAACCACCTTTATTTTTTTCTTAAACTTTCTACCTTTGAAAAACCAAAAATACCCTTCTCCTTTATTCACTAATTTAAACATCTCCATCTAATATACCTATAATACCCTTAATGAAATAATTTACAGTATAGATCCCCCAACACTTAAAATAACTCCTTAACATCAATTACTTTTACATTCACCACCATCGTCGCCCCCATCACCGTCCCCACTGCCGCCCCCACCACCGTCACCACCACCACCTCCGCCATCACTACCCCCACCGCCGCCGCATTGCGCGGGCATAAGTCTAGTACAAATATGTTTCTAGTTCTTGAAAAGATATGAATTACCTCACTTTTCAAATAAAATTCTTATTGAACTATAACATCCTAATATTTTCTTACTAGACTTATGCCCGCGCAATGCAGCGGCGGTGGGGGTAGTGGTGGTGGTGACGGTGGTGGGGGCGGCAGTGGGGACGGTGATGGGGGCGACGATGGTGGTGAATGTAAAAGTAATTGATGTTAAGGAGTTATTTTAAGTGTTGGGAGATCTATACTGTAAATTATTTCATTAAGGGTATTATAGGTATATTAGATGGAGATGTTTAAATTAGTGAATAAAGGAGAAGGGTATTTTTGGTTTTTCAAAGGTAGAAAGTTTAAGAAAAAAATAAAGGTGGTTTGTTTTATTAGATAGTATAGATATAGACTAGAAACAAGTGAACTTGTGTACTAAACATATATAACACACATTGTATGATAATATGATTCAATTTTTGACTTAAATTTTAACTTTGTGGCAACTTGTCTGTTTTCCAGCTAACTTTAGGTTTGAAGGCAGCTATCACTGGGTGATATTCGCATTCGCACTACTGGCCTTATAATTACTATCATCAGACAAAAGAATTCAACTTGTTAGCTTATTGCATGATACCCGGATATACTTAGTAGGAATCGATACCTGAGGTTCTTAAGTGGATTATTTGGATAAATTGACACTCTTATGGCGATTAGCTAATATACACCATTGGTTTTGAACTTGAGCAGCTAGCTGTAGTGTAGCAACTTGATGCTCATTATGATTACTACACACTTGTAAGTTGATATATTTTTTTATGTCATTTTTAGTAAGGCGTCGAAAGAGTGGCAGATTCAGAGACTTAAGGGGGCACAATTTTTTTTATTTTTACGAATAAACACCAAAACAGCAGGATTGTTGTTGAGCTTTTGACGCTCTGGGCGACCCGGAAAAATATATGCCCTGTTAATTTTTTTCCTTTCCATAAAAAATCAAATTACAGCCTCGTTTTCAATTATATCCATAATGAGCCTATTAGAAACATAGGGGTTGGTTATTGTAAAATAAATATCAAAGTAAAACAAATAGGACAGATCTAGACCCTTAGATCATGATAAAATTGATGCATGAAGATTCACGAGTATATGTATTGATACACGATGAGTTTCATGATGTATGGTGATTTTCAGTGAAGAGAAACCTATTGTTTTATTTGTTTTACTTTAATACTTATTTTAACCAAAACCTAGAAACATATATATCATAAGACTAATTAACAAGTGATGTTCGTTTAATCAAAGTTTTGAATTTATAATACAAGGAATTTACTAGTCTAAGATTATCATGCAACTTGACAGTGGATCATGTCTAAGTAATAGTGTAATCTAGGTAAATCCAGTTACATTTGCAGGAACTTACTTTAGGAATTTAGATTAATTAAAGTAAAACTATAGTCGGGGGTTCCTAGTCTTCTAAATAAAAACAATAAAAGAGTTCTAGTGATACTGTGAGGCTCCAACCGCTTGGTGTAGTGAGAAACTTGTGATGATTATTGTTAAAATAACGACAATAAAATATTAAAACTAATATTCGTTTGGGTTCCGTTCACATGATAAAAACGTTACTGATTATGATTGTTGAACAACTCATTTCGGAATCAAATTCTAGTTATATTAGAGGTGCAAGAAGCGGTTAACCGATTTCGGTTATTAATTTTAATAATCGGTTTCGGTTATTTTTTGAAACAGTAATAACCGGTTACGGTTAACTTGTACCGGTTAATAACCGGTTTCTAGGATTTTAAAACTGGAACCTATCTAACCGATTTGGATTAATAATAACCGGTTAACCGATACCCGTTAACCTATTCGGTTTTTTTAACCACCCATTATAATATTGAGAAAGTGGTGAACAATGGGGAAAAACAATCATTTCCGACAAGTCCGAGCGACGAACCCATATTCCAAAAAAATCCATATTCCAAATAAACATCATTTTCTAAACACAAAACAAAATTCATCATCCCAAATCTCAAAAACAACCAAAAATTGATGTTGGATCTGATGAAAGAAGCATTAATCTATATATAGTATAGATATATTGAAAGCTTACGAAATCATCTGATGGTGCGATCTTTCCGGTTATTATATCAGTGTATGTATATAATATGATTGATATTGATATATATATATAATATGTATATAATATGTGATTAACCGGTTAACCGGTTAATAATCGGTTTTGGTTTTGAAAAGAGTAATCGGTTAGTAACCGACGGTTTCTGGTAACCTATAATCGGTTTTTACTATTCCGGTTACTAACCGGTTTCGGTTACCGGTTACAAATCGAGTCGGTTCGGTTAATCGGTTTTTTCTTGCACCTCTAGTTATATTCACCAAATTAATTAGTTTGACTGTGTTTCGATTGGTCAAACCCTTCAAATGAGATGCCCAAAGCTGTCTAAATTAAAGCGGTAACACAAGAATATAATAATCTAATTAATAAGACAACCATATTTAACTTTCTCGAATGTACTGAACCAATAATCAACAAACACTAATGAAAAAATTATATTATATTATATAAAAAGCCCCTGCTAACTTATAACTTATCACCTTAGTTACTTTATTCATCTAGCTGGCCGGCTATAAAAGAATAGAAGCTAGAATTGAAAGACACTCTTTTGCTGTGTAATTTTGTTTTCTGAACTCCTCTAAGCAAATGCTTGATAATCATTAATCACAATTCCAAACTGCACAAATAAATTCATACCAAAAGTTAAAGTTTGCAACCATGCATATATGGTTAAGAACATATGCAAGATAATAACTATATAATTACCTGGAGTTCAGCATTATTTAGCTTATTTCCTGCAACATGTTGCATGGAAGATTCCGAGCTGCAGATGAATTGAAACAAGAAATTACAAACGAATTGAATGAGAAAATTGAGTATTTTGTACTACGATTAACAGTTATGTAATAATGATTATACTATACATTTATACATACCTTGATTCATTGGCCTCCTTAGAATCTATAAATGATTGATCATCATCAATAGTATCAAAAACAGGATAGATCTCATCATAGTCATGGACTACTTCATCTTGGATATTCATTAATGGCTGTGTGTTAACCATTTGATGATGAGATTGTATTGACACTAGATCTTTGCCATTATGATTAACATATGTTTGTGCACCCCACATTACATTATTATACGCATTGTTATTATATCCATCATTATTCTCATTCTGATTTCCTGTATTGGTGTATGAAGAGACCGGTAACGCGTTCACATGAACATATTGTTGATTATTATTATTATTATTAGGAGTAGTATCATCTATAGCTTCATTTTGAAAAAGGGTTAGCCCCGGATTACAAGATTGTAAATTTTGAGACTCGGGTGAGTCCATTGGGGACAAAGAGATCTCTTGATGTTGTTGTCGCCGTTGTTGTTGCTGTTTGTAGAACTCGAGCTGTGACTGAACAGCATATAGCTCTTTACTAGCTTGTTCTATGTGATTATGTAACTCAACAATAATTGTCAAACATCCATGAACAGGAAATCGTTCTCTCATGTTGGCTTCGTAGATTATGGACCTCATCGCCTCGTTCTTCTGATCTGGTTTAATCTGTTTAAGGGTTTGCAAGATGTTTTTGACACCAAAGAGTTTATGTGCATTTTTAAAGATCTCAGTTTGTTCAGGGCGGAAATGTGGAGCGAGTAAACACTCAGAGGTGCACCGTTTACGTTGGAATTTGCAGGCAGCGCACGCTTGGCTGGTGCCGCCCTTAAGGGTCATAATTTGTGTAATGACAAATGGTGAATAATATTAGTGATGTTAATAAAGTGATGATCAAGAATGATGGAAATGAAGGTGTTGCATCTGGGAAGAATGAAGAAGTCTGATATATGAGAGGATTTTATGGAGGTAAAAGAGACTAAGTAAAAATGCAGAGTGCGAATTAAGTGGGAGTTTGTTTGCAACTGTTTGACAAGTGCATGAATGAATCTTCCTCCTCTTCTTCTTAATCATCTTAAATATATAAAAAGTAAGTTTTGAATTTTGATATGTGGTCAGACTCACTTCAGTGTGGGTCATGTCTGTTAATTTCGGGCCTATTTTCCCATTTTAATACTCCATAATAAGGTTTGTAAATCTAATCAACTATGAACTTATATTTTAATAGTAATAACATAACCAAAATATCGAGAGCAGTATTATATTATGTTATACGAGCATGATACCCGCGCAATGCGGCGACGGTATAGTGGTGTTGGTGACGCGTGGTGATGACATCGACAATTGGTGTCGAGTGGTGTAAGTTGATGTTAAGATAATAGAAATATTTTATAAGATAAGGACTTAGAATGTAAATTAGCAAGATAAGGGTTTAGGGTGTAAATTAATTCATTAAGGGCAAATTTGGTAATTTATAAAAACCCTTCCATAGTGGGGTGTTTATTAAGGGCAGTTTAGTAATTTCGTATGTAACTTTCTTGTAACACTTTCCATTTTGAGGGGGTGGATAATTTTTAATAAGGAGTATAGAAGTATAGATATTTGATGAGTCGAATGTCCCTCAACATCAGCTTAGTGGTTGAAAGGACATCCCCTCATTCAAGAGGTCTTGTGTTCAAGCCTTGGGGTGGACATATGAAGTCTCTCTATGAAGGCTGGCTTGGGTATACCCATATTCAAGTCTGAGTGGGCAGGGTTTACCCCTATTAATCGTCGTGCCTTCGGGCGATTAGTAGGGGTTTTCCTCCGTCGCCTATTTGAAATAGTCATTTCTATTTTGAGAGAGTTCTCTAGCGTGGACCTGGTTAAAACAACATACTCTCATTGTCGAATCGCAAATTTAACTTTCAAAAAGATAAATCGAACTAATATACAGGTTAAATTAATTAGAGTTTTTACTATTATGCTACCTTTTATTAAAAAAAGAGTATGTGACCATAGATTTTAAAGCACAACAATGATTTGATGGGCTTTGGGCCAAATTTCTTGTGGACCAAATTTTTTAACTTTGGGTATTTTTTTTAATTAATACAAATTTATTTTAGATTTAATTTTTGAGAGAATCTCATATATCCCTTATTACCTTTGAAAAGAACGTATATATTTAATGTGGTGGAATATCTCCCGGATGAGATTTTTGGTGTTATTCTTGTGTTTTTTGGTGTTGCTTTTGATAAGATACTTGTAAAATTCTAATGTAGTGAAATATCTCTCGGTGCGGGACTCTTATCGCTGAGCTATCAATACATACTTATAGATGTATTTATGTATACTAATCTAGTTCCAAGCATTGCAGCAGCGACGGTTTATAGTGTGAGATGTTATAAAGGCAATAATTTATAAGCTGTTTAATTTGTCATGCGAGATGACGTATACCTGAAAATTCAATTATTTTCTACAAAGTATACATAGAATTAAGAAACCAACCAACTTTTTACATTATACAATACCTCCATACTCAACCAAGTAGCAACATTACAAAAGGTGGGGTCCAATTTACCATTTACCATTTTCAATTTTGAGGTGTGTCTGTCTTTAAGAAACGTGATTAGGCCGGTGCTTATAATCGTCCAAATGGTGCGTCCCAAGCACCAAGGACGCAGGACTCCATTGGCATGGAGCGTCCTTCAGCTGCGTTTTGAAGGGGGGTCCTCCCCAAGACTCTGCAGGACGACACGAGATGGGGTAGGAAGGAGGAGCGGGGTAGCGACCAAGATTTAAAAAAAAACTTTTTTCTTTGTTTTTTATCAACGGCTCATTGTAGCTTTTTTCAAAAAATTTTATCTATTTAAACCCTATCATTTTACAACAATCAATCAACAACAAAACACCATTTCAACTCATTTTTATCCTCCTCAAACTATTCAATTTCAAAATGGCGAGACAAATGTGGACTGAATCCGAAGATCTTTTGTTATGCAGGTGTTGGATACAAGAATGTGAAATGGTTAACCCACCAAGCGAAAAAACTGCTTGGACCAACATATATGAAAGATTCAACATGAACACGACTAAAGGTCCACAGACCATATCTCAACTACTAGGTCACTTCAACAAAATTCGCAATGAATGTAAGCAGTTTCAGGCAATCTATACGAGGTTGAATGCACAGAGGAAATCTGATCAGTTGCTCTATGCAACGGCACATCAGGAGTACCGTTGGAATTATGGGAGGAGCTTCAGATACGATCATTGTTTCAGGGAGCTTATCACGGTTGCCTACTTTTAATTAAGTCTGTTTTCGTATTTTAATTAAGTCTATTTTCGTATTTTAATTTGGTGTGTTTTAGTATTTTAATTAAGTGTGTTCTATGTATTGTAATGCCTACTTTGTAATTTAATAACAACAGACTTTTATTCATAATTTAGAAACATTACAAACTTATTAAAGAGAAACATACAACATAATAGTTCGTAGAACACATTATTAAAATACAAACTTATTTCTTCATCTCATAAACTGCTTTGGCAGTTATGATCAAATGGTCCAAAGTGATGACCGCACAAGCAAGTTGTTCCACATCAATTTGAATCTTGTCGATCTTCCCCTGCAAATAAGTAAAGTATTGACACTCAAGATCAGTACAATACCCGGTTTGTATATAATCGATTTGTTCTCGACACCATTGCTTCTTCGCATTTAGTTTTCGACCAACTGCAACAAGTTCCTCTTTGAACCTTTGGTGGTCGAGGATATCAGCCATGATACTCTCTTGCACTTGATCAACAGTCATTGGTGGTTTTCGGTTAGGGACATTTGATGAAGAAGCCATTTAAGATAAGTAATGTTTGATCAGAAGCCAGTATTTATATAGGTAAAGTAAAAGACGCTCCTCCAACGTTCAAAATTCAAAATATTTACACTTTCAGTCCCTCCAACATTCGAATTCAAAATATTTACACTTTCAGTCCCTCAAACGGCCAAAAATTCAAAAACATTTACACTTTCAGTCCCTGAACGGCTAGTTGGATTGTGACTCTATAAATACCAACCCAGAGCACCATTCAGTTTCATCACCATTCCAATTTTCATTCTTCTACAAACTCACTTACTCTTTCTAACCAAATGGCGTCCTCATCATCAAAAAAGAATGTTCACCGACCTCGTCTGACCGTAGATGAGATGAAAACACGAATCATGGTTGATATCAAAGAGGACACCCTCCTTCAAACTGACCTCTCTGGGGTCATGGGTTACCTACGTGAGAAAAGACGACAATGCGAGCAAGAGGTTGAGGCAATACAAGCATCAGGCCGCAAGGTCTCGAAACACGAAGAGACATATTCTTTGTTTCTGCAGGATGAGATCAAGAAGGTCAAAAGGGTGGTCGATGATGTTTTTATGGCCGGTCACACTTTGAGTGACCAATGCACTTTGGCCGAATCGTACCGCGACAATTGCGGGGATGACAAAACTACGTGGGATGTCAAATGCCCGCAACACGAAAAGTGGTGGCTCGACGATTACGCTTACCGTGGCTTAGGAAAAATGTCAATCAAAGATGATGAAGATGAAGAGTAATCGTATCATTATTATGTATTTCGTATTTTTATCAAGTACTGTCTTTTTTAATTTTGTGTTGTCTTTTATTTTTAAGTAATGTAATGTGTTTGTTTAATAATAAAATGTGTTTTTTATTATATTTGAATGGTGTTTTGTTAATAAAAAAAATATAAAAGAATTGATGATGTGGCGAAGAAGTTCTGAGGAAGCTTGCCTTATAGGCAGGGAGTCTTGAGGAGAGTCCTGAGTAGTGTGATGCTGACGTGGCAGGCAAGAAGCTGGAGAACTCTCCTCCTTATAAGCAAATGCCTTAGGGAACTATCTTTAAAAATTTGGGAGACCATTTTAGATGCATTTTCTAACCTTCAAAAGGGGTAAAAAGAATACTTTTTCTAAAGAGGCATATGCTGCATCTTGAAGGTAAAGTAAAAAACATGAAAAAGATTAAAAGAAACAATGCCATCCATCTCATTTCAGCAAAAATAAAAAAAGGAAGAAAAAAAAAATCATACCTTTTTGGCTTATTCTAATATCTTCACAAAGAGTAGAAAGATAGCCGTTTTAAGAGTCGGACTCTCTTCAGCCAATCCTTACATAGTTACATGCCACATTTTAAAGTGTTTGGGTTCAACAGTTTTATGGTTTATTAATGCATGCATTATCTGCAGAGATCCTTCCAGAGCCACGGCCAACCATTTTCCCGAATGAGAGAACACGCGATAAACCCTTGAAGCTGGTGCGTGCTTCCCTCACTGTAGTTTCTATCCTTTGGTAATTTTGGTAGTTTTGTAAAGGAATCGAGGTCAAGGTCTTGGTCAACAGTGTTGGCATTGACTTTGACTTTTGCAACCACCAATTGGGCAATGTTGCTACGACAAAACGGGCAGACGGGTGCAGTAGGGGACGCCATGGTTGGGTTGGGCTTGTTGTGGCAGCATAAGGCTAAGGTGAATTGCGATTTGGCAACCACAATCTTGGACTTCAATTATGCATACTTGGTCAAAACATATACAACATAATTCCATTTCGCTTACCTGCAGATAGAGTATGCATTTTTTGTTGCACAAGTAAAAATCAACAACTAAAGTAGACAATACGACCAAGAAAAAGCAAGAAACAAGAATTCCACGTTACATTAAGTCAACAAAGGTATCTGAAACTACAATCAAAAGTCATCACCTTTGACTATTTAAAAACTGTCGTTTTTTCACGGTATTTTGTAGTCCCGTACGTCTTGTTAACTTTCTATATATAAAGAATATAAATTTACAGTGGATCCAACATTTCAGCAATAACAAACACTATCATTACAGATCTTTTTCAAAGAATAACAATTTTTACTCGTGAATTTGTGCACTATAAAAAGAATTTCTGATATGCACATGCATAACTTGGCTTCTATAAAAAAAAAAGTCCATCCTCAATAACAAGGATGAACCATGATGCATTTCACTGGACAACGAAATGATGTTACATTACACTATAACAAATAGAAACCACACATGAATACATAGACTAAACACACGAGGTGGCACGATGTTTAGGTTTGCCGGTTGATAACGTGTCAAAAGTTATTATTCTTTATATGGATCGGGTTTGATTGATCTAAAACACTTTTTGTCCAACGTTCCTATAAATAATTAGCATGTCAAATCTAATTACAAAAACTATAGTAGTAGTAATATTATTCTATACTAATCTCCAGTCAACAATCTAAGAGGTTTATACATTAAAATTACATATTGCAACTCTCAACCGGCTGGACCAATTTGACCAGGCTTTTATATCTACTTTTTCTAACTTGGCCAATCTGATCCTCCAAAGAAAAAACGGCCAAAGTTACCACTTATACTAACTACATATATATATATAGAAGATAAGTTTTTGCCATGAATTCGTACCCGTACCCACCGGTCGAGGCACAAACAAGAGCCCCACTGTCTAGAAGTAATTGAACACACTGCGGACATCTTTGACGGGCAGCTAAATACAAAGGTGTAGCCCCTTTACCATCTCTAACATTCATAAATCTTGAAAATCCCCTAAACTCCAATTTAAATCAACATAATATTAATCTTGTCTTGTAAATAGAATTATCATATGCTGTCGATTAAATGAAATAAAAATAAAAGAGACCCACCAAGAAGCGGCAACATGAGAGGTCTGTGCAGCCAAAATAATGGTTTTAAGACAATCAAAATGACCATTATAAGCAGCATAGTGCAAGCAAGTTCTCCCATTTAGTGAATCAAACATCAAAATCTAGAAAATTGTAACAATCTAATCAACATTTTAACTTTAAACAATAAATCTAAAAGGAAAGAACTTGACATACATTAGCCACAACTTCAATGAGCTTTTCAACAGAATTAAGCTTCCCATGCATTGCAGCCAACATCAATGGAGTCTAATGTTGGAAAAAGTGAGTTTTTCTCCACTTTGGACATCAATAAATATATGACCGAGTGACATATATCGAGAACCCTTTGGTGGGTTTTGTAGCCTCTGGCCAAGGCTACCCAACGAACTAAGATGCGTCTAAATTGGGTTAAAGGTGAATGAGATGTCGAGTCTCAAAGGGGTGTGTGTGGTGCATAAGTTGGAGAGAAAGAGCACTTGTCCCACATTGGTGTGGGATCTAAGCTTTCACTAGTTTATAAGTGAAAGATTCCAAACCATGTCAAGAGTTTGTGTTGTGTTTTACTCTGGCACTTACCCGCGCGCAGTGGGCGGGGGTTTGCAGAAAATGGGTTTCTGGGTCAAAAATCTCTGTACCTGCGGACACGAATCCGGGCCCATGTGAGCCGGTTTTTGCTCTTCGTATCACACACACTTAATTCTGTTTTAGAAACAAGGGGGGGTGTTTGCAGAAAATGGGTTTCTGGGTCAAAAATCTCTGTACCTGCGGACACGAATCCGGGCCCATGTGAGCCGGTTTTTGCTCTTCGTATCACACACACTTAATTCTGTTTTAGAAACAAGGGGGGGTGTTTGCAGAAAATGGGTTTCTGGGTCAAAAATCTTTGTACCTGCGGACACGAATCCGGGCCCATGCGAGCCGGTTTTTGCTCTCTTCGTATCACACACACTTAATTCTGTTTTAGAAACAAGGGGGGGTGTTTGCAGAAAATGGGTTTCTGGGTCAAAAATCTCTGTACCTGCGGACACGAATCCGGGCCCATGTGAGCCGGTTTTTGCTCTTCGTATCACACACACTTAATTCTGTTTTAGAAACAAGGGGGGGTGTTTGCAGAAAATGGGTTTCTGGGTCAAAAATCTCTGTACCTGCGGACACGAATCCGGGCCCATGTGAGCCGGTTTTTGCTCTTCGTATCACACACACTTAATTCTGTTTTAGAAACAAGGGGGGGTGTTTGCAGAAAATGGGTTTCTGGGTCAAAAATCTCTGTACCTGCGGACACGAATCCGGGCCCATGTGAGCCGGTTTTTGCTCTTCGTATCACACACACTTAATTCTGTTTTAGAAACAAGGGGGGGTGTTTGCAGAAAATGGGTTTCTGGGTCAAAAATCTTTGTACCTGCGGACACGAATCCGGGCCCATGCGAGCCGGTTTTTGCTGCAACCTGTCTGGAAACTCTTCGTATCACACACACTTAATTCTGTTTTAGAAACAGCATCCATCCGTGTGGTCCATTCTTCTTTCAGGCAAGTGATCAACGTCCGGCAGTACGCTGTTTTCAACCGGTGTACCCTGTGTGACACGAATCCGGGCCCATGCGAGCCGGTTTTTGCTGCAACCTGTCTGGAAACTCTTCGTATCACACACACTTAATTCTGTTTTAGAAACAGCATCCATCCGTGTGGTCCATTCTTCTTTCAGGCAAGTGATCAACGTCCGGCAGTACGCTACTTTCAACCGGTGTACCCTGGGAACAGACGACGAATCTGTTTAAGGGAATTGTGTCAAACACAAGCCCGGTTCCTCTTAGTTCCGTTTCATGTTTCTTTGTTTTGCAGGAACTGGTTCGTGTTGCTGGTCTTCTTTAGTTTTGATTTCCATTTTGTTCTTGTTTTAGTTGCTTCATATTTATCTATTATATTGTAACATGTTCAAGGAATTACTTGTATTATTATACTGTATTTCTAACATCTAATAAACAACACCAAATTTTCTCATTAAACAAAATTATCAATTAATCAAATCTTTTAAGCTAAAACATGAAATCAAGACAAAATCATACATGTTTATGCCGATTTAAAGAATCGGGATTCACTGGTCTATCTTCGAGCCGCATAGTAACAATCTAATAAAGAAAGGAACACCCACAAAAAAACTGTCAACAAATAAGTCAATTTTACATAAAGATTGAAGCTTTACCTAAATATGAATAAAGATTTCAACAAAATAAATAAATAAAAAAACAACCCACTTATATTGTGTCAAGATCAGTGGAGGAGATATGTGGTGGCCAATGGTGACCATGGCAACCCCACAATTTCTATATGTAACCATGTCTCTGACATTGATCACACTTTCTTACATGGTTTTCCGCATCTCTACTCATGGTGGGCCAATAATACCCTCTTCTGATCAACTTGACACACAATGCTCTTGCTCCTATGTGATTTCCACACTCTCCTTCATGTATTTCACGAAGCACTTCTTGGGCTTCATGATCTTCCAAACACCTAAGATATGGACCTGCAAGAGATCATCTATATAGTTTTCTTGTATATTAACATAATAAGATACCTTCATTCTGAATGCTCTAGGATATTCATATTCTT
>CM067173.1:78392784-78502604 GCA_034093135.1 Erigeron breviscapus | reverse complement strand
TAAGCAACAAGAGGTCAAAAGACAAAATATTGCATATCAAAGAGGGCATATACACAATATTGAGAAATGTGGACATCGATGTGGATATGTAGATATGCAATCTGGGATAATCAACTGGAAAAGCAATGACAAACAAAATTCTATTAATAATTCGAGAGATTAAACGGGTATCATAAATTGCCATACTGGGGATCAACTATAAAAATAAAACCATGACAAAATTCAACAATACAATGTATAAAAATCAAAGAAATAGTTTACAACAGAATATTATACAATATAATATAATAACGATATCATTTGTACAAGTTTCAAAACCATCCTGAATTCACATTTACCCTAGGTAAGATCCAATTGATGGGGTTTTTTTTTTACCACCAATGGTATTGATCAAAGAGCATGAGTAAACCAGCAACTACAACTACAAATTTTTCTCACTTACTTAAAATTTCAAACTTTACCATTCAATATAAACGATACATCACCATTTCCCTAAACCATGCCATGTCAGGAAGCCTGTACAAAAAATCAAAAATGCAGCACAAAACACCAAATCAGGGCATCAGGCAATAATGAAACATACTAAAAAAAATTGTGACAAATTATTAACAAAATATTATCCTAGATTACCAAAATGTTCAATCAGTTACATTGTACCACCAGGTACTTCTTGATTGTCAACCACCCTATGAGAATGATAGCAGGTTGGAGGCAAATCTTTTGCTGATATATGGTGAAAGCCTTCTTCGTCTATTATATAATAGAATAATGAGAATTGCAGCAACAATAACATGCATCATAATCTGAAATGACGAGGAAGACGGCCACATCTGCTTTGTGCTCTAAGTATCTGTTTAGCAAAATCTTGATTTCCAGTAAGCAAAAGGCCATTCAATATTCGATTGAATGTAAATTTCCGAGGAATGAATCCTCTATCCACCATTTCTATTAATAATTTTCCAGCCACCATTAAATCATCCGATTTCTTCCTCCCAAACATTCCACTAATCAATATATTGTAAGAATCCAAATTGGGTAAGCATTCACCACTACTCATTCTCTCAAAAACTTTCAGACTTTTCTCGATTTCACCTTCATCACAATAATACCTAATGATCACATTGTACGTTTGAACATTTGGTTCGCATCCATCATGTTGCATCCTATCCAAATACTCCATTGCCTTGTCCATCTTCCCACTATGACACAACCCTCGGATCACTACACTGTAAGTTGTGGAATTAGGTGTATAACCCCTCTTCAGCATCTCCTCAAACACCACAATAGCGTTTTCCACATTGTCTTTCTTGCAGAGAACTTGAATAAATGCATTGTAAGTGGCAACAGATGGAAGTATCCCTACTCCAATCATTTCATTAAACACTTGCCGTGCCTTTTTGATTTCACCTGCAACCCCAAAGCCATGAACCATTGTCGTGTAGGTAACAACATCCATCTCACATTTTCGCCTTTTCATCTCCAAGAAGAACTGCCAAGCTTCTTTTAACTGACCTGCCTTGAAATACCCATTAAGTATCACATTATACGTCTTGAGAGTCGGTTCGAGACCATTCTCAACCATCTCCCTGAAAACCTCCAATGCCCTAGGCGTTCGCTTAATCAAACAAAATCCATTAGCAATTATGTTATAACTAATTGTATCTGCTCTAAATCTTCTCTTTAAAGCCTTAAACAAATTATAAGCCATTTCCACACGTCTTGACTTGCATAAAACATCAAGAAACGTATTGAAGCTATTCAAATCCTGTTGGCGCCATATTCATGCATCGACAAAAAAACTTTAACGGCTTTGTCTGGTTTCCCAGCGGAAACATACCGTTCAGTAATAATTGCGAACGTTTTTTGGGTTTGGCCCAAGCCTCCGTTTTTGCATACGGGCTACAAAAGCCCAAACAGTCTTGTAGTCACGTAATCGAGCTGCAATGTCAATGGCATGGTCAAACGAGGCTGCAGTATGAGTATAGGTCGGATGATGTTCAAGAAGCCTGAAAAAGTGGAGGGCTTTTGGTCCATGGTTCCACAAACGTTTAAGAATTTTGTTCACCAAGTCCGGTGTCCAAAACACTGAGCTAGTTTCTAGATTTTGGGAAAGGGCTTGTGTGTCCAACTTTAGGACGAGGTTGGAAAGGCAGACGGCAGCATCATCCTCAGCTGGAAGCAGCAAGGGAGGTGGCAAGGTGGTGGTGAAGATGCAAAATGACCATTTGTTTCTTAAAGAACATACAAGAACGGATGAATTCCTCGCATATTTCTCTCGTAGCATAAGTAAAAGTAGCTGAAAACCACCCTGAATTTATTAGAGTGAAAAATTCAAATTAAATCCAAGAGTATACAGAGTAATATTTATATACACAACCTAATAAATCCATTATGTAGCATTGTTAATTCAAGATGTATGTAATATGATTCAACAACCAGTTCCCTAATATAAAAAATCTTGAAAAGGGTTCTGTTCTTCGTTCGTGTTACGGGTAGCAAATATATGGAATACGGGTCAATGGAGCTAAGTTTATCCTTCTGATAATTCATTTGAGCAACGAAGCTTTTAAACTCGTTGGAAGCCCTTAAAGAGATAGTGATCTTTAGATAACAAGCTAACAAAGTAAAAGCATATATATACATATATTGTCAGTCAAGCATTTCATCAAACAGGTTTAGTGCATATTTAACTGAAGTTAGGACTAAAAGTAACAACGATAAAGCATTAAATAATAGTGAAAATCTATATGTACATACACATTGTAATATAAATGAATTTAATCAACTAACAAATGATGATATAAATAAAGAAAAGAGTTACGTTTAAACTTGAAAGCGAGAAGGAGAATGATGTTTTTCAGCCGAGGATTGTCAGTTGTTACGCTGCTGAAATGTTTTGTACGTTAACCGATATTTTTTTTTCTTTTGTTTTTACTCCGTTATCTTTTATTTCGAACTTTGACCTTTACATGATCTTAAAAAAAGTGAAAAAAATCTCGACAATAGCCAATTTTTGTTGCGATCGTACCAAAATAGCCAAGGTTTTTCGGATTATCACAAAATAGCCAATAAAATCGCAATAAAAAATGAAAATCGCAACAAGAAAGCCAAAATCGCAACAAGAAATGCCAAATCGCAACAAGAAATGCCAAAATCGCAAAAAAAATGCCAAAATCGCAACAAGAAATGGAAATCGCAACTCGCAGTTCGCAACTCGCAACAGTTTGACTTTGACTTCTTTTTTTTTTTTTAAGGATAGTAGCTAGCCTGAATGTCACTCTATAAATACGAACCCACGGCACAATTCAGTTTCATTACCATTCCAAATTTCATTCTTCTACAAACTCACTCTTCTAACCCTGATGGCGTCCTCATCATCAAAGAATGTTAACCGACCTCGTATGACCGTAGATGAGATGAAAACACGAATCATGGCTGATATCAAAGAGGACACCCTCCATCAAACAGAACTCTCTGGGTTTATGGATAACCTACGGGAGAAAAGACGACGATGCGAGCAACAGTTAGAGGCAATACAAGCACCAGGGCGCAACGTCTCGAAGCACGAAGAGCACTATTCTTCGTTTCTACAGGAGGAGATCAAGAATGTCAAGAGGGTAGTCAATGATGTTTTTAAGGTCGTACACACGTTAGGTGACCAATGCACTTGGTCCGAATCGTACCACGACAATTGCGGGGAAGACAAAACCACGTGGGAAGTCAAATGCCCGCAACACGACAAGTGGTGGCTCGACGAAAACGCTTACCGTGGCTTAGGAAGTATGTCAATAAAAGATGATGAGTAATCGTGTCATTATTATGTATTTCGTGTTTTAATCATGTACTGTCTTTTTTAATTATGTGTTGTCTTTTTTATTGTAATGTGTGATAATAATAATAAAATGTGTTTGATTGTAATAAAAAATGTGAGTAATCTTCTTCACACACTTCACACACACATATATATACTATACATATATTGTGAAGTCGATTTTGATTTCCCTTTTGATTTTGATCTTGATGAAGATCCATACAACATACTCTCTCGGTGGAGGAAAAGATGTTGTTTGACCATGTTGTATGGATCTTCATCAAAATCAAAAGGGAAATCAAAATTGACTTCACAATCATCTCCTTTCGGGATTGTTAACTTAAGGGATTATTAGTATGTTTTTATTATGTTTCTTATGTATTTGAAGTTTTGTATTCATGTCTTATATAATAAACTAGTATCCTTAAAAAAAATAAAAAAGAAGTCAAAGTCAAACTGTTGCGAGTTGCGAACTGCGAGTTGCGATTTGCGATTTCCATTTCTTGTTGCGATTTCCATTTTCTGTTGCGATTTTGGCATTTTTTGTTACGATTTTGGCATTTCTTGTTGCGATTTGGCATTTCTTGTTGCGATTTTCATTTTTTGTTGCGATTTTGTTGGCTATTTTGTGATAATCCGAAAAACCTTGGCTATTTTGGTACGATCGCAACAAAAATTGGCTATTGTCGCGATTTTCTCAAAAAATATACAAAATATATATTTTTTATTTTATTGTTTAATATTTTGATAGAATAAAAAAAATATTAATGAGTGTGAAAATAATGTTACAACAAAGCTTAGTATTTATTGCCTACAACATAAAACATTTTGGAAATGAATATCCATATAATATTAAAATATTCATAATACTCTACCGTGGATATTCATAATTTATTTTACGCCAATATGGTTTTGGCTGCCTCATTAAAAACCTTACCAAGAAATCTCAGTGAGATATTTTAGTTGTACAGATTTTGTAAACAAGTCCGCCAAGTTTTCGCTTGATCGAATTTGACAAATATCAATCACGCCATCCTTTTGGAGATCATGTGTCGAGAAAAACTTTGGTGAAATGTGTTTTGTTTTATCTCCTTTATATATCCTTCTTTGATTTGAGCGATACATGCAGCATTATCTTCATACAAAACTGTTGGAGTATCCTTGATTGACTTGAGTCCGCATTCTTGTTGAATATGTTGAATTTGATCTTAACCATACACATTCTCGGCCAGCTTCATAAAGTGCAATAAATTCAGCATGATTTGATGATGTAGTCCTAAGTGTTTTCTTAGTCGATCTCCATGAAATTGTCGTATCACCATATGTGAAAACATAACCTGTTTGTGACTTTACTTTGTGTGGGTCTGACAAAGATCCAACATCAGCCTATCCAACTAACTTTGACTTCGAATGTTTTTAATAAACTAACCCCACATCATGTGTGCCAGAGAGATAACGAAATATATGCTTGATTCCATTCCAATGTCTTCGTGTTGGCATCGAACAATGTCTTGCTAATACATTTATCGAAAATGCAATATCCGGACGTGTATTATTAGCAAGATACATTAGAGCTACAATTGCGCTTAGATACGGTATTTTGAAACCAATAACTTCTTCCCCACTTTCTTTGGGGCGAAATGGACCATCTTCACGATCAAGTGATCTAACGACCATTGGCGAGCTCAATGGATGAGCTTTGTTCATATTAAGTTTTGTCAATAATTTCTCTACATAGTTTGATTGATGGACAAATAAACCTATATGTTGATAAAGATAAGGAAGGCGGGTTTACGTCGCTATCTAAGCGCTGACGTTACTAAGCGTGGTCTAGGTGTTTGAAGCATGATTTATCAACATGTAAATGGTGTAGCACAAAGGGGATTGATTGCATCATGCATGGGTTCGAATCACATTTCTTCCGGTCTTTTCCTACTGAACAATGGTAAAACGGTAGAAGTTCACCTTGTATTTATGGTCTACATCAGGATACTATCTTTATCAGTTACACCAACACCAAATTTGCTTAAAAAGTAGCTTCATCCTTGTAAATTTCCTTATCAAATTGTGGAATAAGATGCTCTTAACAATGGCCCGAATCGGATGGTTATGAACAATAAAAAAACATACATGTAACATTCGTGAATTTTGACTTTATTTGACTTATGATTAATGTGATTTAATGTAAATGAACTTCATGAGTTAATGATAAATCCCGAGCGTTTTGATGAGCCTTAGTGTAATTTGAAGTCCGTTTGTGTTTACGGGTTCGTTTTAGCATTTAAATGGTTAACGAATAGCTATTGGTCAGAATTAGCAGAGCTGGAGCCCAAAAATGGACTCCTTAGGCCGGCCCCAATCCTCCACACACACACATCCACCATTCATTCATTCCTTTCCCTATCCTTACATCTCATCTCTCTCTCTCTCTCTCTCTCTCTCTCTCTCTCTCTCCTCTCTCTCTCTCTCTCTCTCTCTCTCTCTCTCTCCTCTCTCTCTCTCTCTCTCTCTCTCTCTCTCTCTCTCTCTCTCTCTCTCTCTCTCTCTCTCTCTCCTCTCTCTCTCTCTCTCCTCTCTCTCTCTCTCTCCCTCTCTCTCTCTCCTCTCTCTCTCTCTCCTCTCTCTCTCTCCTCTCTCTCTCTCTCTCTCTCCTCTCTCTCTCTCCTCTCTCTCTCTCTCTCTCTCTCTCTCTCTCTCTCTCTCTCTCTCCTCTCTCTCTCTCCTCTCTCTCTCTCCTCTCTCTCTCTCCTCTCTCTTCCTCTCTCTCCTCCTCTCTCTCTCCTCTCTCTCTCTCCTCTCTCTCTCTCCTCTCTCTCTCTCTCTCCCTTTAGCTCAAAAACTTGTCTTGAACCAAATCTTGTGAAATTGGAAGTGGGTTTATTTAAAAGTAAGTTTTTATGACTTGTTTATACTTGATTATACTTTTTTCAATGTTTGGAAATAGGATTTGAGGTGAAATGGTTGAATTGGTATTGATTTAGACACAAAATTCGTTTTCCAAAAAATGGCACTTTCTGGACCACCATCTCTTACGCCAAGCCCAGCGTAAGAGACGCTGCCCCCATTTGTCATTTTTGCCTTTACGCCAAAAGCTCCTGAGTTACGCTACACGAGACGCCAAAACCACCTTTTCTAGACCACCATCTCTTACGCCGCTACCACCGTACCAGACGCCAACACCAAATGGCTCATCATCTCTTACGATGCGTGTGAGACGCCAGTCCCTAAACTCAGTTTTCCCAGCTTTCGTTTATGGTTTGTTTAACGATCGTAGGGTGTCTTGGTTTGGCCTACGGTGTCTTGTAACTTAATGTAGGATACATTATGATGATAAGATGTTAATGTAATAGGTTATGATCATTTTGCTCCCCGCTCATCCGCTTAAGTTTATTATACACAACTTATAAAGCTAAGGTGAGTTTCGTAGCACCTAAGTTTACTTTATTTGGGGTGGAAAGTGTACTTGTTGTTAAACGGTAGTCTGTTGATTTGAAACGTTATGATATAGAATTAGATGTTGAATATCTCATTGCATGTTTATGTATATGTGTATTATATATATGTAAGACGGGAAACGTAATGGATTGTTAAATCCATATTATATTATATATATGTACGATGGGAAATGTTATTGTATATATGTATGTAAGGCGGGAAACGTTGTGGATTGACGAATCCACTTTCGGTATGATCACGTCATGTTACGGGTTGTTGAACCCGCGTTATTGACATTATTATATATATTATGTTATATATATATATAACAGTATGAATGTTGTATGAGCCGTTGATGTTGAACGTAGAACGTATTGATTTGTGCTAACGTGTACCCTTTAGGGTTTGTTGATGTGGTTAGGTATTCTAACCCTCGTGTATCGATAACGGTTGATATCCCGACACTTGATTTTTATTGCTAAAACCTACGAACTCACCAACTTTATGTTGACACATTTTAGTACACTTTTCAGGTGAACAGGTGAACCAAAGACGTACCAGATGATTGATTGCAGGTGCTAGGAATGGACTTGGACTTTATGGATCCGTGATTCATTATTCTTGTTTATGGGTTATGCTTAGGATCATTAGCCATCTTTTGTACTATCTTTTGTAAACGTTTGATGGTGTTGTGCTCCTTATGCATTTGTATGATCCGGTACTTGTATTTGATTGAATTGTGTATGGATTGTCCAATCCTTTAATGCATTTAGTATTGTCTCTACATAATTTCCATGTCGTGCTGATTAATTCTCATAACCCCCATGATTCAGCCTTGTTGAGGTGTTATAATACCTTACATAGATTAATAAATGGACTAATTTAAAAAAACATGATTTACAGAATTTATACAAACCTTTTTATCAATCAAGATCATATCAACAGTATAAGTTAGGGATGAGCACGGGTCAAAACCCGACCCGAACCGGGTAAACCAGAAACCGGAGAAGTCAGAAAATGAGGACCCGACCCGAAATGGGTTCGGGCGGTTCGGTTCAGGTTCGGGTTTGACAGGTTCGGGCTCGGGTTTACCTAGTTTGAACCAAAAATGGAGCATACGCAAGAGATTTCCCGTCAATGATCAAAGCAGATGGCCTAGCGTGACCCTGTAAGTGACTATCATACCGGAGCCGGTGGTTTCTCTCTCGTTTTTTTCATCTAGCAGATCGGGCAAAGTTTATGGTAATGGAGCCGTGAAGGTAGAAAAGAAAATGATAAAGTGTTAGGTTTGTGTGTAGAGGGGTTGGTGCTTAAATATCCTTTCAGACTTATTAAATTCATCATACTCATCAAGCCAATTCTAAGCCGTTGGATCATATGATATCTAAATATCTATCAAACTTCCACGTTGCTTACAAAACTTTTCTTTTTGAATTAATAGATACACATTGTGGATGTGGACAATAGTGTTCCACGTATATGACTTTTTCTATACGTACAAAATGCTTAATATTTAACTAGCTTCTTATGAGAACCAAAACTAAAAAATATAAAATAATATATAAGTGCATATGAAGTGATAAACAGCTGGTTTCATGAGTATATATATATAATATATATACATAATAACTTATCTTGTAACAAATGAAACTAGATAAGCTCTCTCTTCTCAGCCAACAAGCCTGTCATTTTCGGTGAAGACCAACAACTTTACTCAACATATCAACAGCAATTTTCTCACTTGCAGGCTTCTCTTTTTCTTTTTTCTCATGAACGTTGTGTTGTCTGGTAGTATCAAAAGCTCAAAACTAAACAAACCTTTCGGTTTCTTCGGGTCAAACCGGCTTTTTTCGGGTTTTAGCCCGACCCGGACCGAAACCCGAAATGTACAATTTCTGTGAACCGAGGACCGGCCCGTATGGTCTTCGGGCGGGTCGGGTCGGGTCTCGGGTTTTCGGGCTAAAAGCTCATCCCTAATATAAGTTGAATCCCGTTTCAACACTTCCAAATGGTGACTAAGAGTGTTGGCATTGGGTGAGCGGTGACCGCGTAGTGGGTGCGGCGCACGGGGGAACACCGTCGTCAACGCCTAACCACGCGTGAGTGGTGCAAGGTGAGTGGTGAGAAGACGCAGTGGAGGAGGCGCGGGGAAGAGAGGGTAACGACTATTTTTGTGTCCAACGGTTATATTATTTTTTTAAAAAAAAATTTTCTATATAAACACACTTCACACACATAATCCAAACACAACACACACACACAAACACACTTTCTTTTCCAAAAATTGATAAATCTTTATAAAAAAAATCAACACACAACAAACCAATAAATGGAAAAACGAATTGGTTCTACTGTATTGTTAGATAAACCGTTCGAGTGGTCAGACGATAGTAGTCTAGAGGTGTTTGCGGACGCGATTGAGGCCGATGGTGAAAGTTCTACGGCACGGTCGAAACGTAAAGTCGTTAACCGTAACCGTTGGTCCGCTTCACAAAGGTTGCATCTCGACTACTTTTGTGAAGAACCCAAATACTCGATGAAGATTTAAGGTAAAAAGAATTTAACCCTTTTTATAGTTTCGACATTAAATTAATTTCCTAGTATTTTATTTTAGAAATGGGGTTAATTTAGTTGGAACTTTAGCGGATAGCGGGTATTTTATTACCCAAAAAGTGAATGGGGCGTGGCAGCCCCATAGTGTGCCAGCCACTTTTTGTTGGTGATTCACCATCTCCACAACCTCCACCTATTCTTCTCAATTCTTCTTCATTCTTTCCATTATCAATTCATGCATTCCTTCACACATTTCTTCAAAAACAAAGAGTAACCCTCTCAAGTTCAAGAATTGAAATCATAATAATAATAACAATCACCACCAAGTAATCTTCATTCAAGAAATTAAAGTTAGGAATTGTAAGTGGGGTGGTGGTGGCCGTTTTTAAGAGAAAGGGAGAAAGAAGGATTCTCAAACTAAAAGTCTTGCATTGGATTGTTGTTGTTGAGGTATTGAATTCCCCTAATTTAGTTTTTATCCTTCTTTCAAAATTAGGGTTCATGGATGAACCAAATTTGGGGGTTTTGCTAGAAATTGATTTATGGCTAATTTTCCCAATTCCTTAGTTAACCTAGTTGTCATTGAGTTATGTGTTGAGTTTGATTATGAAATTGATAAGCTTATGTGATAAGTTTGGTCTATGAGAAAAGATGAGTTTTACAAGTAATTGAAATGTTGATGAAAATGGTAGGTTGAACTACCTATGATATGGTAGAAGTAAAAAGGAGACTCAATGACAAATGGGTTGGGTTTTGGGTTTAGAAAGGCTAGTGATTGAGTATGGCTAGGTTAAGCTAGTCAAGTTGTGATTATAAGCTTATGCATTTTATGACATGATTATAGGTTGAAGCTTGTTTGTGCTTAATCGTTTTAGCTTTGTTGATATAGTTGCGGAGGAGGTGAGTATATTTGCATACCTTTATGTATACGTTGGGTCAATTACCATGAGACGTGGATATTCCGAGCATGGTAATTGATTTGGCTAGACCCGGGTGGGGTCAATTGTTATGAGGCCTAAGAACCTCCGGGGCCTAAGAACCCCTATTGTTGTTGAGAAAGGCCTAAGAACCTCTCGGGGCCTAAGAACCCCGATATTCTCTAATGGATCCATATATGTTGTTTATTGTGCAAAGGTGAGCATGTAGGTATGGCACGACGGTGTCATGGGTTACATGTAATAGTCCTTTGTGCGTTGCCCTCCTTCGTATTCGTAAATGTATGCAAGTATATTCACTAAGCCTTTGCTTA
This sequence comes from Erigeron breviscapus, assembly GCA_034093135.1. Lineage (NCBI taxonomy): Eukaryota > Viridiplantae > Streptophyta > Magnoliopsida > Asterales > Asteraceae > Erigeron > Erigeron breviscapus. The sequence goes on along the minus strand of CM067173.1, from coordinate 78,491,556 downwards.
TATTTTAGTTGTTTACCATTTTATAGGTAGTTCCGGAAGAAGGAACTAGTGTTGTTGAATTGAAAGCCTTGGTTTAGAGCTTGAAGTGTTTTGGAAGACTTGAAGGTATTAGGTCATTCGTGGAAGAATGACACTTTTTGAGTTTAGAGGCTTAGAAATCCCCTCCTCATGGCTCTTGGTACATTTTGACTTGATGGTCATACTTTTGTTAAAAATTATGTAAACGATCAGGTTGTAAAGCTTTTGGGAAAGTTTGTGAATTTGCATATTTGGTCGAAAATAGTGTCAAAATGGGTAAATGACCCATTTGATGGTGTTCATGGGTTTTGAAACAAGTTGATGTTGTAGTATATGTTTAAAAGGTGTCCATGAAGTTGATGTCAATCTCTGGAATGTGTTTTAAGATGTTGTTTTGAAATTTGAAGGTTACAAGTTTGTTCAAGTGTTGAAATGGTCTCAGGTTTGCTGTTCAGCTGCTCACTGCGACGCAGTGGGGGTGGTTTTGCCCACTGCGGCGCAGTGGAATCCCACGGCCTTAACAGTTTTTCCTCCCACTGCGGCGCAGTGGGAGAGTGTCAAACCCACTGCGGCGCAGTGGGGCTTTTCTGGACTTGAGTCCGAGATTTCCCACTGCGGCGCAGTGGGGTATATATAAAAAAAAAAAAAAAAAAAAATCTTGTGTTTTCGGTTTATCGAGTTCAGTTCTTTCAAGTTGGTATCAAAGCCGAGGTTTAAGGGATTTAGGTATTCCCTGTGTAGAGAGTGCCTAGACTTAAACCTTAGTTGAGACTCGACCTTAGGTAACCGAAACTTTTATGGGACTGAAATATGTGTTTGATAATGTTAGATTATCTATTTGTTAGTATTTAAAGCACAATAAGAAGCCGGCCTTATTGCGGTTGAAATACTAATAAATTTATAAACTAGCGGCATCAAACCCTGGGTCGGTGTAGTATCAAGTTATAAGTTTTGGCTCCTAGTCATAGAGTTAGATAGGTTGCGTGATTAAATTCGTTTTATCTACTCTTATTGAAGTATGGCCGACTATCATAATGAGGAAGAAGAGCACCACAATCAGAACGAAGAAGAAGAGCCTTTATTTGCCGAAGGTAGCATGGATATCTCGGATCAAATAGGGAGAGCATTAGAGAAATATACACCCCTACTACTTAAGAAATTGAATGAGACTATGGAAGGGGCTGTGAATGATCACATAGCCCAAATGATCAGAGAGGAAGTGGCTTTGAATGTGCAACTAGAGTTTGAGAAGAGGGATGGCAAGGGTGAGAACAAAAAGGATGAAAAAGAGAAAGAAGTAGAAGTGACGGGGGAAAGGGGTTACAAGAAGAAGTTCACCTTTCGAGACTTTGAAGTGTGTCACCCGCCGGAGTATCACGGTGATCGTGATCCCATCGTTTGTACACGATGGATATCTGAAATTGAAGGGGCATTCCGCACTAGTCAATGCCCCTCGCACCTGAAGGTCATTTTTGCGGTTGGTATGCTAAGGAATAGTGGAAAGAGATGGTGGGATAGTTTGTTGGCAATAAAGAAGGAAGCATTAGATCATGTTGAATGGCCCGAATTCAAGACAATGTTTTTCAAGGAGTTTAGATCAGAAGCTGAAGTGACCAAGTTGAGAAGTGAATTTCTTAATGATTGTCAAGGTAGTATGAGTTTGAACGAATTTCGAGCCCACTTCTTGGACAAGGCCCAATTTTGTCCGGAATTTCTTGAGAACGACCAATTGTTAAAGGAGCAATTCTATATGAAATTGAAGAAGAGCTTGAGGGAAAGGATAAGCCTACGTCAAATGGAGTCTTTTTCCATGTTGGCGGATGTGGCTAGAGACCACGAAATTGAACAATCAAGAGTTGATGATGATGGTGAGTTGAAGAGGAAGCATGAGGGGACCAACTCCCCGAACAAACGGTTTAGACGAGAGGGTAGTTCCGGCAACCACTCTACTAGCAAGAATATCCCTTGGTGCCCACCGTGCAAGAAGAATCATTGGGGGGTATGTAAGGTGGCGGGGAAAGGTTGTTTTACTTGTGGGAAACCGGGGCATTCAAGCCGGGAGTGCAAGTCCAAGCCACAAAAGGCCATCATATGCTACAAGTGCTTTGAGGAGGGCCACATGAGAAGCTCATGCCCTAAGTTGACCCAAGAGGAGAGACTCGAAGAAAAGAGGAGGGAAGCGGAAAGGAAAAACGCCCAAATTCATGGGAATCAACGAGGAAGGTCCTTTCAACTCACGGTGGACCAAGCAAGAAACACGAATGATGTTGTCACAGGTACATTTCTTGTTTATAATGTGCCTATGCGAATTCTCTTTGATTCGGGGGCGAATAGATCATTCGTTGCAACTAGAGTAATTCATGTTATTCCCGTGTCGAAGTCGTGTCTAGAAAATACTTTGCAAGTTGAGGTTGGTAATGGTAGAATGGAGTTAGTGAAAGATGTGTATAGGGGATGTGAAATTAAAATTTCTTCGGAACTCTTTCAAGCCAATTTAATCCCTTTTCCGATGGGAGAGTTTGATATAATCTTGGGTATGGATTGGCTAAGCTCATGTAACGCCAAAATCGCGTGTGATGAAAAGGCGATATATTTGAAGACTTCTAAAGGCGAAGACTTGGTGGTGTATGGTGATAGGAAGGAACGTTCTATTTCCGTATGTACGTTTGCTCGTGCCAAACGTTACATTTCTCATGGATGTCATGCTTATCTTGCTCACATCGTTGATGTTGAAAAGAAACCTCTATCTATCGAAGACATCCCTATTGTTAGTGAATTCGCCGATGTTTTTCCCGAAGAATTGCCGGGCATTCCTCCCGAACGGCAAGTTGAGTTTTCCATTGATCTCATTCCGGGGGCTAACCCCATTGCCAAAACTCCCTACCGTTTGGCTCCATCGGAGATGCAAGAGATGATGAAGCAACTACAAGAATTACTTGATAAGGGTTTTATTCGACCTAGTAACTCTCCTTGGGGCGCACCGGTACTTTTTGTCAAAAAGAAGGATGGAAGCATGCGTATGTGTATCGACTATCGGGAACTCAACAAAGTCACCGTAAAGAACAAGTATCCTTTGCCTAGAATCGACGACTTATTCGATCAACTTCAAGGAGCGTCATATTTCTCAAAAATAGATCTTCGTTCGGGTTACCATCAACTCAAAGTGCGTGATGAAGATATTCCTAAAACCGCCTTCCGTACTCGTTATGGTCATTTTGAGTTTGTTGTCATGCCTTTTGGTCTTACAAATGCTCCCGCGGCTTTCATGGATCTCATGAACCGTGTTTGTCGCCCTATGCTCGATAAATCCGTAATTGTATTCATTGATGATATTCTTATTTACTCTAAAAGCTCAACCGATCATGGAGTTCATGTACGCGAGGTGTTGGAAGCATTACGCAAGGAGAAGCTCTATGCCAAATTCTCCAAATGCGAATTTTGGTTAAGAGAAGTGCAATTTCTTGGCCATGTTGTTAATAGTGAGGGAATTATGGTGGACCCGGCCAAGATTAATGCGGTGATGAAGTGGGAGCAACCAAAGAATCCGTCGGAGATTAGGAGTTTTCTTGGTCTAGCGGGCTATTACCGTCGTTTTATTCAAGACTTCTCTAAAATAGCTTCCCCATTGACCAAGTTGACTCGAAAGAATATCAAGTTCGAATGGAAAAGCGAGCAAGAGTTGGCTTTTCAACAACTTCGAGAAAGGCTAAGTCAAGCACCGGTTCTTGTTTTACCGGATGGACTTGAAGATATGGTGGTATATTGTGATGCATCGTCTAATGGCCTAGGTTGTGTTCTTATGCAAAGGGGTAAAGTCATCGCCTACGCTTCAAGGCAATTGAAAGAACATGAAAAACGATACCCTACTCATGATTTGGAGCTAGCGGCGGTGGTATTTGCTTTGAAGATTTGGCGCCATTATCTCTATGGAGTCAAGTTTACTATCTATTCCGATCATAAAAGCCTCAAATACTTCTTTGAGCAAAGAGATCTCAACAATCGCCAACGTAGATGGCTAGATCTCTTGAAAGATTATGATTGCGAAATTTTGTATCATCCCGGGAAGGCTAATGTGGTAGCGGATGCCTTGAGTCGGAAGAGTTCTCATCATACCTTAGTCGTTTCACCCCTTTGGGTTTTGATCACCAATGACTTCTTTGATCAAATTAGAGAAGCTCAAGAGAGGGCCTTGCAACGAGATCCTAAGAAGGAAAGAATACAAGGTCAAATTCAATATTTCACTAAGGATTCTCGTGACCTTACCGTACGTTTTGGGAGGATTTGGATCCCATTTTCTTGTGAGTTGAAACAAGTTCTACTTGATGAAGCCCACAAATCCAAATATTCTATTCACCCCGGTGCTACAAAAATGTATCATGACTTGAAGGTAGAATATTGGTGGCCCGGAATGAAGCGGGATGTGGTGAAATATGTCGAAAGGTGTTTGACTTGTGCACAAGTGAAAGCGGAGCATCAAAAGCCCTATGGTATGATGCAACCCTTGGAAATTCCCAAATGGAAGTGGGAAGATATTACTATGGATTTCGTCACCAAATTGCCCAAGACACCTAGAAACCAATTCGATACGATATGGGTAGTAGTTGATAGATTAACCAAGAGTGCTTTGTTTCTTCCTATTCGTGAGGCGTCGTCATCCGAGGTATTGGCAAAGATCTATGTGAAGGAAGTTGTAGCTAGACATGGAGTTCCCATCTCCATTGTTTCGGATAGAGACACTCGATTTACTTCACACTTTTGGCGGAAATTTCATGAAGATATGGGTACCAAGCTCAAGCTTAGCACCGCTTATCACCCACAAACGGATGGTCAAAGTGAGAGAACCATTCAAACGCTTGAAGACATGCTTCGGGCATGTATAATTGATTTTGGAGGCACTTGGGATCTTCACTTGCCTTTGGTGGAATTCTCTTACAACAATAGCTACCATTCTAGCATCCAAATGCCGCCCTATGAAATGTTGTATGGGAGGAAATGTCGATCTCCAATTTGTTGGGGAGAAGTAGGTCAAAGAGAAATAGGTGGCACGGAAGTAGTGTTAAAGACCATCGAAAAGATAGATGTGATCAAAGAGAGGCTAAAAGCGGCTCAAGATCGACAAAAGTCTTATGCGGATAAAAGAAGGAGGCCGATTGAATTCTGTGAAGGTGACCGTGTCTTGTTGAAAGTCTCCCCATGGAAAGGTGTTCTACGCTTTCGGAAGCGTGGAAAGTTAAGTCCTCGTTTCATTGGCCCGTTTAAAATATTGGCCAAGGTCGGCAAGGTTGCTTACCGTTTAGAGTTACCGGATGAACTTTCGGGAATTCATCCAACTTTCCATGTGTCTCATCTTAGAAAATGCCTTGCCGATGAGTCTTCTTATGTGCCATTAAATGAAATAGAGATTGATAACAAGTTGAACTACATTGAAGAGCCGATTGCCATAGTTGAAGAAGAACTTAGAAGGGTACAAAATAAGACGGTGAGGACTTATAAGATTTTGTGGAAGCATGGTAAGATGTCCGATTGTACGTGGGAGTCCGAGCGTGATGTCCTAGTTTACTATCCGTCTTTGCATATGGCTTGGATCACGAGGCCGTGATCCGTTCCAAGTGGGGGAGAGTTGTAACACCCCAGAGATTTAAGGTAAAAAGAATTTAACCCTTTTTATAGTTTCGACATTAAATTAATTTCCTAGTATTTTATTTTTGGAAATGGGGTTAATTTAGTTGGAACTTTAGCGGATAGCGGGTATTTTATTACCCAAAAAAGTGAATGGGGCGTGGCAGCCCCATAGTGTGCCAGCCACCCTTTTGTTGGTGATTCACCATTTTCACAACTCCCACCTATTCTTCTTCATTCTTTCCATTATCAATTCATGCATTCCTTCACACATTTCTTCAAAACAAAGAGTAACCCTCTCAAGTTCAAGAATTGAAATCATAATAATAATAACAATCACCACCAAGTAATCTTCATTCAAGAAATTAAAGTTAGGAATTGTAAGTGGGGTGGTGGTGGCCGTTTTTAAGAGAAAGGGAGAAAGAAGGATTCTCAAACTAAAAGTCTTGCATTGGATTGTTGTTGTTGAGGTATTGAATTTCCCCTAATTTAGTTTTTATCCTTCTTTCAAAATTAGGGTTCATTGAACCAAATTTTTTTTTTTTTTTTTTTTTTTTTTTTTTTTTTTTTTTTTTTTTTTTTTTTTTTTTTTTTTTTTTTTTTTTTTTTTTTTTTTTTTTTTTTTTTTTTTTTTTTTTTTTTTTTTTTTTTTTTTTTTTTTTTTTTTTTTTTTTTTTTTTTTTTTTTTTTTTTTTTTTTTTTTTTTTTTTTTTTTTTTTTTTTTTTTTTTTTTTTTTTTTTTTTTTTTTTTTTTTTTTTTTTTTTTTTTTTTTTTTTTTTTTTTTTTTTTTTTTTTTTTTTTTTTTTTTTTTTTTTTTTTTTTTTTTTTTTTTTTTTTTTTTTTTTTTTTTTTTTTTTTTTTTTTTTTTTTTTTTTTTTTTTTTTTTTTTTTTTTTTTTTTTTTTTTTTTTTTTTTTTTTTTTTTTTTTTTTTTTTTTTTTTTTTTTTTTTTTTTTTTTTTTTTTTTTTTTTTTTTTTTTTTTTTTTTTTTTTTTTTTTTTTTTTTTTTTTTTTTTTTTTTTTTTTTTTTTTTTTTTTTTTTTTTTTTTTTTTTTTTTTTTTTTTTTTTTTTTTTTTTTTTTTTTTTTTTTTTTTTTTTTTTTTTTTTTTTTTTTTTTTTTTTTTTTTTTTTTTTTTTTTTTTTTTTTTTTTTTTTTTTTTTTTTTTTTTTTTTTTTTTTTTTTTTTTTTTTTTTTTTTTTTTTTTTTTTTTTTTTTTTTTTTTTTTTTTTTTTTTTTTTTTTTTTTTTTTTTTTTTTTTTTTTTTTTTTTTTTTTTTTTTTTTTTTTTTTTTTTTTTTTTTTTTTTTTTTTTTTTTTTTTTTTTTTTTTTTTTTTTTTTTTTTTTTTTTTTTTTTTTTTTTTTTTTTTTTTTTTTTTTTTTTTTTTTTTTTTTTTTTTTTTTTTTTTTTTTTTTTTTTTTTTTTTTTTTTTTTTTTTTTTTTTTTTTTTTTTTTTTTTTTTTTTTTTTTTTTTTTTTTTTTTTTTTTTTTTTTTTTTTTTTTTTTTTTTTTTTTTTTTTTTTTTTTTTTTTTTTTTTTTTTTTTTTTTTTTTTTTTTTTTTTTTTTTTTTTTTTTTTTTTTTTTTTTTTTTTTTTTTTTTTTTTTTTTTTTTTTTTTTTTTTTTTTTTTTTTTTTTTTTTTTTTTTTTTTTTTTTTTTTTTTTTTTTTTTTTTTTTTTTTTTTTTTTTTTTTTTTTTTTTTTTTTTTTTTTTTTTTTTTTTTTTTTTTTTTTTTTTTTTTTTTTTTTTTTTTTTTTTTTTTTTTTTTTTTTTTTTTTTTTTTTTTTTTTTTTTTTTTTTTTTTTTTTTTTTTTTTTTTTTTTTTTTCCCTCCCACTGCGGCGCAGTGGAATCCCACGGCCTTAACAGTTTTTCCTCCCACTGCGGCGCAGTGGGAGAGTGTCAAACCCACTGCGGCGCAGTGGGGCTTTCTGGACTTGAGTCCGAGATTTCCCACTGCGGCGCAGTGGGAGAGTTCTCCACCCACTGCGGCGCAGTGGGGTATATATAAAAAAAAAAAAAAAAAAAAAAAAAATCTTGTGTTTTCGGTTTATCGAGTTCAGTTCTTTCAAATAGATAGATTTTTTCGAAGATAGGTACCGCATGCCTCAACACTTGTTTTTAAAGATCGTTCGAGATCTTGAGTCTAGATACTCCTATTTCCAGGAGTCATATGATGCTCGGTTGAAAAAGAGTTTTACGGCGCCTCAAGATTTATGGATATGGCACGCATTCTTTGGCCCTCCGGGTTCGCTAAACGACATCAACGTCCTGCAACAATCTCTCTTGTTCCTCCCCGAGCGTATGGGCACTGCGCCTAACTGCCGATTCACTGTAAATGGGCATACGTTGGCTACTATCTAGTCGATGACATATATCTTGCGTGGTCTACGTTTGTTAAAGCGTATACATATCCTACGGACCCGAAAGAAAAAATGTTCAAAAAAGCACAAGAGTCGGCTCGCAAGAATGTTAAACGGGCATTCGGTGTTCTCAAGCAAAAATGGGGTATCCTTGCTCGACCGTTTCGACAACGCTCGCTCAAAACAATAAGGAACTTGGTGTATGCGTGTGTGATAATGCACAACATGATTATTCACGATAGCGGTCGTGCGATCAACCCAGTTTACATAGGGGATCCCGTTGTCCAGCCGAGAAGTGACCGGGACGCTTTACCGGAGATACGAGACGAGGAGACACATTTCCATCTCCGAAATGATCTGACAGAGCATATTGCGGCTCAAAACTTACCACACCTCCAGCCGAACGAGTACGAGTAGAACGATGAGGAGGACTAGTATTGCTTTTATGTTTTTTAGTATTTGTTTTATGTTTTTTTAGTATTATTATGTAATGTTTTATGTATTTTAGTATTGTTATGTAATGTTTTTATGATTTTATATTGTTATGTAATGTTTTATGTTTTATTTGAATGGAATTTATTTCTAATTAAAATATAAATTGTAGTGAGTAGTGAGTGATTGGTGGGTTGCCAACAAAATAATGAAACGAGGGGTTAGTGAGTGGTGGATGAAGTGACATAAGGGTGATGGCAACACCCGAGTGGTGGGTGCGTGAGTGGTGGAAAGTGAGGGGTGAGACCACGCACGAGGTGAGAGCGAGAGGACGACTTCCAAGAGAGGCAACAACTAGTTTTAAGAGGCAACAGTTACTTTTGTTTTTTTTATATCACTTGCAAATATATAGATGTATATATATATATATATCACGATGATGAAGACGCTGTCTCAGCTCCCACCACACATTTTATATAATTATTATATTAATTTTCATTTTTAACCCTAAAATATCATATAAATACATAAACTACCTTATATATTATTATTATTATTATTATTATTATGTATTATTTATGTAATAATATTGTTATGTAATATTTTTATGTTCTTATTTTTAATGGAATTTATGTTTTTAAATAAAATGAAAATTGTAGTGAGAGGCGAGTGAGTGGTGGATTTGAGGTGACATAAGGGGATTGGTTGGAAGTGAGTGGTGGGTGGAGGGATGCCATCACCCTAAGGTGATTGGGTGGAAGTGAGTGGTGAGTGGTGGGGTGAGAGGTCGGTTGCCACCCGTTTAATAAAGGGGTAAATGTATAAAAAGGTAACTATTTTTTAAAATTCCTAAAAAGGGTAATGTTTTTATGTTTTGATTATTAAAGGGGCTATGTTTACGAATTGTAAACAATAAAAGTAATATTGTTAGTTTATAACATTAAACATTCATTAAGTGCCAACATGACATGCCACTTCAATAAAAAGGTCACGCCATCAAAGAAATGGTCGATTTAAATAGTTTACACAACAATATCGTCATCTCCAATAATCGGGTATCATTTATCGGTGAAAAAAATATAGATTGGTGTCGGGTATAAAAATGGAAGAAGAGAAATCGGTGATCGATGATGGGTATAAAAATGAGGTTTGCATTGTTATGTGTGGGTGTGTATTACTAAGTTAAATGTCACGTAGATTTTTTCTAATGATGTGAAACCCTAGTGGTACCGCCATCATATGACCACATGGGCCCAAAGATGAAGGCTAGAGGTCACAGGTTCAAAACTTGTCAAATACAAGTGGAGGGTGCAAGTTATTTTAGAACCACTCCTTATTTTAGGACCAATTAGGACATGTGTAAATTGTAACTTACACATCATCATCATCATCTCCGACCACCACCATGATTTTCCGGCGACGGCGACCACCGGAAAATCATGTTTAAGTTAACTTACACATGTGTAAGTTATATACAACTTACACATGTGTAAGTTAACTTAAACATGATTTTCCGGCGACGGCGGTGGTCGCCGTCGCCGGAGGACCATGGTGGTGGTCGGAGATGATCATTGGTGGTGGTGGTGGTGGTGGTGGTCGGTGATGATGATGATGATGTGGTCCTAAAATAAGGAGTGGTCATAAAATAACTCACCCCTGCAAGTGGAGAAACTATATCTTGTGATCTCATGTGTGAGAATGGTGACTTACCGGAAATGAGTTCTATGCGGTGTGCGTTCTGAGTACCAAAACGGTTCATGGAACCAGAGGGTTCCCACCCGTTTACCCTTTAAGTTAAATGTCACGTAGATTTTTTTCTAATGATGTGACATGCCACGTTGACATTTAACAAATATCTAACGTTAAAAATTAACAATGTTACCTTTATTGCTTACAATTTGAAAATATAGTTCCTTTAATAATCAAAACATATATACGTTACCATTTTTAAAAAATTTATAAAAATATCAAAATACTTCACATATCAACATCCGACCATTTTTCTGCCATAATATTAGGGAGGTGATCCCTACACAACACATTTTTACCATACACAATAACATATGCATTATATGATTGTACTGTACAACTGTATGATGCATTCAGTGTTGTGTATGGCTAAAAATTGTTGTGTATCCCACATATATACACGTATGTCTACACGAAAACATACACATGAGGTCAGCCATTGAGTGTAGATTCTGATGTGGACAGAGTCTTCTACGGCCACACAAGATTTTTTTTTACTTCAACGGCTAACCCAGTTTAGTAGTACTAATATCGTGATATGTATTGGCGGATGTAGCTTTAGCGGACCGGGTAACCATAATGCCCTCTATGGGAGCCCAAAAGATAAAACTTAGAAGTTTTCTTCAAAAGCCCAAATATAATTAAAGTGGCCTTTTCAACCCACCGGGAAAAAAACCTACAAAACATCAATCAATCATCAATAACAAAACGATTCTCTTCTCCCTCCTTGCTCAAATCTGTTGTCGCCTCTACATTTTACAAACTCGATTGTGAATAAATGTAACGAAAAATCCTAACTTAACTTACTATTTCATAAACCCTAATATTCAAATTACTTTGTTAAAACTGTGTGCCGTAAGTACTTGCAATATCAATACCATATTAATATGAGTTTGCTATTTGGAAGTATAAATATAATTATTGATTTGTTTCTATCAACAGCAATAGATTATATATACTGTGTAATGTAAAAAATGTAACAGAGGAAACATGCAATTCTATTGTGGAAATAATTTGTTAGTTGCATTTAAGATTGGAGTTTGAAGATTGTAGTAGAAAGATTGAAGATGTAATGGCCCGATTCCACAATGTAGGAAGTTAGCTTGGTTCTCATGGTTTAAGTTGTGATTTATTTATCATGGATTGATAAAAGACACGTTCTTTTTGCTGCTTACATTTTGTTTTTTGGCTGTTTTTTTTTTATATATGTTTTGTAGTTATTCTGGTACTGTCCAAGAACTATTTGATGTGTTGTTTGGGAGCTGTTTTGCATCTATATTGATGCTGTATGGGAGCTGATCGTATTCTTGCAGTTTTGGGAAGCTTTTTTTAAGCCATCTGCGGTGTTATTTGGTTTATTACTACAGTTTTTATCCTTTTTGCAGCTGTCTTTGCTGTTGTTTGGACGTGCTCATAGCTCTTTTGAAGCTCCAGTAAGTTTTTTTGCCCCCCCGTGAACTTTGGATCCCCCTCTATTATGTGTGTACCTTGAAGTCTTTTCTTTCTTACGATTATCGATTTGCTTAAGTGAATTTTTCATTGTAAAATATACTATTAAAAGTAAAGTCAAAACATAAGTGGTTTCCTTTAAAGTTTGAACATATGGTTGGATTGTCGAGGCTTGAAGTCTAAAAATCTTTTTTTTGAACGGCAAAATGAAGTCTAAAATCTTTTAGTAGTTTGATGTGAATCAAGTTGTATTACTTTGTTTAATATTATCAAAACTTTACATGAGATACTTTTTTTTTGCTTTCTTCTAAATTCTAATATCATTTATTCATACAATGAAAAAAAGTATTTAGTCAATTTGTATATTGTATGAGTATATAAGTTTCTCCCTTTATCACCATCAAATTTTGGGTCAAGATAAGGATCTGAAGCCCAAAACAAACAAATAGTTCACAACACAAAAGACTTGTATTTTAAATGTATATATATAGCCCATCTAACACCCCCTATCCCTGTTACAAAACCAAGTAGCAGCATAGAAAACAAAAACAAGAACACTGACAAAGGCGTCGGAAAAAATATTGTCGTCATTAATGGATGTTGAAGAGAGCGAAACAAACAACATATACATACCTGAAGAATGGTCAGAAACGATGGAAGCCATAGCAGCTTATGGTGAGGGTTCGACAGCCACAGCATTCATTTGCGGCCCCACAAACAGTGGCAAGTCAACCTTCTCTCGTCATCTTCTTCATCGTCTCTTTCCTAGGTAAAATTTACTAAACATTATTATATAGCTATATGTATATATACGTTTAGCTATAATATATCACACTACCCATTTTGGTGACGTTTCTGTATTGGGGTATATTGGATTTTTACAGTCTGTTAGGGGAACAAAATTTCTGACTTTTCAATGTCTTATTTTAGGCACAAGAGAGTTGCTTACTTAGATACTGATGTTGGACAGCCTGAGTTTACCCCACCCGGATGCCTTTCACTTACTATTCTTGATAAAGAATCCATTGGTATATACCTTGCTGACTTAGTTCACTTAACTTTACCTTCTGTACATCATGGCTGCTGAGTTTGATTTCTTTTTCTTCATTACAGATTCGAAAGTTTTCCTGGAAAGGTATTATTAATTTTCTGAATGATATGCCTTATTTTCACATTGAAACGCCTTGCCTCAAATATTAGCTACATTGTTTAAATGTCCCTAGTAAACTGTTCAATATCGGAAGTCACTACCGAACTTTTTATCGTACAGTTCATTACTAATTTGTATAATATGTTTGTCTTTCTGCCTCTTTTCTCTTTTATACCGTGCCACTGAGCCGTTAACTGGTATTAGTTAACCATTACTTCCTCGTCTTTTGACCCATATTTTTGCAGATGCTTCTTCTATGGTGACGATTCGTCAAAAAGAGATCCTGAGATTTATTTGACATATATATTTGCGTTATATGATCATTATCAAAAACAGTATAACCAACTTTCAGGGAGTGCATCTGCCAATCACAGTGGGGTGCCCCTAATTGTCAACACACCCGGTTGGGTGAAAGGTATACTTTAAATATGTTGGTTCCTTTCAAAAATGTTATAATGCTGCGGCATTTAGTTGTGGCCTTGCGGGTACCATATTTGTTACTTTTGTGGCAGGTATTGGATACGATTTACTGGTTGATATGCTGAAACACTTTGCCCCCACACACGTGGTTAATATCTGTAGATATGATAAAAGTAAGAACTTACCCTCCGGAGCATTTTGGTCTCAAGATGGGGATGTTGGGGCAGTAACGCTAATGGAAATCAATTCAGCCTATGACTCCTTAGATCGATCGTATGTTTCTATGCTCTCTCATTAGTTCACCTTTTGTACACATTGTTCCAAAATACAAGTCCCATTGATTTTGCAAAGAAACAAATGTCATCATGAAATTTTTTTAAATAAGGGAGTATTATGACCAGTATGCTTACAAGTTTTCCATGTTTTTCTGGTCATTTATCTGGCTACTTTATTTAAGTAACATCCAGGTTATGCAGATCTCACTAAATATCTAATTTCTCTCTAGTTTTTATGCAAATTTCTGGATGTTAGATAGGTAGGGATGTAGGGTATGATGTTAAAAGATATGGGTTGAAGTAAAACATTTCATGTAGAGTTTCTTTATAATGTTATTGTATAAATAGTTAATGTGTGAATTATGCTTAGAAGCTTTTTTGTATTTTCTAATGTAAGTTCTTGAATAAAATCTATGTATTAAGTTTTTGAACAAAATGGGTTTACGTATTAAGCATATTATGGATGACTTTGAACCCGTTGCCCTTTTAGCTTAGCTTATTTACCCAATTTACCTGAAAAAGATAAAGCGCAACCCCAGTTCATCAATTTTAAGCTAATTGATAGAAATTAAATTGCCAGCCCCACAAATCCCATTCATTGCTTATTCTTTGCTAAAGCTTCATTTCCTTATCCAGGGAACGACCAAAGCGTTCACGCCATGTAAGAGATTTAAGTATTGTGACATATTTTCGACAGTGTTTTCCTAGTGACATGAATATCAGTTCAGATAAGGAAATTGGTCAAGCATTGGCTGCTCACCCTCCTTATGAAGTTTCTGTGTCAGCTGTCAACATTAAACATCTTCATAATAAGGTTATTCAAGACTTATTTCAACCCTTTCTATGTTATTTTTTACTTCAAGATATTATTGTTGCATTTTGCATTCTTGTTGCGTTGCTTCTTGTTCTTTTGATTAATTTCTCTGCTTTTCAATCATTGGTCATGCTTAATCTGTCACGAAGTTTAAGAAAACGATTAGGTTTACACCAAAGGAACTTCTGATTATTTAAACATCCATCTTACATGTAATAACTGTAAAAGTATGATAAACCCCAATAGATAATTACAGTATCGCACACACAGTAATGATTATAGGAAACATGAATATGACACTAAAATAGGGTTAAATAGGAAACCCTGTTCCCGTTACTACATTGGATACCATCATTCCTCCCCGTAAGGGTTATGATGCCGGTAAAATACCTCCATTTAGTCTCCCATGATTTGGGCACTCCAAAGGATCCCACGTCATTAGACTTTACGTGTGGGGTCAAGCTTCACTGGTAATGGGTACCACTCCATCTATGATGGATTGGTACATGAATACAACAGTATCTACATAATGCAATAGTTCGTCTACCTCTACTGCCGTTGCGCAGAGGTTTCCTAGTAACTGGTGAATTCAGTGGTACACTGGTACTTACAGTGAAGAAAGATTGCATAATATATGAAGAATCTTGTACATATACCAAAAAAGATACGGAAACTATCAAAAGTTTCTTACAAGTTATTATGCGAGGGCCGATGTAAAACTGACTCCACATACAACATAGTTTCTCTCTTATGACATGTGTACACTTTAGAGCTCTGATTGAATGATGTCAGTTGAGCCAGATATGAAACATCATGCAAATTATAATTTATAAGTGGCCAAATGGAAACTGTAGGTCGGCTAATTGGCAAAAATGAGTTGGGCTACAATGGATCGATAATGATACGCATCAGGCTGACCGGCATGCATGTTTTGTCCATTTTTGTACAGTTAGTATTTCGTTAAGTATATTAATGAAAATTATGGTTTTCTCTGTTATTGGTATTCTTAAATTGTAACGACATCTGAGGCTGAAAGTGTTAAAAAGTAGGTCAACTTTCTGCCTGTTTGAGTTTCCCTTTTAGCTAAAACGTTTTGATTTTTTCCATTTGATCCGTGAGGAACAGGCCATAACCTAGATCAATCCATTCTTAAGTAGATGGGTCGAATTTGCCACCTCTAGCTATTCTTTCTAAAGTCTAAAAAGGGTATATTTGGCTATTTGCTGAACAAAGCTTGAATGCTTTGATACATAATAGTGGTTCAATTTCTACATAATAGGTACCGAAAGCTGAGATTTATCAAAGTTTGAATGGAACTATAGTTGGATTGGCAGTTGATTCTGAAGGCTCTGAACATTTACCTCGCTGTGTAGGTCTTGGTATGTTATAATCTCATAATTGTCTCTGTATTTGCTGCTGGTTCTATTACTGGATGGGATGACAATGCTGGAGTTTTTCTTCTCCTTTTGTTTATCTATGTGTCTATGAATGACTGGTAGGAAACTATCAATAGAGTCACACAAAGAATGTTTGCAGCGGCTGGCTATATGTTATTTATATGTGTATTGGCTATCATAAAACAATATCCTATTGAATCCGCGTTCGTGTTTTTTTGTATTGAATGACTTTGGGTTATGCAGAAACATGCATAGTCCCATGCCTCTTGCCAAAAAAATAAAATAAAATAAAAATTAAACTTTACTCTCTTCTTGTACAAAGTTTGTCATTTTTTTGGTTTGTTATATGTCTGCATTTACATGTCCTACCTGCATACACAGCAGAAAGGTAGGTAGCAGCTTACATACGCGTGTCTACTTACAATGGGCTGGTCTGGGTTTTTCTCATTTGGGTCTCGTAATTATTAAGATGAAGTTTTAACCAATAAATGAGAAAAGACCCAGACTAGCCCATTTGTAAGTAGACACGTGTATGTAAGCTGCTACCTAGCCAATAAAAGAGCGTGTTAAACTAACTGACTGAAAGGTTAAAAGTCAACTATTTTGTAATTTAGCCAATAAATGTATGACTTCGATTCATTTTTCTTTTTAAATTACTGCTTCTGCCTGCCACACAACCTGCCCGTTTGCCATCTTGACGTAAGCCCGGTTTTTTCATCAAGAAGTTGGATATGTTCTTGTAAATATGTACCAATAGACAATCAGTAAATGCATTCCTATATTAAATTAGAGATTATCTAATTTCATTTGTTTGGTTAATTCATTTACATTTACCTTGAAACTAAAAATTTTGCGCTAGCCTAAAGGTCCTCTTTAACTGACTTCATTGCAAATCTTTTTTCTTTTTTCTTTCAGGAATTGTTCGTGGAATAGACAGTTTGAGACGGGTTCTCTATATAATCACTCCTGTTCCACCAAATGTTCTGGAGGATGTTGATGTTCTACTGCAAGGGTTCATTCAGATTCCAACTTGCTTGCTGCAGGTACACACCACTTCTCTCATTTGCAATTGTTTCAGAACAAATATTCTTGAATCATCATTTCTCCTCTCTCATTTATCCAGTTATATTTAGTAGCTGTGAATAAAAAGGAGGTAGTTTGAGCAATGTATCAAAACGGGTTCAGGTTAAAACATGTGATCTTTTGGTACAGGACCTCGAATGTTTTCCGCCCAAAAGTTTTAAATGTACTATATCTAGTTGTGTCAAACATGATTACCAAAATGTATATCATGACAATAATAATCGAATACTTATTAATGCAATGATTTATGAGGTAGACTTTAGAATATTACTTACGCTGAATTGCGACACATCTGAAACCTTTAAGCTTATTTCAATATATTTACTCCACCCTTAACACATTAACAAAAATGAATTATCCCAATGAGAAGTAAATGTGTTATATTTCTACCTTATAGTTTTAGATAGATAAGATGACCTCATACGTTTTAGTGCACGGACTTGTGTGCTCAAGCTTTTTGACTTGTTATACCTATGCTTGATTTAGTTCATAACTCGTCTAATGAACTCAGATAACTCTCTTGGTTTAGTTATCTTTGGGGTCTGTGTTTCAGTGTCATAGTCAATTGGTGAATCTTTTCTGTTCAGGTACAGGGATGTGTTTCGCCATATATGGCTTCAAATGTCCTGCCTGGAACTTAAATACTATAGCTATGATTCCTGATTGCCGTCCAAAAAAAACCAACTGGGAAACTCTTGTGTGTGGAAACTGTCAGAACTTTACTTTTCATGTACCAAAAATCGACATGTACAGTAACAATATATTCGCCGTTGAAAACATTCTCAGTTTTTGTAATATGACAGTCCATATGTGTCTAGTAAAGCCGGTCTAATCGCTTTACTATTCATGCAAATTTTGTTTATGCATTGGGCTATTATTTTGGTCACACAAAACTTTATATATTGTTTCTGTTATGCATCCCCAAAAAGTTGTTCATGTTTATTAAACAAGATATTGTTGTAGAGCTGTTTCTACGCTGAATGAAAAACAATGGCGCATTTTGACAGCATTTCATTCAGATGGTAAATACTATTGGATCATTGGTTTATTTGACTTGTATGGACTGCCTCAAGTCCTCAACAGCTTCTCAACTTGTGTTTGACATTGTATCCTAACCTTGTTAAACTCGCGCAACTCGTTACACAATACAAACACTTTCATAAGTAAACAAGTGAAATGGTATATAGTTAAAAATCCATGGAAAGTGTAGTTTATGAACTAATAGACATGAAGTTAAATTATTATAAATACATACATATCTTAAGTACCGTAAAGAAAGATAGTTCATCATATACAGTAATTATTATTGTGACAACTCGTAATTAATTTACACCGGGTTAGTCCTAATCTCGATTAGACAGTCATTTGACGTGGAACTTTTGGACTTTTGACTTAGTCAAATTAGACGTATCTTGATGACGTAGACTATTAGCTATCTAGACGAATGCCGAGTCTTTAAAAATAACTTTAAATAAATATTTAAAGGTTATGTCTTGTACAAGATAAATAGACTGTCTAGACTTAATATTATAAAGTTCACTTTGACGAAACTTTATTGGCTTGTCTTGACTAAAATAAGACGAGGGAAAATACCTTTACTTTACATTTTGACTTTTAGGTCAAACGATATTTAATCGTAAGCATTTTACCGAATTAAGGGTATAAAATATTGTCAAAAAGAAGCCACATGGGCTTATTTTGGTTTGAAAGGCAGGGAGGGAACCAACAAACCCCCCCATCACCCTTTTCTTAAAATTTCCTGACAAAACACACACACACACACACACAGAACACACACAAATCACAAAAATACTTTCAATCCTCCCAATTATCTATCATATCATCAAGAATCTGATTTTGTTGGGCAAAAGAAGTAATCATCTATTAGTTTCAAGGGTTTATCATCATCATATTCACCATTTTCTTCCTATTTCTCAAGAACACCAAATTTTGGTAAGTAACTTTCTTCTTCAAACTTTTGATTTGATTTAATTTCCATTTCAAGTTTAATTTCAGTATTCTTAAACGAATTAGATAGCCATGAAAATGAAATGAGTTTTGGTTTGGTTAACCTAATTAGGTTTTGACTTAGAATTTGGTTTTGAGGTCTAAATGTTTGAAATGGCGAAATGGTTGGCGAAATGGTATGTTTCCAGGTCTATTGAACATGTTGAAACTTGTTATAATGAAAGGAATTTAGTCGAAAAACGATTTGGGCTTGCCTGCATATTTGCACCTGCTGGTGCTGGCTGCAGAATGAGGCCACTGCGGCGCAGTGGCATGGGCTTAGTCCCACTGCGGCGCAGTGGCTAGGGCTGGTTTTGTGCATTTTTAGCTCACTGCGGCGCAGTGAGCTTGGCAATGGCCCACTGCGGCGCAGTGAGCTTGCATGGCCCACTGCGGCGCAGTGAGCTTGAAGGCCCACTGCGGCGCAGTGAGCTTGGCAATGGCTCACTGCGGCGCAGTGGAAACCCACTGTAAAGATTTTTACGCATCAATTTTTAAAACATTAATAACTTTTAGTCCGAAAGTCCGAATATGTTATTTACTTTTGATTGGTAAAATGAAAGTTTGAAACACGTTCTCGGTTATGGCATTCTAGGGTCTATAGCTAAGTAGTGGTACGTAGGATACCCGTCGTCAAGGGATTTGATCCTCATTATTGGTAATGATATCCTAGGTTTTGGATAGACGTGGAGACTAGACTGCTCTTATTCTCGGACTGCTCATACTTTTAGCTCTGTTATCGCTAAGGTGAGTTTATGGCGCCCTTTTTCCTTTACTTTGGGCCTGAAAGCATGTACTGTATACACGACTACTTTGTAAATGATTTGTCTTTGTCTACGCCATGAGATTTGATAAATGAAATCATTTGTCTTATATTTGCCATGAGACGGCTGTCTAAAAATGTGTATACATGTCTTATGAAAATCGATCTATATGTCTTGACTTGCCATGTTGTCGGCTGACTAAACTGTTCCTTGTGTTTTGACAAACTAAAATGATCCCCCCTCATGTAGTTATATTTAGGTTAGACTTCGGTCTGAACCGTCTTGTCATATTATTTAGGTTAGACTTCGGTCTGAACCGTCTTGTCATATTTATTAGGTTAGACTTCGGTCTGAACCGTCTTGTCATATTATTTAGGTTAGACTTCGGTCTGAACCGTCTTGTCATATTATTTAGGTTAGACTTCGGTCTGAACCGTCTTGTCATATTATTTAGGTTAGACTTCGGTCTGAACCGTCTTGTCATATTATTTAGGTTAGACTTCGGTCTGAACCGTCTTGTCATATTATTAGGTTAGACTTCGGTCTGAACCGTCTTGTCATATTATTAGGTTAGACTTCGGTCTGAACCGTCTTGTCATTATATTTAGGTTAGACTTCGGTCTGAACCGTCTTGTCATTATATTTAGGTTAGACTTCGGTCTGAACCGTCTTGTCTATATATTTAGGTTAGACTTCGGTCTGAACCGTCTTGTCTATATATTTAGGTTAGACTTCGGTCTGAACCGTCTTGTCATATATTTAGGTTAGACTTCGGTCTGAACCGTCTTGTCATATATTTAGGTTAGACTTCGGTCTGAACCGTCTTGTCATTATATTTAGGTTAGACTTCGGTCTGAACCGTCTTGTCATATTATTTAGGTTAGACTTCGGTCTGAACCGTCTTGTCATATATTTAGGTTAGACTTCGGTCTGAACCGTCTTGTCATATTATTTAGGTTAGACTTCGGTCTGAACCGTCTTGTCACTATATTTATGACTTCGGTCTGAACCGTCTTGTCATATTATTTAGGTTAGACTTCGGTCTGAACCGTCTTGTCATATTAATTAGGTTAGACTTCGGTCTGAACCGTCTTGTCATATTATTTAGGTTAGACTTCGGTCTGAACCGTCTTGTCATATATTTAGGTTAGACTTCGGTCTGAACCGTCTTGTCTATATATTTAGGTTAGACTTCGGTCTGAACCGTCTTGTCATATTATTTAGGTTAGACTTCGGTCTGAACCGTCTTGTCATATTATTTAGGTTAGACTTCGGTCTGAACCGTCTTGTCATATTATTTAGGTTAGACTTCGGTCTGAACCGTCTTGTCATATATTTAGGTTAGACTTCGGTCTGAACCGTCTTGTCTATATATTTAGGTTAGACTTCGGTCTGAACCGTCTTGTCATATATTTAGGTTAGACTTCGGTCTGAACCGTCTTGTCATATTATTTAGGTTAGACTTCGGTCTGAACCGTCTTGTCATATTATTTAGGTTAGACTTCGGTCTGAACCGTCTTGTCATATATTTAGGTTAGACTTCGGTCTGAACCGTCTTGTCATATATTTAGGTTAGACTTCGGTCTGAACCGTCTTGTCATATATTTAGGTTTAGGATACTTATTTCAGGAGTTATATTATTTGTCTATAATTAGACCTAACTTGATCAACTACGTCCCGATTATGTAAAATAATATAAGGCTCGAAATAAATATCTTAGATTTTGTATATACGTTATAGTTTGAGCTATATTCACAACATACTGTAGATGTGGTGGGAAGGCTGCGGGTGACCCTATATATAAACATTGAAGGTATGTTAGGAATAGAAACTCAAATCGTATGTGTATGCATAAGGTTTATATGCGTGATAGTTTGGATTATATTAACAGCATATTTAAAATGTGGTGGGAAGGCTGCGGGTGACCCTATATATAAGCATTTCAAATATGTTGGTAATAGAAACCCAAACCAAATGTGTGTAATCTAGACGAAGATTTCTTTAAAACTCATTTGCGTACTGTATCATCCATTTGAGACGTACTGCCTTATCCATTTGACTTATATGGATTCTTTGACTATCTTTTCAGACTAGTCATGTCGGATGGAGTTAGCTCAAATGCTGTTGTACCTTGTACACCTCCAGTTCCTGTCTTAGCAAACTCCATTCCTTATGTTCCTGACTCTTATGAAGAGGAACCAATGGAGGAATCGGGCAATGAATCACGCCCTATCAATCTTGTGTCATCTTCCAGTGAATCTGGAGGCGAACATGTGTCTATCCATGTTCAATCATCTGTAACACCGGTATCTCCTTATCAGAGAAGGACTACCGAGGGAGCTCATTTGCCTTATGCTCCTAGAGACCCTTATGCTCCTGGTCCTTCTGCACCAGTTCAGGGCAACAGTGGACTTGGTCTTTCATTCTTTCAGGGAGATCCATATGCAGCGGGTCCCTCCAGAGTGCCGGTCTACAATCCAAGCACTGTTATGCCAGTTGCCTCTGCAGCTGATAGGTCGGAATATTATCGCCGACAATTGTCGAGGATGAACAATTCCCTCATCTGCACCAGAGAGAAAATAGAGAATCAAGCTCAGGCGTTGACTGGAGCTTATCAACAGGCGGCTGAGGCTATGTCTGTTGCTAGAGAGGGGAAGGAAACTATTGGGAGGTTGATCTGGATACTGTCTGTGGTGGTGGTTTTAGTGGTGGCTTTGCTGGTCGTTGTTATTTGCAAGATGTAATTTTGTAATAAGTCTTTCTGTATTGTAAGCCTAGAACTTATAACAACTCGTACTTCTGTACTTTGAGTTGTAATCTTTTGGTGGATGTATTTCCCACGTGTCTATAAATCGTATTGCTCCGACTAAGTAGTCTATCATTGTGGATGAAGTTTCCCACATGTTTTTGGACTGTACATACCAGACTATGTAAAATTTTGAACATCAATGAAATACGATTGTCTTTTGGCTTACTTACTTGTTCAGACTATGTCAACTGCTTATTCTTAGCTCTAGAAATATGATTTTTCATATTTTCTTGTCTTGTCTAGTACATGAATTCATACAAGTCAGCAATTTGTGACTTGCATTGTACTGTCATCTGTCTTGCAAGCTACTTTCTATTTAACCTATCAAGGAAATCTCTAAATGACATTTTTGTTCATATCTTAGACTTATGGCTCCTAAGACGAAAAGCAAGGTCCAGAAAAAGGCTCCAGTCAAGAAAACTGCACCAAAGAGAGTTACTCGATCCACTCCTTTGAATAATGAAGCTGAACAGGAAGAACCTGTAATCCAGCAAGAACCAGAAACTGCTACTGTCCAGGTGAACACTGGTCCTGGACCTACCCCAAATACTGACGGGGATAATAATATGGCAGCATTTGTGACACAACAGTTGTTAGCTGCTATGCCTACTTTGGTCGCCCAGATCACGGCAAGCTTGAATGCCAATAATAACCATCTGGCTGACAATAGTAACAACGTTGAACCTACTGCTGAACAAGTTGTTCCTCGAGCTCAACTTCGAGTGGGTGACTACAAGACCTTTACCTATTGTAAACCAAAAGAATTTCATGGTACCGAGGGTCCGGTAGGTCTAATCAACTGGCTAGAAAGCATAGAGGCGGTGCTTCATATTAGTCGTTGTGCCGAAGAGCACAAAGTGGAATATGCTTCCACTCAACTTCAAAAGCACGCTCTATCATGGTGGAACGAGCAGGTTAGGACCCGAGGTCGAGACCAAGCTAATAGGATACCTTGGTTTGATTTTAAAAGTATGTTGATGGAAAAATACTGTCCTAGGGAGGAAGTACAGAAAATGGAAGGCGAATTTTGGAATCATAACATGGTTGGGCTAGACAACGAGAAATACACTACTCGTTTTCATGAGCTGACAAGACTAGTTCCTCGTATGGTAGATACGGAGGAGAAATTGATCGAGAGATACTGCTATGGCTTGTCACCTGATGTCCGAAGATTGGTAGCCGCTTTTAATCCGATGACTCTTCAAGCGGCAGTTAGTGCCACCAACCGGATGGTGATAGACTTGAAAAGAACCACTGGTTCTTCTGTTGGAGCTGAGGTGGTCAAGAGAAGAAGTGATCATGCCTCTGGTAGTAGATATGGTGGCGGTGGAAATGGCAAGAGGTTTAAGACTGCCAGAAACTTTGCGGTAGTTACTCAGGACGTCACGAGGTACACTGGCGCAGATCCTAGGTGTAATAGGTGTAATCTCCATCACAGAGGAAATTGTCCTACTTGTCGCCGTTGTAAAAGGGAGGGACATCTGGAAAAGTTTTGTAAGGGCAAGACACAGGCTCAATGCTACGAATGTGGGAGCGAAACCCATCTGCGACCTGCATGTCCAAGACTCAATCTGAACCCGAACAACAATGCAATAGTTCCAGTAAGGAACCATGCGGGGAATAATCAAGCAAGGAATCAAGATGGACGAGGTAGAGGCCGAGTTTTTGCTTTGGATGCTGCTGATGCACGACGTGACCCCAACGTGGTGATAGGTACATTCATACTCAATAATCATTACGTATTTGTGCTATTCGACTCCGGAGCTGATAAAAGCTTTATATCCTTAGAATTCTATTCTCGGTTTAACTTAGTAGCAATCCCCATGAAAGAAACTTATACCATTGAATATGCAAACGGTCAACAGTATATTGCTAGAGACCATTTAGTAGATTGCAATTTGACATTGTCTGGCGAAACCTTTAAAATAAATCTTATTCCCATAGAACTAAGTAGTTTTGATGTAATTGTTGGAATGGACTGGTTATCGAAGGTTAGAGCTGAAATAATGTGTTACGAGAAGGTTGTTAGAATACCCCTTCCGAATGACGAAACCCTAGTAGTGCAAGGAGACAAGTCAGGGAAGGAATTGATTTTAGTATCGGCGATAAAGGCGAATAAATATTTACAAAAAGAATACCCTGCCTTCTTGGCACTAGTTGTTGAAAGGAAGCCGAAAGGTAAAGACATTCAAGACATCCCAGTAGTTAAAGATTTTCCAGAGGTATTTCCTGAAGATTTGGCGGGACTTCCACCTCACAGACCAGTTGAGTTTGGAATAGACTTAGTCCCTGGAGCTGCACCCGTGGCCAAGGCACCCTATCGTCTTGCGCCGTCAGAAATGCAAGAATTATCCGAACAACTTCAAGAGTTGTTAGCTAAAGGATTAATTCGCCCAAGTTCATCACCTTGGGGAGCTCCGATTCTATTTGTCAAAAAGAAGGACGGCTCTATGCGCATGTGTATAGATTATAGAGAATTGAACAAGTTGACTGTCAAGAACAGGTACCCTTTGCCTCGTATTGACGACTTGTTTGATCAATTGGAAGGTGCATCACATTTTTCCAAGATCGATCTCAGATCTGGGTATCATCAACTCAGAGTCAGAGAGACGGACATTCCTAAAACAGCTTTCAGAACTCGTTACGGACATTATGAGTTTTTGGTTATGCCGTTTGGCTTAACCAATGCACCTGCTGTGTTTATGGACTTAATGAATCGAGTATGTCGACCGTATCTAGACAAGTTTGTCATCGTGTTCATTGACGACATACTGATATACTCAAGGAATAAAGACGAACATGAAGGTCATCTGAGAACCATTCTGCAACTGCTCAAGGATCAGAAGTTGTACGCAAAATTCTCAAAATGTGAATTCTGGATTAGGGAAGTGCACTTCTTGGGTCATGTAGTGAACGGGGATGGGATCCACGTAGATCCATCTAAGATTGAAGCAATAAAGAAGTGGGAAGCCCCTAAGACTCCGACAGAAATTCGTCAATTTCTTGGACTGGCTGGCTATTACAGGAGATTCATTGAGAATTTCTCTAAGGTTGCTCAACCTTTGACTTTATTAACTCAGAAGACTAAGGAGTTTATTTGGCAGGATGCCCAAGAAAAGGCATTTCAGACATTAAAGGACAGACTGTGTAATGCTCCTATTCTAGCATTACCAAATGGCATTGAAAATTTTGTGGTATACTGTGACGCCTCACATCAGGGCATGGGATGTGTACTTATGCAGGAAGGTAAGGTCATTGCTTACGCTTCTAGACAGCTCAAAATCCACGAAAAGAACTATACAACCCACGATCTAGAACTCGGAGCGGTTGTCTTTGCATTAAAAATTTGGAGACATTATCTGTATGGTACCAAGTGTACTGTATTCACGGATCACAAAAGCCTTCAGCATATCTTCGATCAGAAAATGCTGAATATGCGACAACGACGATGGGTAGAATTACTCAGTGACTACGACTGTGAACTCAAATATCATCCCGGTAAAGCCAACGTTGTTGCTGACGCGCTAAGTCGAAAAGATAGAATTTCACTATCTGTCATAACAAGAGCAAGTTCTTATCTTGGCTCGTCATTAAGGGATAGAGTTTTAGACGATCAAAACGAAGCCCTACGGCCAGGGCGTATCGAGGAGGAAGCATTGTGGAATGCTGAACGTTTGTTTGAATTGGATGGCGATGGAATCCGACATGTTAAGGGCAGAGTGTGGATTCCCAAGTATAATGGACTTAGAGAACTTTTAATGAACGAAAGTCATCGATCTAGGTATTCAATCCATCCTGGCGCTGACAAAATGTACCATGGACTGAAGGACTTTTATTGGTGGCCTGGTATGAAAAGAGATATCGCCACTTATGTCTCGAAGTGTCTAAATTGTTCAATGGTCAAGGCGGAGCACCAAAAGCCTTCTGGGCTGCTCCAACAACCCCAAATTCCTGACTGGAAATGGGAACAGATTACTATGGACTTCATTACGAAGTTACCACGAACCCTGAAAGGATACGATACTATTTGGGTCATTGTCGATCGATTGACGAAGTCTGCTCATTTCATTCCAATTCGGGAGAACTGGAAGATAAGGAAATGTCTCAAATATACATTGAAAGGATTGTATCTCTTCATGGCGTTCCTTTGTCTATTATCTCTGACCGTGATGGTCGTTTCACTTCACAATCATGGCGATATTTTCAAGACGCCCTAGGCACTCAATTGCACCTGAGTACGGCTTACCATCCACAGACTGACGGACAAAGTGAACGTACCATCCAGACTTTAGAGGACATGCTTCGGGCATGTGTCATTGACTTCAAAGGTAGTTGGGATACCTTTTGCCGTTAGCTGAATTTTCATATAACAACAGCTATCACACTAGCATCAAATGCGCGCCTTATGAGGCTTTATATGGACGAAAGTGTAGATCTCCTGTCTGTTGGCTTGATGCTGGAGAACGTCGTTTATTTAAATATGGACTAGTTCAGAAGACTACTGATCAAATTGTCGAAATTAGGGCACGGCTGAAGGCGGCTCAAGATCGTCAAAAGAGCTATGCCGACCGTAGACGGAAACCACTTGAGTTTCAAGTGGGAGACAAAGTCATGTTAAAAGTGTCACCTTGGAAAGGCACTGCACGTTTTGGCGTACGAGGGAAACTTAGTCCTCGTTATATCGGACCATTCGAAATTGTTCAAAGAATTGGTTCCGTGGCTTACAAGCTCGATTTACCTAAGGAGCTAGAACACGTTCATCACACATTTCACATTTCGAATCTTAAGAAATGTCTGACTGATGAGACTTTAGTCGTACCTGTCGAAGAGCTGCAAGTGACTGACTCTCTTCAATTCGTTGAAGAACCTGTTGAAATTTTAGACCAACAGCTCAAACAACTTAGACGTAGTCGTATCAAATTGGTCAAAGTTCGTTGGAACTCAAAACATGGTCCCGACTTGACTTGGGAACGTGAAGACTTTATGAGGAATAACTATTCTCATCTTTTTACTGAGCAAGACTTGATTTCGGGACGAAATCCTTAGAAGTCGGGGATGCTGTGACAACTCGTAATTAATTTACACCGGGTTAGTCCTAATCTCGATTAGACAGTCATTTGACGTGGAACTTATTAGACTTTTGGACTTTTGACTTAGTCAAATTAGACGTATCTTGATGACGTAGACTATTAGCTATCTAGACGAATGCCGAGTCTTTAAAAATAACTTAAATAAATATTTAAAGGTTATGTCTTGTACAAGATAAATAGACTGTCTAGACTTAATATTATAAAGTTCACTTTGACGAAACTTTATTGGCTTGTCTTGACTAAAATAAGACGAGGGAAAATACCTTTACTTTACATTTTGACTTTTAGGTCAAACGATATTTAATCGTAAGCATTTTACCGAATTAAGGGTATAAAATATTGTCAAAAAGAAGCCACATGGGCTTATTTTGGTTTGAAAGGCAGGGAGGGAACCAACAAACCCCCCCATCACCCTTTTCTTAAAATTTCCTGACAAAACACACACACACACACACAGAACACACACAAATCACAAAAATACTTTCAATCCTCCCAATTATCTATCATATCATCAAGAATCTGATTTTGTTGGGCAAAAGAAGTAATCATCTATTAGTTTCAAGGGTTTATCATCATCATATTCACCATTTTCTTCCTATTTCTCAAGAACACCAAATTTTGGTAAGTAACTTTCTTCTTCAAACTTTTGATTTGATTTAATTTCCATTTCAAGTTTAATTTCAGTATTCTTAAACGAATTAGATAGCCATGAAAATGAAATGAGTTTTGGTTTGGTTAACCTAATTAGGTTTTGACTTAGAATTTGGTTTTGAGGTCTAAATGTTTGAAATGGCGAAATGGTTGGCGAAATGGTATGTTTCCAGGTCTATTGAACATGTTGAAACTTGTTATAATGAAAGGAATTTAGTCGAAAAACGATTTGGGCTTGCCTGCATATTTGCACCTGCTGGTGCTGGCTGCAGAATGAGGCCACTGCGGCGCAGTGGCATGGGCTTAGTCCCACTGCGGCGCAGTGGCTAGGGCTGGTTTTGTGCATTTTTAGCTCACTGCGGCGCAGTGAGCTTGGCAATGGCCCACTTCACTGCGGCGCAGTGCTATTGTACTGGTCCCTGGTTCGACTTAGCCCACTGCGGCGCAGTGAGCAAGGTTCTGGCTCACTGCGGCGCAGTGGAAACCCACTGTAAAGATTTTTACGCATCAATTTTTAAAACATTAATAACTTTTAGTCCGAAAGTCCGAATATGTTATTTACTTTTGATTGGTAAAATGAAAGTTTGAAACACATTCTCGGTTATGGCATTCTAGGGTCTATAGCTAAGTAGTTGTACGTAGGATACCCGTCGTCAAGGGTTTTGATCCTCATTATTGGTAATGATATCCTAGGTTTTGGATAGACGTGGAGACTAGACTGCTCTTATTCTCGGACTGCTCATACTTTTAGCTCTGTTATCGCTAAGGTGAGTTTATGGCGCCCTTTTTCCTTTACTTTGGGCCTGAAAGCATGTACTGTATACACGACTACTTTGTAAATGATTTGTCTTTGTCTACGCCATGAGATTTGGTAAATGAAATCATTTGTCTTATATTTGCCATGAGACGGCTGTCTAAAAATGTGTATACATGTCTTATGAAAATCGATCTATATGTCTTGACTTGCCATGTTGTCGGCTGACTAAACTGTTCCTTGTGTTTTGACAAACTAAAATGATCCCCCCTCATGTAGTTATATTTAGGTTAGACTTCGGTCTGAACCGTCTTGTCATATATTTAGGTTAGACTTCGGTCTGAACCGTCTTGTCATATATTTAGGTTAGACTTCGGTCTGAACCGTCTTGTCATATTATTTAGGTTAGACTTCGGTCTGAACCGTCTTGTCATATTATTTAGGTTAGACTTCGGTCTGAACCGTCTTGTCATATTATTTAGGTTAGACTTCGGTCTGGACCGTCTTGTCATATTATTTAGGTTAGACTTCGGTCTGAACCGTCTTGTCATATTATTTAGGTTAGACTTCGGTCTGAACCGTCTTGTCATTATATTTAGGTTAGACTTCGGTCTGAACCGTCTTGTCTATATATTTAGGTTAGACTTCGGTCTGAACCGTCTTGTCATATATTTAGGTTAGACTTCGGTCTGAACCGTCATGTATTAAATAACTACAATAAACGACGATTGATCTTTTAGTCAAACACACTGTAAACTCACCAACTATTTCGATAGTTGATCCTCTCAAATTTCATGCTTTTCAGGTGATCATCTGTAAGCCTTGGAATCGTCTTTGGCATTATAGGGCCAATCTTTTGACTTTGGACGTACAATTAGCATCAGACATTGAGGACTCTCATGCTTTTGGCTTTAATTGTATTTGACTGTCCAATTTATTGAACTTGTATTCTGTGGGCCCAGTTCCAAATGAGGATGACTTGTATCCGTATTTTGGGGTCCACACTTTGAACGATTGTACTTGTATTGACTTGTATTGGTATAAATGGATGTAATCTCTATTAACCTTCTGATTAGTATGCAATTCTTTGTTAACCCTGTATTTCCGCTACAACGGGGTGTGACAATTATTATAGTGAAATAAATCTATTCCACTTGAAAATAGGATTTTCAGGATGTTGAAATAGGTATATGTAACAAGTAAAAAAGTGACAATATATATGCTATTTTAAGAAAACTAATACATTTAAAGAAACAATTCCTAATAACATTCTTGTTTTTATAAAGAGAAAAAAAATGCATGTTATACCATTAATTGAGGTGATAGACCACTTCAAAGACACAGCATCACTCTCTTTACTCTCTCTTTTAATCATTTTAAGAGAAAAAGGTGGATCATAATCCTGCTACTTGCTCTTTTGTTTCCTTTTCACAAATCTTTTCTTTTGTTTTATCTTTGTTGTTTGAGCTCTATCCTACAATGGCTTCATCGAAACGAACATTCAGAATGTTTGTGGAGAAAGAGTTGGGCATATTCCCACATTTTGTCGTCTGGGCTATTCTTGAATGGATGCTAATAATCTCACTTTACCTTGATGGCTTCCTGTCATTCATATCCAAAAAATATGCTGATATCTTTGAGTTAGACCCTCCATGCATTCTATGCACACGGATTGATCATGCACTTTGTGGAAAGAACCCGAATTTGTATTATAACGAGTCCATATGTGAATCTCACAAGAAAGACATATCTTCATTAGCATACTGTCGTGTCCATAGGAAACTTTCTGATATTAGGTACATGTGTGAAGCTTGTCTTCTATCATATGCAATTGAGAAAGAATCTGATAATGATATTGATGGAGACACGGATGATGACCATGATGAGATGAATGTTAGGAAACCCGAGAAGAAGACTAGATATGGTAATAAAAAGAATGGGGTGATTGATCCAAATATGTGTTCATGCTGTGGCGAGTCTTTGGAGCCGAAAGAACCTTGTAAAGAGTTCTCTAGAAGCTTATCGAGTCTTCGTTCTTCTTCACAGTTCCCAACAACTCCTAGGGCGTCTTCTTTATATCCATCTTCATCTCCTAGAGCGTTTTCGTCATTAGCACCTACATCTTCTCCTAGAGCATACTCTTCATTAGCACCAATTTCCTCTCCTAGGACATTTTCTTCATTGTTTCCCACTTCTTCCCCTAGGTTGACCTCTTCATTAGCACCAATGTCTTCTCCTAGAGCATTTTCTTCACAAACAAGGTTTACCAATCTCAAGTTTGTCTCTGATAATGAGCCAGACATGCCTGAGGACAAATACGGATCGAACACAAACACAAAACGTGAGTTATTTTAAACTTCGTTCTCTTCCATTATCTATGTTATTTTCAAGATACAGAAAAAAATGGTTTGTTTGGGCGTTTGACAAGTTGGGTAATATGTCAAAACAAATACTTCTTAAAACGAATAGAAAAAGTAGATTCACTAGTACTTGTCTAATGCAAATATATTAACCATGACATGATGAATATAATTACAAAGATTTGTACTATTAAAAGTCGCTTTAATAAAGAAAAATCTCATGAAATATCCATTGATGTACTCTTTGGATGACTTTTAATCTATGTGACCGATTTGTCTGTTTAAAATCTAATCAAAATCGATTCATTTATTTAAAAATAGTAACATCTATAAAGCTACTAAAGAGGATCTTTTATGCAGAGGTAAAAGACTTCAAAAATAGAACAAGAACATCGTTACCAGACAGTACCGAAGAAATGAATGAAGACGCCGGCAGAACTCCTAGACATCTAAAAGGAAACAAGTTCTATGGAATACCGTTGTCGGAAACAGTTGCAGCCAGTCCAAGATCTGTTGTTAATAAACCACCCAAGAAAGCTACATTAGAAAAGCCCGAATTTTTATTGTCAGCACCCATCGAAGAATCATTAACAGACGGCCATTCACTTCTTACACTACTAAAGAAACAAGTCAATGACAACAAAAAGACTTTAGTCACATTATATATGGAACTTGATGAAGAACGTAGTGCTGCTACAGTCGCAGCCAACAATGCCATGGCTATGATCACACGATTACAGGCAGAAAAGGCCGGTGTCCATATGGAAGCATTGCAGTATCAAAGAATGATGGATGAACAAGCCGAGTATGATGAAGAAGCCATTCAAATCTTGAAAGATTTGCTTTTAAAAAAAGAGGATGATGTGAGGTTTTTGGAAAGTGAACTTGATGCTTACCGTGAACGATATGGTGAGATTAAGAAAGTTGGTAGTGAAAATTATGATGAGTTGCATCCTCGGTCTTTATCATCTCATGAAGACAACTCTGAACATGGTGGGAGTGTTTTGGAAGATCGTAATGTGGATGGAAATAACAAGGGGAATAGCGAGGAATCGTCGTTGATGAACTATGAAAGCGAAAGAACGCAGCTTTTTGGAATGTTGAAAGATTTTGAGAAACATGTTCATGCATCTTCACAACATGATCAGCATCATGAGTCTAATAACTCAGGTGATAACACTATGTTGTTCTTCATTCGTTTTCATCATCATGCTTTTTGAGTCAAAAAAGGAATGGGTTCTTTGGGTCAAACCAAAACATCGGTTACTGTCATGTCAGCACATAAAAGTAAAGTAAAGTAACTCCCAATGCCGTCTTCCACGGGTTTTGGGTCCCAATACCGTCTTTGACGGTGTATGGGGGAGGTTGATTGAGATGTAGACAGCCTTACCCCTACCAAAGGTAGAGAGGCTGCTTCCAGTTCTACCAAAGGTAGAAAAGGACCTCCAGCCTTGTTGGGCATGAGGATCGAACCCATGACCTCTGTCTCCAGAGGCAAGGGCTCCAGTTGGTCATGTCAGCACATCTATACTATTATACCGACACACCTCGTCACTTCTTTTATCATTTACTTTTTTCTATTAATTTATACACACTCATCCGCACATGGGTCCCCCTCCTCTGATCACTAACTCATCGGATGGGTTCACTGACGAGCACAACCAATATGGGTGTGCTAATGGCGTCAGTTAGGTGGCAAACTGATCAAGCCCACTAACAAGCCAACTGACGAGCCCAGTGGCAGCCCCCTTAGCGTCCATATATGACTATATACCAATACCATTATAAAAAATTTTATATTATCTAAGAGCTTTTTTAACAAAAGCTTTTAGAAAGGTTTTATGCGTTCAGAGTGACTTTCAACGTGTTTGACCTATTTAAAAATATTTGTTTTTAAGCAATTTATTCGTCTATATTACCCAATTGCGTGACGTAAACACGATGGATAATGTGGATTAACAGGTGGTGATGATAATGCGATACTTAGGAGAGAAGTGAATCAATTGAGGGAGAAGTTGGCAGCCATAGAAGCTGAAAGTGGATTTTTAAAGCAAACTGCAATGACACTTGAAAAAGGCGATGAGGGTACCAAACTTCTAACAGAAATAGCTGAACATCTTAGAAAGTTAGATGGCTCTTCACCCAATTAACTAATAAGTCGATCAAGTTAGGATCACGCTAAAGAATGGTTAGATTAGATTATTATCCTAGCTATAATTGATTAGAGGCATTTGGTCTGTAGTTTATTATTAGCGTATTTTGTTTAAACTAGCATGCATAGTGTGTTCGTTCAAGATGATGTACGACAATTTATATACGGGGCTTGTCACAGATAAGAGATTTACATTATTATCAATTAATTACTAACTATTAGAAGGTGCCTTATGTACTCGTCCAAGGTTAGTCCTTGGACTCGTCCTCCCTTGTACACCACGGGGTTGGATTCATCCTTGGACTCATCCCTCCCCATTTGTCCCCCCATGGACGAGTGATTTAAGCTTTTTCTTTTTCTTTTTATTATATATTTTGTGAGTGTATAATTAAATAAAAGGTGAGTCCAAGACTAGTCCTGGGTATAAGGTTGGATTTAGGGGTATTAGTGCTTGGATGATTTTTTGTTGATGTGACGCTGATTAGGACTAGTCCTCCTGGGGATGAGTCCTGGCATAAGGCAACCTCTTAGTGTTTGTTTCTAACTTATTTGACTTGATGAAATGTCTTAATTCGATAAGTCATCAAGGTACGTGGGATTTAAATCCGTGCCTCTCGATTGGAATTAGTCAAATACACACTCGAATACACACTTATTATCTATGGTAGTGTTAATGACAGGTTTCCTCACCCGAAAACACACTCATTAGCTTACATTTGTGCCTCTCGATTGTAATTTAACCATGTTTTTGTTCGATCACTCAATCACGATTAAGTCCCTTAATTTCATTAACAATCCAAACTTTCTTTCGGTTCAATGATCTTTGATTTACACTTGTTTGAATTCGTTTTCCATCAAAAGATTATCCATTTTCATGTCATTAGCGATCAGTTTACCAACACTAGTATATATAAGTTTATATGATCAACCCACTTTTCTTATGTTTCCATGTAATTTAATCTAAGATTCATTCATTTTAGCATGAGCAACCATATTTTATCTACATATAGGTCACACTCCAACTATGGCAGAATTGAATAATCGAAAACACATTGAATATGACACCTAAACAAACTAAAATGCACATATATTAAGCCGGTCGAACCATTAAAGTCATACAAATAGTCAAATTACATAGGAGTAGATAAAGATAAGTCATAGGCATCGTGATCAAATTACATAAGATAGTCTAAAATGTCACGGTCTCTAGTCGTGTAGCCAACCTGGGGTCTAGACTAATTTTCATGATATTCCTACGTCCTCAAAAGATACAAAAGTTGTACATTGTGGTACATAAATCAAAAATCATGGTACGAATATCACCTCTCTTTATAAATAGTCATGTAAGTCTCCATGTGGCATTTAGACATACATGTACGTCACTCCAAAGTCAGAGTCTTCGGTCGTCAATCAAACATATAACTCAACAAACAACACACATAAATAAATCAACGAATAAGTCAGTTGCAAGTTGCACCACAATGAAAGGATTAATCGTAATTTGTACCATAATGAACAATTGTCAATTGTACCATATAAAAAATCGTCAATTATGCTGTAATGAACAGTTGTAAATTGTACCATAATGAATATAAATCGAACCATAATGAACATCATAAGTAACAAAAGTAGTCTAAAGCAATAGTATCAACATACAAACACACATATAGGCAAAAAGGTAATCAGTACATAAATAATAAGGTTTTTAATTTTAATATCTTTCCAACCAAAAACATAGAAAAAGGGTTTTGAAAACTCACCTGATAGGCTGATACTCGTTTGTTAGCTAAAATCATAAAATAAGCGAATAAAATATCCAAGAGTATCAACTTATAACCCATAATAGTTCAAGTATTGTACGTTTAAATGTTTAACTTTGTTTGACCAAAAGTCGGGAATTTTGACTTGTCCAAAGTTTACGAGCTTTGACCAATCTAAAAGTTTCACTTATGAAGATTTCATTTTTGAGAGTTTTATATTTGAGAATTTCATTATGAGAGTTTCATCTTGAGAGCTTCAGATTTGTGAGGCTCAGATATGTGAGGTTTAGACTTGAGAGATTTAGATTTGAGAGGTTCAGATGTCAGAGATTCAGATTTGCGAGGTTCAAAACTCGCAAAATCAGTTGAGAGTTTCCAAAACTTGCAAATACTTTTGTTTGAACACCAAAAATTTTATCTTTGAAACCATTAAGTGTTTTTGACATAATATCAAACTTAGAGACTTTAAAAGGGCTAAAAACACGAGACTTATTTTATAAGAAAGTTTAA
The DNA here is from genome assembly GCA_034093135.1 of Erigeron breviscapus. Lineage (NCBI taxonomy): Eukaryota > Viridiplantae > Streptophyta > Magnoliopsida > Asterales > Asteraceae > Erigeron > Erigeron breviscapus. The sequence continues at coordinate 78,455,931 of CM067173.1, read as the reverse complement.
TAAAAATTACAAAATTGTTAAAAATACTGACTTTATTTACGAAAACTTATAAAACTTTAGATTTAGTTATAACTAGTGTTTTTACAACTATTCAACGTAAAATTTTAGATCTTGATGTTTAAAGCTTGTAATTAATGTTGAAAACGGTAAAACCATCTAAGAAGAAAAGAAATTTGAAAGTCCAAAGTTTGCAACGATTATATAATTTAACAACTAATGTAAATTACACTAATAAAGAAAGATAAGAAAGTAAACACGTTTAATCATAAGTAGTATTAATTAAACGGTGAATACATGGTTGGTTTTCAAAGAAAGAAGAAAGGAAATATTGTTAAGTTTTGCACACACGAAAAACTTAACAATGATACAATTCTACAATGAGAGAAAAACACACTAAGTGACTATTGTAGAATCAACCAACAGAATTGCGGCTAGGTCAAGTGATGTATTATATAGGAGAGAAGAGACATCACATGACAGCCCAATAGATGTTGACACATGAAGGTTGTCAACTATCTATTGGTGTGTAGGACTGGTCTGCAGAGTTCTCTTTTCTTCATCTTGTTTGTTTCCCAAAACGGCATGAAAGAGAAACACCTTAGTACCAAAACGGTACAAGGTCACATGGCTCTATCTTGATCTTGCAACACGTGTCCTTGGGACCAGTCTTCTTATCTTCAAAAGAAAGGCAGAGGGAGCAATTCCAATCTCATTGGTCCTGAAGAAGAGTTCATGACCATGGATATTGCAGAAACAGAATCCTCCCAGCTTGTCATCATAGGCTCCATCTATAAAAAGGGTCCTAGAAGGCATTCTTAGATTCAGCAGTGGCTCAGTATCTATATCAGTATTTGGAACAGCTCTGAGAACAAATGGGCGCTGAGAAGCCACTTGACCAGAAGCTGTTCTTTTTACACCACTTCTTGGTTGCTGAGGAGGAGGAGGAGGAGGAGGATATGGATGCAAGGAGAGGAGGAGGAGGAGGAGGAGGAGGAGGAGGAGGAGGAGGAGGAGGAGGATATGGATGTCTGGCAGCGCTGAGCAAGGAGTCTTTAATTTTGTATTTCTTCTCCATTTGATGTATATGCCTTATTTGCTCACCTGCCATTTTGATCAAGGGTTCAAACCCCACAGCCTTCTTATCCTTGACCAATTTGTAAACTTCAATCCATTCAGTTGGCCCAAGTGTATTTGATTTGACATTTTTCAAGGTATATAGCTTGGGCACTCCTTTCCTTTGCAAGCTTAAATTTATTCCTTGTTGTGTGAGAGTGACCTGCTTGACTGACAGGATCTCCTCTTTCCTTTGCCTAACCTCTCTCGATTCGAGATAGGTTGCCTGACCTTCTTCAAACGTTTTAATTCGCTTGGCAAAGAATTGTTCTTCATTCTTTTTCAATGCTGCCAAACCACCAGATTGCTGAGCTAGTCTTTTCGTTTCATCATCAGCATCTTTTAATTCTTCATTTACAATCTGCTCACTTATGAATTTGGGATCATTGGAAGACTGAACACAATACTTTCTTATCTTCAAAAGAAAGGCAGAGGGAGCAATTCCAATCTCATTGGTCCTGAAGAAGAGTTCATGACCATGGATATTGCAGAAACAGAATCCTCCCAGCTTGTCATCATAGGCTCCATCTATAAAAAGGGTCCTAGAAGGCATTCTTAGATTCAGCAGTGGCTCAGTATCTATATCAGTATTTGGAACAGCTCTGAGAACAAATGGGCGCTGAGAAGCCACTTGACCAGAAGCTGTTCTTTTTACACCACTTCTTGGTTGCTGAGGAGGAGGAGGAGGATATGGATGTCTGGCAGCGCTGAGCAAGGAGTCTTTAATTTTGTATTTCTTCTCCATTTGATGTATATGCCTTATTTGCTCACCTGCCATTTTGATCAAGGGTTCAAACCCCACAGCCTTCTTATCCTTGACCAATTTGTAAACTTCAATCCATTCAGTTGGCCCAAGTGTATTTGATTTGACATTTTTCAAGGTATATAGCTTGGGCACTCCTTTCCTTTGCAAGCTTAAATTTATTCCTTGTTGTGTGAGAGTGACCTGCTTGACTGACAGGATCTCCTCTTTCCTTTGCCTAACCTCTCTCGATTCGAGATAGGTTGCCTGACCTTCTTCAAACGTTTTAATTCGCTTGGCAAAGAATTGTTCTTCATTCTTTTTCAATGCTGCCAAACCACCAGATTGCTGAGCTAGTCTTTTCGTTTCATCATCAGCATCTTTTAATTCTTCATTTACAATCTGCTCACTTATGAATTTCTGAGATAGCTCCTCTTCTTTCTTCTTGCTTAACCTTTCATGTTGACGAACAACTTCTTCAGGAGACTGTTCAGTAGTAGCAGTTGTAGATTTTGGAAAGGCTCCAGTCATAAGCTTTTCTTGTTGTTCCCTTGCTGAAGTGGGAACCTTTGGTGGTTTGCTTGGAGTAACCAATGCTGCTTTACCCTTATCAGCGTATTTCTTTTCCAGGGCAGCCTGGAACTCAGCAGTTGGCTTGAAAATATAAACATTCATAGGCCTTGCTGATGCACTTTCAGCAGCGACCACCTTTTCTTTCACTTGCTCCCCCTCAACACTTGCTGCCGGTTCACTAACCATCTCAGCTTTGCCAGTTTCAGTGGGGGGAACTTGGGGAGCATTTTGTGTTGGGTCCTCAGCATTTTTCTCCCCCTTGGAAGTAGCTGAGGTACTGGCTACTTCCACATGACCCGTTTTGAGGAGGCCCAACACTTCACCCATTATACTTTTTAGACCAGCAACCTCCGCTTCAAGTTTCTTAGTCCGGGTGACAGACTCTTCAAGTATCTTTTTGTCAACAGCGACTTGGAAGGGAGTGCGAGAGAAGACTTGATTTTTTAGGGAAGAAATTTCATTAGTGAGAGTTGTATGGAAATTGTTTTGTTGTTTGGAGAAGGAAGAGACAGTGTGATCGAGTTTGCGAAGTTGAGCAGTGAATAGAATATTTGATTGGGAGAGTTCAGAGAGTGCTGGTACAATTTCTTTAAGAGCTGAAGAAGAAACTTCATTTTTCAGCTTGTCCAAGGAGGCAGCCATGGCAGAATTAGAGACGCTGACCTTCTTCAACGTTTTAATTCGCTTGGCAAAGAATTGTTCTTCATTCTTTTTCAATGCTGCCAAACCACCAGATTGCTGAGCTAGTCTTTTCGTTTCATCATCAACCTCCATTTCAGTGAACAAAAGATTTGTCTCGGTCCCTGCACTAACAGTTTCCGAGACATGTACAGCAATATTTTGGGTAAGGGAACCTGGTGCCTCAATCTCAGTGTGTTGTTCCACCAAGATATCATCGGCCTTAGAATGGGTTGACTCTAGCATCACCTGTGATCTGGCTGCTGTCAACGACTCAGAGGGTAATAAAGAAGAAGGGGAATTATTTGGGGGTGGAGCTGGACTTGATTTTTGGTGATCCCAAACACCATACCTTTGAGCTCAGCTAGCTCATCAGTCATCAAGTCTTTTCCAGCTATCAATTCTTGAAAGTTTTCATGGGCCTCAATATGAATTTGAGCCATTTGATCTACTAGCCAAGCATACAAGTATCCATGTCTATTGCCTTGGCTCTGGCAAATTTGCACCCTTGTCAGCAGTTCTTGCAGCTGTCGAGTTTCCACATAATCAAGACCAGGTACTTTCACAGCAGTACAAGCTGTGACAAGTTCTTCATCAGCAGAAGGAACTTGTAGATCTTTAAGAGACACTGGATACTTAGAGCAAGGAACTCTAAAGAAGTCTGGATGGTGCAATGGGGGCACCTCCATGATTATTTCTTCATCAACTTTTTCAACTTCAACATATACACCTGGCCTTATTCTCTGAAGGTGACACAATTCTATCCTTCTTTGAAGCTCACCATCATTCACCTCAGGCACATAATCCCCATAAAAGCCATCCTGCTCATAAGAAGTTGTGGGTCTATAAGAGTAGCAAGGTGGAGGAGGCATATCACCCAACATTTTTGGGATATCCTCAAATTCGGTGGGAGGAGAGGCGATCAGCATAAAACCCAAATCATCATCTAAGAAACCACTAACAAACACTTCATCTTCACTTTCTTCTGCAGCAGCGAGTCTAATTTCAGCATCATGATCTTGGAGATCAAACTCGCTGCCCAGATCTTCATCATCAACCTCCATTTCAGTGAACAAAAGATTTGTCTCGGTCCCTGCACTAACAGTTTCCGAGACATGTACAGCAATATTTTGGGTAAGGGAACCTGGTGCCTCAATCTCAGTGTGTTGTTCCACCAAGATATCATCGGCCTTAGAATGGGTTGACTCTAGCATCACCTGTGATCTGGCTGCTGTCAACGACTCAGAGGGTAATAAAGAAGAAGGGGAATTATTTGGGGGTGGAGCTGGACTTGATTTTTGGTGATCCCAAACACCATACCTTTGAGCTCAGCTAGCTCATCAGTCATCAAGTCTTTTCCAGCTATCAATTCTTGAAAGTTTTCATGGGCCTCAATATGAATTTGAGCCATTTGATCTACTAGCCAAGCATACAAGTATCCATGTCTATTGCCTTGGCTCTGGCAAATTTGCACCCTTGTCAGCAGTTCTTGCAGCTGTCGAGTTTCCACATAATCAAGACCAGGTACTTTCACAGCAGTACAAGCTGTGACAAGTTCTTCATCAGCAGAAGGAACTTGTAGATCTTTAAGAGACACTGGATACTTAGAGCAAGGAACTCTAAAGAAGTCTGGATGGTGCAATGGGGGCACCTCCATGATTATTTCTTCATCAACTTTTTCAACTTCAACATATACACCTGGCCTTATTCTCTGAAGGTGACACAATTCTATCCTTCTTTGAAGCTCACCATCATTCACCTCAGGCACATAATCCCCATAAAAGCCATCCTGCTCATAAGAAGTTGTGGGTCTATAAGAGTAGCAAGGTGGAGGAGGCATATCACCCAACATTTTTGGGATATCCTCAAATTCGGTGGGAGGAGAGGCGATCAGCATAAAACCCAAATCATCATCTAAGAAACCACTAACAAACACTTCATCTTCACTTTCTTCTGCAGCAGCGAGTCTAATTTCAGCATCATGATCTTGGAGATCAAACTCGCTGCCCAGATCTTCATCATCAACCTCCATTTCAGTGAACAAAAGATTTGTCTCGGTCCCTGCACTAACAGTTTCCGAGACATGTACAGCAATATTTTGGGTAAGGGAACCTGGTGCCTCAATCTCAGTGTGTTGTTCCACCAAGATATCATCGGCCTTAGAATGGGTTGACTCTAGCATCACCTGTGATCTGGCTGCTGTCAACGACTCAGAGGGTAATAAAGAAGAAGGGGAATTATTTGGGGGTGGAGTTGGACTTGATTTTTTAGGGAAGAAATTTCATTAGTGAGAGTTGTATGGAAATTGTTTTGTTGTTTGGAGAAGGAAGAGACAGTGTGATCGAGTTTGCGAAGTTGAGCAGTGAATAGAATATTTGATTGGGAGAGTTCAGAGAGTGCTGGTACAATTTCTTTAAGAGCTGAAGAAGAAACTTCATTTTTCAGCTTGTCCAAGGAGGCAGCCATGGCAGAATTAGAGACGCTGACCTTCTTCATGCTTGCATTCAGCAAGGCTTGATTTCTTCTAAACAGATTCTCATTTGACTTGGTTTGAGTGACTTGATTTTTGGTGATCCCAAACACCATACCTTTGAGCTCAGCTAGCTCATCAGTCATCAAGTCTTTTCCAGCTATCAATTCTTGAAAGTTTTCATGGGCCTCAATATGAATTTGAGCCATTTGATCTACTAGCCAAGCATACAAGTATCCATGTCTATTGCCTTGGCTCTGGCAAATTTGCACCCTTGTCAGCAGTTCTTGCAGCTGTCGAGTTTCCACATAATCAAGACCAGGTACTTTCACAGCAGTACAAGCTGTGACAAGTTCTTCATCAGCAGAAGGAACTTGTAGATCTTTAAGAGACACTGGATACTTAGAGCAAGGAACTCTAAAGAAGTCTGGATGGTGCAATGGGGGCACCTCCATGATTATTTCTTCATCAACTTTTTCAACTTCAACATATACACCTGGCCTTATTCTCTGAAGGTGACACAATTCTATCCTTCTTTGAAGCTCACCATCATTCACCTCAGGCACATAATCCCCATAAAAGCCATCCTGCTCATAAGAAGTTGTGGGTCTATAAGAGTAGCAAGGTGGAGGAGAGGCGATCAGCATAAAACCCAAATCATCATCTAAGAAACCACTAACAAACACTTCATCTTCACTTTCTTCTGCAGCAGCGAGTCTAATTTCAGCATCATGATCTTGGAGATCAAACTCGCTGCCCAGATCTTCATCATCAACCTCCATTTCAGTGAACAAAAGATTTGTCTCGGTCCCTGCACTAACAGTTTCCGAGACATGTACAGCAATATTTTGGGTAAGGGAACCTGGTGCCTCAATCTCAGTGTGTTGTTCCACCAAGATATCATCGGCCTTAGAATGGGTTGACTCTAGCATCACCTGTGATCTGGCTGCTGTCAACGACTCAGAGGGTAATAAAGAAGAAGGGGAATTATTTGGGGGTGGAGTTGGACTTTGACCTCTAGTGGGCTGGGGTGACCCAATAACTTCACCAACCTCTCCTACAAAAATTTGAGGTGGCTGCCTGCTGCTCCCGTTTAACTCGTCAACAGCCTGTTGGGAGGCTGCTGATGGGGTGGCTTGGGTACTATCGTCCTTGGGCAGTGAGGATTTCCTAACCTTTGGTTTGCCCTTTGATACACTCCGCTTACGTTTTGGGACGTCAGCGGAGGGTGAAGATTGAGAAGTTTGATTTGAGGACGCTGCCTTTGATTTATCTTTGGTCTTTTTGGAGGCTTTGGAGGTCGCTGGGGGGTTTACCAGCGAGCCAGCCTCAGAAGGCATTTCAGCGTCCACAGCGACTGTATCAGCCACTTCATCAGAAAGAAGTGTTGCCTCCCAGTCGCTGTCTTTCGGGTATAAAGAAGGATTAAGAGAGAAGAGTACCTCTTTTATATGAGTAGTGAGGCGTGCAACCAAGAGATCAGTTGGTTGCTTGTAGATGTTGTTACCCACCCTCGCTATTGGAATCGTTGAGGCCTTGGGCAGCTCATATTCATTTCCCAGTGCCTCCTTGAAGATGAGAGAAAATATTCTAACAAAGGGCACAGTGTGTGACCTATTGTTCATGCTGACCTTATTCTTCATGTCGTTGAAGATCAGCTGGGCGTAATCAACAAACCGCCCCTCAGCAAGTGCATGGATCATGGGCATCGATGTTGTTGATGCTTGATTGTATGATCCTGAATTTCCACCCATACACTGTATCACATGGGTGAATAGAACTCTCCAGACCCCAGGGAGATTTTGTTTTAGAGGATTGCTTGGGATTGCTGGGGGGTTCTTCAAATTATAATTGTACCCAATGGAAGGCAGCCAATCCCTCATAGTTACTTTGAAAACACTTAGTTTTGAAAATATCCTATGTATTATTTTGAAATACAACATGCTGGAAGATGCTCAGCATGCTTAAGGCTTTTGTCAGCGACTTCACAACTAACGTTGGTTGCTGACTACAGTTTTTGGCAACCTGTCAGCCATCAACGGATTTGATTTGTCTTTACCAATAACCGTTTGCTATTGGACTAGATGAAGACTTTTAGCTCTTCATTGCTATTGTTTGCTTTTTCCCAAAGCAACAGGGATCAACGGATTTGATTAGTCTTTACCAATAACCGTTTGCTATTGGACTAGATGAAGACTTTTAGCTCTTCATTGCTATTGTTTGCTTTTTCCCAAAGCAACAGGGATCAACGGATTTGATTAGTCTTTACCAATAACCGTTTGCTATTGGACTAGATGAAGACTTTTAGCTCTTCATTGCTATTGTTTGCTTTTTCCCAAAGCAACAGGGATCAACGGATTTGATTTGTCTTTACCAATAACCGTTTGCTATTGGACTAGATGAAGACTTTTAGCTCTTCATTGCTATTGTTTGCTTTTTCCCAAAGCAACAGGGATCAACGGATTTGATTAGTCTTTACCAATAACCGTTTGCTATTGGACTAGATGAAGACTTTTAGCTCTTCATTGCTATTGTTTGCTTTTTCCCAAAGCAACAGGGATCAACGGATTTGATTTGTCTTTACCAATAACCGTTTGCTATTGGACTAGATGAAGACTTTTAGCTCTTCATTGCTATTGTTTGCTTTTTCCCAAAGCAACAGGGATCAACGGATTTGATTAGTCTTTACCAATAACCGTTTGCTATTGGACTAGATGAAGACTTTTAGCTCTTCATTGCTATTGTTTGCTTTTTCCCAAAGCAACAGGGATCAACGGATTTGATAAGTCTTTACCAACTAGCCGTTTGCTAGTGGACTAGATGAAGACTTTTAGCTCTTCATTGCTATTGTTTGCTTTTTCCCAAAGCAACAGGGATCAACGGATTTGATTTGTCTTTACCAATAACCGTTTGCTATTGGACTAGATGAAGACTTTTAGCTCTTCATTGCTATTGTTTGCTTTTTCCAAAGCAACAGGGACCAACGGATTTGATTTGTCTTTACCAATAACCGTTTGCTATTGGACTAGATGAAGACTTTTAGCTCTTCATTGCTATTGTTTGCTTTTTCCCAAAGCAACAGGGATCAACGGATTTGATTAGTCTTTACCAATAACCGTTTGCTATTGGACTAGATGAAGACTTTAAGCTCTTCATTGCTTTGAGATCAGCGAGTAAGACTGACTTAAGCTCGCTAAATTAGCATACATGACAAGTCATGTCGCTGATTCCCCATTTAACATTCCTAACTTGCTAACAAGCAGTTTGAATCTAGTTTCATCCAATGGTTTAGTAAAGATGTCAGCTAGTTGATCATCAGTTGGAATGAAGTGGGTGAAGTCAAACTTATGCAACATATCCCGAATATATTTTTCTTGATTGATAAATATTCCAGAGGGAAGCTGCTTGATTTGTAACCCCAAAAAGAAGGTTAGTTCACCCATCATACTCATTTCGAAAGTGCTAGACATAAGAGAACTGAACTTTCGACAGAGTTTTGTGGATAAGGAACCAAAGATAATGTCATCGACATAAATCTGCACATACAGAACATCACCCTTATGCTTGTAGATAAATAGGGTGCTGTCAATGGTTCCCCTACGAAAACCATGGTCAATAAGGAAGGTAGACAAAGTGTCATACCAAGCTCTAGGAGCCTGTTTAAGGCCATATAAAGCTTTATTAAGCTTGTAGACATAGTGAGGATGCTTTGGATCCTCAAAGCCAGGAGGCTGCTTAACATAGACTTCTTCATCAAGAGCACCATTTAAGAAGGCACTCTTGACGTCCATCTGATAGACAATGAAGCCTTTGTAAGCAGCATGAGCGAGAAAAAGACGAATGGCTTCAAGGCGAGCGACTGGAGCAAAGGTCTCATCATAATCAATGCCTTCAGCTTGAGTGTAACCTTGAGCAACCAGTCTTGCCTTGTTTCTGATGACCACACCAGCTTCATCCATCTTATTCCTATAAACCCATCGAGTGCCAATGGGTTCTTTATAGGGAGGAGGAACAAGGAACCAAATGTGTTGTCTTTTAAATTGTGTCAGTTCTTCTTGCATGGCTTCAACCCATGAGGGATCAGCCATGGCTTCACCAATATTGGCAGGCACAATTTGAGAAAGAAAATTAACATAGAGACAAGTATTACTTGTCGCTGAACGAGTTTGGACACCATTGTGTGGATTACCAATCACATGGTCAAGAGGGTGATCAGCAGTCCATTTGAGTGTTGGTGTGTGAATAGAAGAATGATTCACAGCGGATACAGTGGTGGTAGAAGGAGTATAAGATGAGAGATCGATGGTTAGCAAGGGTTCAGAGTTGCTGACAGGAGGGTCACTGAGAACAGTGGGTACCTCTTGCTGAGGAGTGTCATCCTCAGTGTCTCCTAAAAGAGGATTCGCTGAGGCATCATGAAATGTTTCCTCAGCGACACATTCAGCATCTTGAGCTTCAGTTGAGAGAGGAACATTAATGGAAGTGGCATTAACTGTTCGAAGAAGAGGCTCAACTGGATCTATAGAATAAATGTGAGCAGCGATGTACTCATCATTTGGTGAAGAACTTGAAGACTCAACGATAGGTTGTTCAGCGACATCATGATGTGTCGCTGATACTTCAGACAAGTCAGATAGATCGCTGAGGATTACTTCAGCGGATGACTCATTTGAAAGATCACCTAAAGCAGAACAGCTTTCATCAAAAGTAACATGAATTGATTCATCTACCTTTTGAGTGCGAGTATTGTAAACTCTGAAAGCTTTGCTTATAGAAGAATATCCCAGAAAGTAGCCATCATCAGCTTTGGGATCAAACTTTCCTAAATGATCCTTGTCATTTAGGATGAAAACTGGGCAACCAAAAACATGGAAATATCCAATTTGAGGTTTCTTGCCCTTGAGAATTTCATAGGCAGTCTTATCATGTCGTTTGACAATAAGACACCTATTTTGAGTATGGCACGCAGTACTAACTGCTTCAGCCCAGAATTTACTAGGAAGAGAGGACTCACTGAGCATGGTTCTTGTAGCTTCAATGAGAGTTCTATTTCTCCTTTCAGCTACCCCATTTTGCTCAGGAGTGCGAACAGAAGAGAAATTTTGTCTAATCCCTTGATCAGCACAAAAAGTCTCAAGAGTGTGGTTTCTGAACTCAGTGCCATGATCGCTTCTGAGTTCTTTAACACGTATACTGTTGAGGTTTTCCATCTTTTTAATGAAATTGATTATTTCCTCAGCAGCATCACTCTTAGAATGAAGAAAGATTGTCCAAGTATATCGTGAATATTCATCCACAATAACTAAGGTGTATCTGCTACCCCTTAGACTTTGGACATTCACTGGACCAAAAAGGTCCATGTGAAGGAGATGGAAACAGCCACTGATAGAGTTGGCCTGTTTGGTCTTGAAGGTGGCTCGGTGGCTTTTACCTTTTTCACAAGCACCACAAAGCCGATCCTTCTCATAAGTGAGAGGAGGAAGGCCTCGAACTAGATTTTTCTTGGCCAAAGAATTTATGGTTTTGAAATTCACATGCGACATACGCTTGTGCCATAACCAGTTGATTTGAGAAGCAGATTTTGAGAAGAAGCAGGTCTCGCTGTCAGTCTTGACAGGAGTGAAGTCTACTAAGTAGATATCTCTTTTTCTTGGAGCGACCAAGACCACTTCTTTATTGACATCAATCACTGTGCCTTGATGCTTATCAAGGATAACCTTGTAGTCAGCATCGCACAATTGACTGATGCTGATCAGATTGTGTTTCAATCCATTCACGTAAGCAACCTTGGTGAATTTGATCAGCCCATTTGAGAGAGACCCATATCCTTCAGTTTGGCCAGTAGAGTTGTCACCAAACACCACTGTGGGACCATCGGTCTCCACGAAGTTATCCAGCAGGTCCTTGGATCCAGTCATGTGTTTTGAACAGCCGCTGTCCAAATACCACACTTCTTTTCCTAGCGAGGCCTGCAGGATAACATAAGAAGGATTTAGGAAGAATTATGAGCATCCTCGCTGATAGTATCATCAGCAGAGGATGTGAGAGGAAGATGAGCAAAGTCATCAACATTTGGATCAGCTGGGAAGTCATCCAGCTGATGAGCAGGAAGCATGTCACGAGCCACCTCACTAGCAAAGAACTGATCTTCAGAGGTGAAAGTGATAGAGCTTCCAGTGTTGAGGACAACCATGTTGCTGATTTGATTATTTTCCCCATATTCAGTTAGCACACTATCATTACCAATGGTAATGATTTCATGAGCCTGAGGAAAGGAGATTCGCTGAGCGGCAATGTACTCAGCAATGTTGTCGTTAGTAAGAACAACATCATCACCCAAGCTGGTATTGGATTCAGCTGGGGGAGCTCGCTCAGAGATTTCAGAGGAGGAATGAGCAGCGGAAGCTGAGGGTAGATTTGGCTGAATGACTACTTCAGGAGGATTCCTGGAGTCTTTGTCATTGCAGTCAGCAGCGACGTGTCCTCTTTCTCCACATAAGTAGCATTTCCTTCCAGACTTCTGATTTTGAGTCAGAAGTTCCTTGAGTTGAGAGGTCAAGTCGTTGACACGCTTGCTTAGCTCACAAATCTCATGATTTGAGGAAGAAGATGATGCTACTGAAGAGGTCTTTTTCTTCCTGAACTGAATAGGAAGAGTCTTGGGAACAGGGCCAAGAACAGATTTGCCCTTAGATTGAGCATTTGAAGAGGAAGGGCCATGATTGTTCATAACAGCTCGCTGACCTCCTTGCTGAGGAGGTCTGACTTGCTGAACAGGTCGGGGTTGCTGAGAACCATGATGAATCTGAGCAATTCGCTGACCTCCTTGCTGAGGAGGTCTGACCTGCTGAACAGGTTTTGGATGGCGAGGGACAAAAGTTCCCTTTGGGACATAGACAGAATTAGGTTGCTGATAACGAGCATCAGCAAACTTAGCTCGTCTATTCATTAAGTGCTCATGCATAATAGCCTTTCTGCCAGCAGGAGAATTATTAGAGGAAGACGATGGCTGAGACGCAGGGCGTTCAGCGACTACTGAGGGAACAGAATCCACAGCGGGTTGACTAACAGGCACAACTCGCTGAGGAGTGCTATAGTCATAGGGAATAGCGACCTTGCTTCTTCTGAAGGGTTCAACATTGAAGCCACCATTGGGCTTGACAGTTAACATTCGAGGAGCAAGAGGCTTGAAACCATCATTTGAAATATTCCCTTCAAATGTTTGGGAAGAGGAGTATTGAACACGGCCTTCATTAGGCATCATGTCAATGATAGGATGATTAGGAAAGATGGTTTTAGCAAAGCTAGCTGATGAGCTAGTTTGCAAGGAAGAGGAAGTGCTGGGAGAGGGAGACTCATCATTCAGTTCAGAGTGATAGTCATTTCCTTTGGTGAAGTAAGTTTTCAGCATGACTTCAGGAGATTCCACAACACTTTGAGGAATCCTCTCTTCAGAAGCAGGACCGTCGCTGAACATATTAGTTATGACAGCGGCAGTTTCATAATCACCACCAATGATGGCTTTTATTTGGGCGGGTACCTGCTTGCTGAAGATTTGGTCATGAAGCCTGGAGGCTTTAGACCATGAGGTTACGATCTTCTCAAGGTCAGCGACCTGATTTTTCAGCTTCTCATTGTTTATAGAAAGTGTTTGGTTAAGAAGCTTTTGGGATTCAAGCTCAACATGGACGTTTCTAAGGTCCTTGAGCTTGTCAGCTTTATCACTTAACTCAGCACTAACTGAGTTAAGTTTGGACTGAAGGTCGGCACGAATTGACTCGACATATTGAATGTCACAAGTAAGAGATTCAAGAATAGTAGGTTTATCCTCTTCAGAGGCAGAGGAAAAAGTGCATACCTTCTTGATTGTGGCATTGACCCACTGACTGGAGCACACTTGGTCCTTTGTCAGCGCCTGGTCATCAGCGAGTGCCATAAAGCAGATGGCATCAACAAAGTCCTCGCTGTCAGAGACGTCGGAGTCAGCCCAGTCATGTTCTTCAGCAACAAGACCTTTGGCGGGAGTTTTGGCTTCTTCAACATCGGCCATCTTGGCACGAAGCTCATAATACTTCTTTTTGTATTCATCAGCAGGCTTAACTGAAGAGGGTCTCGCTGATGATGAAGAAGGCTTCGCTGCCTGCAAAGAAGGAATAGAAACTTTGCAATCTTTTTGGTAGTGGCCTTTTCGACCACACCTCCAACATTCTTCCTGAGACTTGTCTACCACTGGTTTTTGGAAATTAGTCGACCTACGACCATTCCATTTTTTTGAGTAACGTTTACCAGCGATGAGAGCAAAGTTCATGAAGTCCGAGAACATCTCTTGTCTCTCCTCGAAATCGAGGTCATTGACAAGATCTTGGACGTTAGAGGGAGTAGAATTGCTGATGTCCATGTCAAGATGGACAGGACTGACCTCAGCAGAGACCAGGGCAAGAGGGTCATGAACATTTGAGACACTAGATAAAGAAGAAGAAGAAGTTGAAGCATATGAACCAGCATGCCTCCTAGACTCAGCCTCAGCTCTCAGAGTTTGAGCAAGGGCTCTCTCTTCAAATTGAAGAGTGCCATAGAGTGACTCTAAGTCATGCTCTTTCAATTGCTTAGTGGTTCGAAGAATTTGCCTTAAACCTTGCCATTTGATAGGCAAGATGTCAATGAACTTGTAGCATATTTCAAGAGTATTATGCTCTATGCCCACATTAGTCATATCATTCAATAGGCACTTGAACCGATTATACGTGCCATCCAGACTCTCATTAGGAAGAGAGAAGAATCCTTCATAGGCACGTTTGAGATCTATTTTCTTGGTAGCAAGAACATCTGCCGTACCATCGAATCTGGTACACAGATGATCCCATACCAATTTAGAAGAAGAAAGTTTGATGACAGACTTCATTATGTCATCAGGAAGGGTAGTAATGATAAGATTCCTCAACCGAGCATCCAGATTGACAAGCCTACGCTCGTCATCTGTCCATTGTACTTCTGGTTTTATGAGCTAAGTGACAACTTCAGGAGCATCAGCAGTGGCTCCTGGTGTCCTGGTAACCAGAACCGGTACATATGGCCCTCTGGTAAGGATGGTCATAAGGTAGGGTTCAACTCCTACGATGTGTAGGAGCATTCTCTCCTTCCAAGATCCGAAATCATGTGAATCGAATCTTGGTGGGATGGAGACATACCCAAAATCTCTGGTATTTACCAGAGAAGGAACAGAAGACATAATAAAAAGAAAGGAAAGATAAACAGAAGTTTAAAGAAAAGATTTTAGATGCAGAAAATTAAAGTACAGAAAGAAAGAAAGATAATCTTGCAAACTTTTACTCAGATCAGATTCGGTGTGTCGAACCACCGCTCTGATACCAACTGAAAGTCCAAAGTTTGCAACGATTATATAATTTAACAACTAATGTAAATTACACTAATAAAGAAAGATAAGAAAGTAAACACGTTTAATCATAAGTAGTATTAATTAAACGGTGAATACATGGTTGGTTTTCAAAGAAAGAAGAAAGGAAATATTGTTAAGTTTTTGCACACACGAAAAACTTAACAATGATACAATTCTACAATGAGAGAAAAACACACTAAGTGACTATTGTAGAATCAACCAACAGAATTGCGGCTAGGTCAAGTGATGTATTATATAGGAGAGAAGAGACATCACATGACAGCCCAATAGATGTTGACACATGAAGGTTGTCAACTATCTATTGGTGTGTAGGACTGGTCTGCAGAGTTCTCTTTTCTTCATCTTGTTTGTTTCCCAAAACGGCATGAAAGAGAAACACCTTAGTACCAAAACGGTACAAGGTCACATGGCTCTATCTTGATCTTGCAACACGTGTCCTTGGGACCAGTCTTCTTATCTTCATTTTCCCGCCCATGTTTGACTTACAAAGCATGGTGGTGAGTCATTGAACTTATCCTTTTAACTCGAAGATAATACTGATCGCTGAGGGCTCGCTGATGAAGCTTCTCGCTGAGGCTGTCAGCGACTACTTGACTCAGCAAGTAATCTTCAGCGAATCCGTGACTCAACAAAATTTGTTTTGGTTTATTATCTTAGATTTTATAGATGCTGATGTTTTAATTTTGATGTTAGAAAATATGAAGAACTAGTGATATATTGATATGAAATGTAAGAAATGATTTGATGGATGTATTGTAACTAAAGAAATTTTGAGATTTGAAAGGGTATTTTTTTTTAATCTGAGAGGATGAAATATGTAAGTGGTATGAGGTTTGGAACTTTATATAGGGAAAGAGTCCTGAGAAGTTCTGAAATTTCATTACTTTCATCATTTGAATTTTCACAAAATAAAAAACATTCCGTCAAATTTCATTCATTTAAATTGCAATTCATTTGATAGATTTCATTCTTTCCAAAAACATTCTGTAAACCAAACGCGCCCTTAGAGTTTCATCAAATGCAAGTTTCACAGTTCACGAGTTTTAAACATTCAAAAGAGCATTGCCGAAGTTTAATAATTAATTATATATAGTTGGTGAATTAATATTTCTTTTTGAGATTTGAAAGGGTATTTTTTTTTAATCTGAGAGGATGAAATATGTAAGTGGTATGAGGTTTGGAACTTTATATAGGGAAAGAGTCCTGAGAAGTTCTGAAATTTCATTACTTTCATCATTTGAATTTTCACAAAATAAAAAACATTCCGTCAAATTTCATTCATTTAAATTGCAATTCATTTGATAGATTTCATTCTTTCCAAAAACATTCTGTAAACCAAACGCGCCCTTAGAGTTTCATCAAATGCAAGTTTCACAGTTCACGAGTTTTAAACATTCAAAAGAGCATTGCCGAAGTTTAATAATTAATTATATATAGTTGGTGAATTAACATTCGTTTTTTTATTTTCTTCAACTATTCATAAAATTGATGATGTAAATGATTGTTATATTTTATGTTTGTACATGATAATATTTTTTTAGTCACACGTTTATATTAAAAACAAACCGTGTGTCTCCCAGCGATATAATATATCGGAATCAATGTAATGCTTCCCGGGCAACATCCGGATAATAACTAGCTAATATGAATATAAACTAGATGAAGATTTTCTAAAGTTGAAAACAACTTTACAAACTAGATGAAGATTTTATAAATATTTATATTGTTTTAAAATATAACATTTTATTTTTATAAAAAAATATATTATTAGTCTATAAAAGATATTATTTTTCTAATATTTTTATTTTATTAAAAACTATTACATATTGAATTATATATCTATAATGATCTTGATAATTATGTATCTCTTGTATCGCATTAGTACCTACACAACTACCATGCAATATTTTTTTTAATAAATAAATATGAAAATACGCATTTATCAAAATAATTATAGATCTATAATTCAATATATTTATAGTTTTCAATAAAATACATTTTTTTATAAAAATTAATAACTTTTATAGAATAGAAATAATCTTTTATAAAAATTAAATATTATTTCATAAAACAAAAGTAAATATTTTTAAAAAAATAAATATTTATAGAATATTAATAAATTTTTATAAAATTATAATTTATTACTAAATAATAGTCATTAACAATAATAATTTTTATTAAATAATACTATAAAATATAGTGTTATAAACTAAAATATTAATAATAAGAGTAAATTACAAAAATGGTACCTGAAGTATAATGAAAATTACAGATTTCATACCTGTACATGGGGGCACTTAACAGCACAACTAACGGACGTTTGGTCCAGGTATGGTCCGAGTGGAAAAATGGTAAGTTTGGGTATGACGGACGTAATTAATAAACCCTGGGTATGATTTGTGCAATATGGTGGATAGTTCAGGTACCATTTTTGTAATTAACCCTAAGATAAAACCAGAGGATTTAAATCTTTAAAAAAATGTCAAGAAAAGTGATCGAGGGAGGTGGTGTCACATGGGTGGCTCCTCGTCATACAAAGGGGTCATCAGGGGGTTGGTGGCAGCAGTGATGATTACCCACCACCACCCTTTCAAAAAACCACTCTCAATTATCACCCCTGCTCCTCCTCACGCTTGTTTCACTACTACTTCTTCTTCTCATATTTATCGCCCAAAGCCTCCACCGCTTTCTGCCAGCATGACCACCACTCAGACCCATGATGACCTTGATGCCATATTCGCTCAGAAACGGGTGCTTCGATCAAAAGTTAAGAAAGATCTCAGGTCTATGGACCCCACTCTTAGATCTCATCAAGGTATATATTCTTTTTATTTTATCACATGAGTTTTTGGTTTATCTTATTTTGAAACTTACTGGTTTAATTTGGTTCGGCTTGAAGAGGTTTATTTTTGGCCTCATGAGTTTATTTTCAGTAGGATTTACCCTGGTTAATTGCACAGAAATATTACACATAAAAGTAACCGGCCTTGAAAATAACTATCATATACAAAACTTTAGTTCGTGCTATGTTAAGGTGCTCTATACACACCATAGTTTTTGGCGATACACCACTAAATGTGCTTTATTGTGTTGTAGAGTACAAGTACAATCCTGTAAAGAACAATTAGTGGTGTGTCGTAAAAAAGTGGTGGTGTACAAATCGCTTCCTAAATGGTATAAAGTAAGTAAATGCAAAGTGGAATTATCAACAACAACAAGACCCAATCCGTGAGCGGGTATGGGGGAGGTGAGATGTAGACAGTCTTACCTCTACCCAAAGGTAGAGAGATTGCTTCCAAAAGGAACAAAATGGAATTATCAAATATAATTATATAAGTTGAAGGGTCGTTTTTTTTTTTTTAAGTTATTAAGTGCTGAGTGTATTAAGTGAATGTGTATAATTATGTATGTATGTTTAAGTAAAAGATAGGCAATTGACGGTTATTTTTGTTCATCTATACTATATTATAAAGCAAATCTATTTTTGATTTTCAACATTGCACTTAAAATTTCAATATTGATTTTAAGTTTCAAAACGATAGTTGTCAAAGGCGAGCGCCTCTTGCGCCTAGGCGCCAAAGGCAGGCAAGGCCCAACCTTAACGCCTGAAACCCTAGGCCCAAGGCTCACTAACTGTATGAAGCGCCTGTCTACACTTTTCCATACATATAAACCCTTTGTTCCACATAAAAAATCACGTATATTATAGAGATATTACAACAGAATCATTGTTCCAAAAATCACTTGGTATATATCATTATCATCAATATCTTCTTTCATCATACTATTCTTCATTTAACTAAAAGGTAAGCTTTCTTCTATTTTTATATTATCAAGACTTTCTGCTATTTTATATACCATCTTGGCTGAAATTTTCTTCATTATCATTTGTTAGAGACACTGAAATTTTATATACTCTTCTACGCTTTTTTTTTGGGGCCCGCGCTTTTTTTGCGCCTCTCGCCTAGGCCCCATTTGGGGTCATTGCGCTTTGAGTTCGCTTTCGCCTTTGACAACTATGGTTTCAACAATGTACACATTCTAATGCATGATGTACCATACATCATAGCCACATTACATCAATAACTTCCACTACTCACCGGCGCCACCACCACCACCACCAATCTCCGCCGTCACCACCGCCGCTCGCTACCACCACCCGTCACCACCGCCACCGCCGCCGCCATTACATCACCACCGCCGCAACGCGTGGGTACCTTTCTCTCGTTAAGTTAAAAAAGAAATAGTAAATTTGACTTAATGTATTAAGTACTTAATTATTAAGTCAATAAGTAAAAAAGAAAAGGGGCCGATCTTAGATAAACCAATAGGCGGTAGCGAACTACGTTAACTTTTTTTTTCTTTTCCAAAAGATGATAAATGATTTGATCACTAAAAAAACACATGACATACACACTTGATGTAATTCTTACTTGGCGATACCTCTTGAAATCTATGTACTTATATCGGTCCAAAATCAAACGGACCGATATTTGAGATATCGTTTATCATGGTGGGATATCGGTAATTTTAATATTATGCAATATCTATTATATATAATAATTAATATAAAATAAGAATATCAAGAAGTCAAGCTTAAAAGTTTCAATATTTGATAAAGGGTTGGGATTCCTCAAGTTAGGGATAACTTGAGGGGTAAAGTTGGGGGTTATTGATCATTGGATTAAAATCAATGGTAAGATTCATTAACATTTTTGAATCTTGACCATTGATTTTAATTCAATGGTTGAGATCATCCCAACTTTACCCCTCAAGTTACCCTTAACTTGAGGGATCTCTACCCTTTCAAGAATTAGTGCTTATTATGTTGTGTTTAAGTTTGGACCAAATTTTTTTATTAAAATATATAATTAGTTACGCAAAACTTGAGGGGATCTCTACCCTTTCAAGAATTAGTGTTTAAGTTTGGACCAAATTTTTTTATTAAAATATATAATTAATTACGCAATATATTAAGGGAGTGTTTGGCATTGCGTTTCAAAAATGAATTTTCGTTTTCAAAATCGCGACGCTGTAGGATCGCCATCCGGTAGGTTCAAATTGGTGTTCTCCATTTCTAAAGAAGGAGAAAAATTGTTGCGAACAATTCACAATCTTTCATAAGTTTAGAAGGGACTCTATTTAAGGAAGCAACTCAAGTGGTTGTGGCCTTATGCAATTTATGCTATGTTATGATATAAATTATGAATTTATGAATATGAAAAGCTTTTTAATTTTACTTCAAATATAAAATTTCTGATTTTGATTATAGATTTTGATGAATAAAATGTGTTGTATCAAATTGACGTACCGAATGAATGAACCTACCTCCCCTTGTACCCGATTTTAGAAACGTACGAACCGCATGCCGGTTTTCGTTTTGCATATCGTACTACGATCCATGTGACTATGATTTAAGTATCCATAAACTAAGATGTTAGACTACTTTTGTCTCACATGCGGGTATAAAGACTGGTTAGAGGCAGCATCTACGATGCATGGCTCATAGAGATCCATGATGACATGTTGTTGATGCTATGGACAAGTGCATTGTTTTGCTTAGTTCATGGAAGTCCATGGAGGAGAATTTCATCTCCATGAACTAAAAAGAAAGAAAACTATGGGGGCCGTTAAAATCATTCTTATTTTTCACCAATTGCTCTATAAATTAAGTGATATAAAAGTATAGTGGGGTTTGGTATAAACTTTTGTAAGTTCATAGAAGAGAAAGTCAGGAACCATCAATGTAATCTATAAAATGTGATTTTTTATAGAAAGCTGATGTGACATGACGTTGTAGTGCTATGGACTTGAAGAAAGTCCATAGCAGTGCAAATGTTCCATAGCATTGGAGATTATCTTAGTACAGAAAGAATAAGTTCAAGTACATATTAAAATAGTAAACTTAAGAATATGTGGGTGTCCATTTCTGAAAAGTTATAAAGTTCATATTATAACTATTTGGTGCACGAAATGATCGCAAAGCTGGCTCTTACATCTCAGATCTTACTGCTAGAAACGTTCTGACTTTGAGGTCAAAGTAGTGTACAAGTTTTCATCATTAACATCGTACGTAATCTATAGTTATGAGAAGAAGAGTGATTAAGAGATCAACTGTGTACCAAAAATTGGAAGCCAAATGTTTATGCTAAGTTTGTACCATATTCTACATCAATGTGGTTAAGAAAGTAATACGATTGACCTCAAAAGTCAAATTATGTTCCTTTGGATAAAGTTATAGTATGTCATTCTTTGTTATCCCAGATGATGCCATTCAGAATCTCATATTGGAAGCTCCATGGTTCAAGTCTTCAATGAGATTATGTGCTTATATAAGCTGTAGTGCATTGAGAGAAGTTGATACGTCAAAGGTGTTGCAACATGTCTTACGGAATCCAAATGAAGGTTCTTTCATTACTCACTCTCACATAAAATATCCGTGTTATCTGAAAATTTAATAATGTTATTGATAGTCTGTCTTTGCATGAATATAGGGTAGCGCATAGTGGTAGAAGTTTAATAATTTTGACCGAACCTATATGATTTTTGATAATAGTAGTATTTTCTTTTGTTTAAGCGAGCTTTCTTAGGAAAAAAGTTGTCAATTGTTGGCTTGTTGCATTTGTTGAGATGTAATGAAACATGAATCTTAATTCAAACTGAAATTTCTCTATTCTTCTACATCATACGTCCGAGGCTGATCTAAATTTTTTAATTAGAGTATGCATAAAAGAGTAAAAAATTCAAGTGATGTATAGGGTTTTAAAATAGAGATTATAATTTATCTTCACACTACAAAACAATAATACTTGACTTCTCGATTTTGATTGTTGTTATAACTCAATCGGATTGACATATGACTGGGCATCTAACCATCTATTGGTGAATGAAAATGGCTTAACGGAAACAGCGAAGAAACTTTATGTTCCACGGGTGGAGGACAAGAATTGCTACATGAGAATGTTAAATATATCGGGTATGGATGATTTAATTGCAAACTCTATGAACATTTTGGAGCCTGCTCCGACTGATGCTAATGGGAATGATCGTGAAGATGGTTAGTATATCTAGCTGTGATAGAGTTCTTGAATATTTCATCCTATTGGAAGTTTGATTCTTAAAATGTCGTATAAGATAAAACATTAAATTTGGTTTTTGATCTTTCCCATCGAGAATACTTGTTTAATACTATCTTTGAAGTTTTTATTGGAGGTGACTATCTCGGCCTACTTACTTATGAATGGGTTGATCTGGATAGGGTTCTTTCTCAAACATCAAAGATTTAGATTATTGTTGTTTGTTGTTTTTGTAACCATAACTAACTCATTAATGATGTTTACTTTTTTCTCACTAAAATGGCAAAAAGATGTAGGGTCAACCCAACCCTGGCCCATTTTTAGCCGAACCTGTTTCGAACTGCTACGTAACCCACCGAGATTACCGCATTTTCTTAAAATGAAAATTTTAAGTCTTCCCACATGGTCGTAAGTTGGGAACTAAAATTCTTATTGCCTTCTAAAAGAGAAGTGGGGTTTAGTGATTATTATATCTAAAGGCTTTTATCTTTTGCAGTTATGCTGGCGAATGAGCCTGTTGATCTGCTCCTGTTACCTGGTATTTCCTACAACTAATGTGTGTGATTCAACTGTATCATCATCCAAAGTTTATCTGATAGTTTTCCTTTTAAATCTTCTTTTAAGGACTTGCTTTCGATAGAACTGGAAGACGACTGGGCCGTGGTGGAGGGTAAGTTTTACTTCTTTGTCCCACAATCATAGTGAATTAATAGATAGTGACTAGTGATGTTTGCTTATTTATGATCTTTAAATATATTGTGCAAGGATACAAGGACATCATTTGTGGTTGTTAGGATTGATTGCTTGCAAAAAAGTAATGATACATGGATGCCCTTATACGTAATTGTGTGTAAATAAATAGAAGTTTAAAGTCAATCTAATGAAAATGCACTAAATACATGAAATTAGCACATACTTGCATAAACCTTTTTCCTGCTCTTACTTTCTCTCTTACAGTCAAAATTGTAAACCAAATTGTAACCAACTCTTACCAATTTAGTCGACAAGTCTAATAATGTTAATATTGTCAAAAAATTTACTTCTGCTGCATGAGTTTATAATTACTAATTTTCATCTGGATTCATTGTTTTTCAAAGTTCAAGTGAAACCTGCCTGGCCCGTTTTGGTCTAATACCCAACCCACTCCCATCCATCTTGTCACCTTTATGGTTTAGCATCAATTATGTATGTAAAGATGAACCACATATAATTAATTGACTGGTCTCTGTAGCTCTCGGCCTTTATAATTACTTCTTTTGTTGATGATTTTATCTGCCTTGCACTTAATAACTATGTAGCTACTATGACACGTTCCTGTCGAAGTACCAAGAACAGGCAAAGGAGAGAAACTGGAAACAGCCTCTTCTAAGTAAGTTTTTCTTTGATGTTCTCTTTTTTAAGAAGGCAAGATCCTAAAGCTTCAATGGTCACATGACTTACAAACTGTCATGCAGTTGCATTATCGTATTCGGTGCAAATACTAGAAGAAGGCGTAATACCACTTACTCCTAGTGACGTTTATATAGATGCTCTTGTATCCCCCTCTGGCTTTATCCCTATAAGCCCCTTGGCTCAAGAGATTTGTAGATGAGGCGGTTCTTTAACCTGATGGTATCTAATCTTGATGTAGTTCCTAAAGAAGAAATGTTATGTTTTGCTCATCAAAGATACCGGAAAAGAACCTTATAGGAAGATTTGCATAAACCCATAGTTGACGATATGACCATACAAGGTCAATATCACAAGGATATTTGAAGATAAGAGGCATCTTTTGGAACTCTCACATGCTGAACATTATTTAACATGTGTACCACAGTATAAGGCTGTTTTGCTTCTAATTTGGGAGTTCTAGATGTTTGCGTCATTCTTGTAACATGGTTATGTTAACTTTTGACTCGTATTGTTGTTGAATTGTTTTTTAGAAACTGGAAAACGACACTTGTATAGAAAATCTTATTTCTTGGTGACAAATGTATGTTTTGGTAATCAGTAATTTGATGGGCAATATTTAGTTGGACTTTGTCAGTCAAAAGGGAAGACTTTTCCATCTTTTTGTAAAGTTTAAATTTTTATTTTTTTTTGTATAGGGAAGACTTTTCCATCTAAATTGTCACTGTTTTTTTCATCTTATTTGTTTAATTGTTTTTATAAAATCAATCTAGTCACAAAAATTAGTTTTTTTATGAATATATTTGTCTTGCAAGACGTATTTCTAACAGTTTGACAGCCAAAGAAAAGGCTTCTAATCTTAATGGATTACCGAGATATCATTAGTCTCCCATTTGACCATTTCCATGGCCAACATGAAAAATGTAAATCCATAACACCTAAATAGGCATGTGGGAATTGAGTCCACTGTAATCTTTAACATTATGGAAGTAGTTTTTTTTAACTTTGGGTAGAGGCAAGATTCTCTATATCTCACCTTCTCATATCTCACTTATGTAAGAATTGTGAACTTTTTATTGTTGTATGTAATCTTTAATATTAAAGAAGAATTTAAATGTTCTTTTAAACAAAAGCTTTTGTGGACTAATGCCTCTTTTGACTAGGAAATAAAGAAGACCATAAGTAGTTACAAAATACAATCCAAATCGGGTTTTTTCTTGAAACGGGTGGCTTTGGTAGACTTAGCGATGTCTGTCATTCACCTTGTATGATGTGTCTTTCGTCATTGGATAACCTAGAATAGCCGGGCATGTTCGACGTAAAAAAAAACAAAACAAAACAAAAGCTTTTTTTAGGTTAAATGGGTTAATTTACCCCGGATGAGAATATATTAATAATCAGAATAAACAAGCGATTTGGCTTAGGGATTCTTTGTTTTTTTAACCATTAAGTGGCTGAATTGATTGAGTGACTAAATGAATAAATAATGTCTCTATGGATTAAATCAATGCAGTTATTTTTTGTTTATTAAGTCAAAAAAACAAACACTTTTGATAACTTAATGAATTAAGTTTTTTTGATTAAGTCACGACTTATTTATTAAGTCTTTAAACAAACACCACTTTAGTGTCATATCGACTTGGAACAGTACATGCAAAATGCAAGAACAAAAGACCCAAAATGCAACAACAAAAAACACAAAAGCCTAACGGCAGATGAAAAAAAAAAACTTTTGTTATAACGGCTCTTATAAAGACTTAAAAATAGAATAAAATAAAAATTACCAAGTTCGACCATGAATCAAATCATGGCACTGATTGTTGAAGAAATGAGTGATCTGTCAACATATGGTGTGGAAAATCTATAATCCATATACTTGTGGGAGCCACTTTTTAAATGTCATACAACCATTGATGCATGAGATACGATTGGTTACAATAGTGATTTGCAAGATTATACATACACTATTTTTGCTATAAATAAAAAAGGTTTAATGTGCTCTTTGAACCGCAGTCTTGAACAGGAGTACATAAAGCTTCTGATCCATAGAAAAATACATAAATCCACCCACTGAATGTGTCACAAATGATCCAAAACTTGACCCTACAATACAATGCCATGCTGGTCCATATATCCCATCAAATTCCTGCAACAAGTAACCAAAACAATTTAGTGTTTGTTATCCTTTACATTTCCTCTCATGAGTTCCATTAATGTTGCAAGACAATAAATATGTATAGGACCTACATAAAGGTCAGCTAACATGATAACATTAAACTCCTACCAAATAGTGTGCTATAAAAAAGGTATCTTAATATAAAACCAGAACCAATTATCAATTAGTTGCTAATTTAGGTAGCCAACAATTTCCTTTTTTTGTTTCCTTGTATATGTGTAACCATTGACTAGTCCCCTAGTGGTAAATACCACTTGTATTGTAAATGTTAACAATTATTTTATAAAATAGATAAAATCCTTTTAAAGAACACAAATAAACAATTTTTTAAAAAAAAATACATTATCAACAGATAAATTTTCCGTTATCAACAAAATGATATGCATACATAAAAGCATCCATATCAATGAAAATACCAAGCTGAAAAGGTTATATCAACACCACACTAAGTTCTTAACAAAAACCTTTCGAGTTGAATTAAAAGTGATACTGCAACTAAAAGAAATACTGATGAATGCCTGACCTATCACACTGATCTTTACTAAGCCGGGAAAAAAAAACATAAGCCGGCCTCCCTAACAGACCACACCTGGATCTCGATGTGGTTTTTGTGTTCCCCACTGAGATACAACATCGTCAAGGACTCAAGGGTGGTCTAATAAATGTAGTTCAAAAACCTAAGTATCACTAAATAAAAGTCTCATCCACATATTAAGTAGACTTGAGATATATAGAGAATCATTCATATACGATGTAATATCGTCATTATTGTCCAAATTAATTTATTTTTCAAAAACGGCGAGTAATTTACACCTTTAAAAAAAAAAAAGGTCAAAAGATTTCGGTACACTAAGAGTATCACAAGGTACAAGAGATTAAAACTGCTTCAAAAAGGGACTTGGCCAAATTTGATTGGGATACTTGAGAGATATCACTACACATGACAACATCTAAAAGAGGGCTAGATAATGGTTAAGCCATGGGTCAAATAATTGAACATGAGTATCATAACTCCAACTAATTCTACTTGATGAACATCCAAAATATACATCAGCATTCTATAAATGCAACAAAGCTTCCTTTTGCAATAGCTGCCTACACATTGTACTCTATCATGGAATAATTGCCAAATTCATTAAAAATCAAACACTAACCCCATTAACTTTGACCTACCAATCAATTTCTTCTCAAAGGACCATTAAATCCAAACTGAACAACATTCATTGGTCAAGACATAAACAACACTCATTACCCAAATACATAAATAGAGATTAAACTACAAACTTCAAGAGCCCAAAGTAGTGCAATAATATAAAGGAATCTTTTTTTAAGACCCCAATAAATAACTATGTAGTCCATGGGCTATGGTTAACTTATTACTACAAGAAATAACTGTAACAAATCCCGACATAAACCAAATAGGAAGTGGTGAGATATAAACAGTCTTATATTATTCTAACATAGAAACGGCTTCTAAAAAGACATCCGGCCATGTTTATGGTTAACTTATGACTAGTACTAATTAACATAAAAGTGTTACACTTATAACGGATTAAACATTTTTATGCATTTCCTAACGGATTAAACATGATGACTATCCAAATAAAAAGCAAGCACAAAATTACAAAAGATATATACTAAAATTAAAAAAAAGGGGGTGGGGGTACCTTTTTGAGGGTCAAAGCAAGTGTTTTGGCAGTGAACTTTTCCAAACTATCATAAGTTTTTCTAGTAACATCAACAACATGAATTTGCATATAAGGTGGCATATCAGCTGAAACTACTTTAACACCATTACAAGCAAAGAAATCATTCAATTCAGCTTTTGAGCTACTTCCAAATGACTTTCTTCTCATCATCCCCATTGACATATTTTGCTTTTTTAAATCAAACCCATGTTGTTGTTGTTTTTTGTTGTCATCTTTAATAAGCTTCAAATTTACATACTTTTTAACTTCAACATCCTCTTCAATAATTTCTTGTGATTTCATGGTGGTGGGTATTTTGTTACTAACAACAATAGCTCTCTTGATTTTATCTTCTTCTTCTTGTTCATGGGGTTTGTTGGAGTAATAATAATGGAGGGGTTTTGGTTTCTTTTTAGAAAGTCTTGTAGTGGTGTGACTTTGACTAAGTGATTTAGTCAAAGATGATGCTGATGAAGTTGTTGAGTTATCAATAGTTGAAGAAGAAGAGGAAGAATGAGCTTTTTTATGGTTCAAGTAAAGTCTTGAAAAATGATTGGATATGTTTTGAATGGAAGTGATTGGTGGTGGATCTAGGTGGTGGGTTGTGGTGGGGTTAGGGTGGTTGTGGTTCATGGTGGTGGTCTCAGGTGGTGGGGGTGCATAGTTGCGGCGGTGAGTGGTGGTGTTGTGTGACATTGTTTTTTGTTTAACTTTTTATATTATTTTATTTAACTGTGGTGAGAGTGTAAATGAAGGATTTGGGGGAGATAAATGGGAGGGGGTGGTGGTATAGTAGATCTATTAAAGGTGGGGACAGTGTGTAGGGAAATGTGTGACTTTTTGTTTTTTGAAAATCTATCTATTTTAGCAACCCAGGGAGGTGCTCAACGTTCTACTTTCAATTTGGTTTATCTATAATTTATATCTATAATACCTTATAAAACCCCTTAAAAAAATGAAGGATACCAAAAAATGTAACATTTTTATGTGAAGAGTGGAGATGCACCGTGTGCCTACTTTGGTTGCACTTCAAAAATAAAACTGGTTTTCTGAGAGATTGTTGTGTGGTTTGTGCAATGATGGATGCGAATCGATTGAGCATCTTTTGTGTACATGTGGGGTAATTAGTAACTACGGTGGTATGGCAAGAGATTAGCAAATGGTGTCGGAACCGTTTATCATTTTTTTCAGTTAAAGATCTCATTGAGATGCACAAGTTCTTGAGAATTGATAGAAGAAAGAAGATAAATTTAAAAAGAATTATATTTGTGGCTTGTTGGTGCATTTGGAAAGCAATAAACGACAAAATATTTCAAAACATTGAAGTGTGTCCGATGCGGATCTTGCATAACCTTAAGGCATGTGGTTACGTTTGGTATAGATATAGAAAAAAGATGTCAATAAGTTGGAAAGATTGGTGTAAGTTTAATATTGTGTAAATATTGTATGATTTTGTTTGTGGATATGGCCTTTCCGTTCATTGCGGGACATTGTGAATAAAAGTTACCTTTCAAAAAAAAAAAACCTCAAAAATTTCAAATAAAAAATTGAACTACCTAAAATATCTCTCTCCTTTATTCATTATTTTAAACATCTCCACCTAATATAGCTATAATATCTTTAGTGAAATAATTTACAACATAAATCTCAATCATTAAAATAACTACACTACCTCCTTTAACATCAATTACTTTTACATTCACCACCATTGTCGCCCCCACCACCCGTCACCGCCACCACCTGTCGCCACCACCACCCCGCACCACTATCACCATCGCCGCCGCATTGCGCGAGCATATGACTCGTTCTATTTAACAAAACAAAGGTTTATACATAAGTGGTGTTTAGTATGAGGGAGTAATAAAGAATAAAAATGTAATAAAGAATGAAAATAGTGGGAAGAGAATCAGCATTTGGAATGAGAATGAATTCTGTCGTTTGGTACAAATAGAGAATGGGTATAAGAAAAATACAATATTTTAATTAACAATCAATATTAATACATATAGTATCATCAAACAAAAGAATTTTTTGTTTACATTCCTACCCATTACAGAGAATGGAGAGAATGGAAACCATTCTCACTTCTCCATTCTCGATTTCATTCTCCGGTGTAACCAAACAAGGGAAGTGTTTCTCATTCCCTTTCTCCCCTTTTCATTCCATCGTACCAAACACCCTATGATGAAAATCACGTATGATTTTATTAATATAGTCATATGCCCACACAATGCGACGGTGTAGTGGCGGAGGCGATGGCGGTGATGGGTGGTAGTGGCGTGCCGGTGGTGGCGGCGTCGGCGGTGGCGTTGGGGGCGATTGGTGGTGGTGACGGCGGCGAGTAGTGTAGGTTATTGATATAAAAAGGGTAATTTAGTTACTATTAGAAGTTAAGGGTAGATGTTGTAAATTAATTTCATTAAAGATATTATGAGTATTTCAAGTAGATATTATAGGTATTTAAGGTGAACATGTTTAAAATGCTAATTAAAATTAAAAAGGAAGAGTATTTTGAGGTTATCAACAACTTAATCAAAAAAATGGAGAAACCAAATGATTTATAATGTAGCATAGATATAGATAAAAGCTATATCATAAATAGTTACCAAAATACAATTATTATTTCTTACAAACATTTAGGAATTTAGTAGTGTAGAAAATGTAGAATTTTATGACGATGTAGCAAGCTACTTACTACAATCTCACATTAATCTAGTTAGTTTCTTAAAAATGTCACGTTACTTGTGATTTTTAAAAAGTCATATTAACGTTTTTTTATATGAATATTGGTAATATGGGAAAAGTTATATTAGGAACCCTAAAAATTGCATGAACCTTTAGTAACCTTCTTTAAATTAAAGTTATTTACTATAGGATTGTTTATACATGTTCATATGACTATATAATTGCTTACAAATGTTCATATAACTATCTATATACATTTGATCATCATCAATCTCATGAAAACATTAATTTACAAAATATTTGCATACATATGATCGACCTGCATACATGTGATCATAGCACTATTCATGCACATGTGATTATAAAATTCATGTCTCCAAAAATTGTATAATGGATGATAATTCATATCTTTACATAATTGTAAAATTTAAAATTGCACCTAAATAACTCAAAAACAATCAAAAAACAATCACCATGTAAAAATTAATTAATGATTAAACTTGATTTAAAAAGTTTTTAAAAGTTTCTACAATTTTTGAGGTTTCTAAAATAACTTTTCACTTGGTAATATAGATTATACATATATACTATATATATTATATATATCAACACATTATATAATATATCAATATAAAAACAATTTAAATGTACAAAGGGTTGAATTCATTTGAAAACAACAAAATTGGTGAAAATTAGGAAATTAATCTCAACTATTCATTTTTCTCTCTTCTCAAATCTCAACCATTCATTTTTTTCTCTCTCCTCCATAAATCATTTTATTTCTCTAATTCATTCAAAATCTTTTATCTCAAAAACCGTACATCGATAAATTATAAAAACTATATGGGTGTTCTTAAAATTTCATGCTCTTTCATTAGAGAGGTCATTCGGTATACTTTCGACGAATTTTTGATACGGTACGGGCTTTGCCCTTTCGGGTATTAATAAGGGGTAGCTAGTAGGGTGATAGGTCATAGGGTGCGATAGATCATAGCGCATGACCGGTCATAGGGGTGATACGTGATGTGATCGGTTTTTTTCTGATTTGATACGGTACGGGCTTCGGTCATAGGAGGTGATCGGTCATAGGGGTGATAGGTCATAGGGGTGATCGGTGATGGAGTAATAGTCATAGGGGTGATAGGTCATAGGGGTGATAGGTCATAGGGGTGATAGTCATAGGGGTGATAGGTCATAGGGGTGAGGTCATAGGGTGATCGAGGTGACATCTCTAATGAAAGAGCATGAAATTTTAAGAACACCCATATAATTTTTATAATTTATCGATGTACAGTTTTTGAGATAAAAGATTTTGAATGAATTAGAGGAATAAAATGATTTATGAATGAGAGAAAAAAAAATGAGTGGTTGAGATTTGATGGGGGATTTAATCATAGCCTTTAGATCAATAAAATGAATGGCTAGGATTTGTTTTCTAGTTTTCACAAAAAATTTAGTTTGTAAATAAACATTTCACATGTCACGAATAAAAAAACTAATGGGACACCGTTAAAAATGTTTAAATATATTAATTTACAATTTAGAGAGTCGGATATATTTTCTATCATATGGAATTTTAAATACTAATACATTTTTCTATCATTTGCTCTACATTTTAAAATTAATATTAATAATGATATGGATACTTTGTTGAGACGAGACGAAGAAAATGATAGTTTCAAGAAAGGATGGATGTGTAGATAGCAAACAAAATTTGGTTATATTGTCAAAACTAAATACTATATGTGAAGATCATTATTAATAATATAAACCAATTAATTAGTAACTGTGTAATACCCGCAAAATTTGACTTTGCTGACCTTGTTTGACTTTTGTTTGACTATGCGATTAAATGTAAATTAATTGGAATATCGATACTTTGGGAACTTATGTGATTAATGAAAGTCGAGTTGATTTTATGATCCTTGGCGTATTTGGTGATATTTTACATGTATGTGTTTAGTCGGGTTACCGCTTGGTGGTAACTAGCTAGTGGATATGGTTGATGGGTGGTTTTTGTTTAGTGTTTAAATTTATAAAAGTTGTACAAGTAAATATCTCAAAACACACACACCTTAACGGACAGGGGACCCAATATCTCAAAACACACACACCTTAACGGACAGGGGACCCAATCAGATGTAGTATAGTTAGTGATAAGTACATGATCGTTCGCAGGGACCCGTTGCTTTACTAATCTAGTAATACGTGTAATTCTAGCGGTTGTGGGGTTGTCACGATTTCCTATTAAACTAATTAAAATACTGAAAAGTAAATAGAAGCCGCAACCGCTTATTCAGCGAGAGGCTTAGTCTGAAAATAGTTTGAAAAAGCAAATAACAGTAATTAAATTAAAATACTTGTTTGGCATTTCCGATCTCATGGTACGACCAAATATCATTCTACCTACTTGCTAGACTGTTGGAAACTTAATCACGGCTCAGATTCTCGTTAGATTCACTTTGCCTAATTAACAAGTGTTGTCCCTAGACTCACACTGTCCTATAAACAAATTCTTGTTAGATTCATTGTTTAAGCATTAATGACCTAAAGTTTGTGTTACTAATTCATCTTTAAGTTACCCGGCTCTTAAGCCATGACCAGATAATAATTCCCTCCGGTGACCACAGTGCACATTTCCATGTCACTGGATCGCGTCTGACATTGTTAAGCATCATGTTCTATTCATCCTAATTACTATGGTTTTGGATCCCTGTAACACCCGTCATTTAAAAATATGGATTTTCAAAAACTTTCACCTAACGGTGTCAAATTGCGGAAGAAAAGACTTTAAAAGTCAAAACCGATAAAAAACTGTTCGGTTTCTACGTTTAGTTGGTGTTACATTCAATACCATCAAATAGTTTAAAATGAAAACTCAACGGTTGCCCAACACAAAACAACCGTTCAACAATACTACATAAATTCGACATCAAGTACGAAATGTAAATAAATGTCTAAAGAGATAATCGTCTATGGGTAGCTAAGTTCTCCTGCATGCATCTACCCAACTCTAACTCTTCCTGCATCAACTAGTCCTTCAAGCTAAACCTGAGGGAACAACCACATTTAAGAAACAAGTGTTAGCTAACGAATTAGCTAAGTAAGATAACACTATGTTATTAAAACATTTATCCAATTAAAACAATCTTCATTATTAGACAAGTTTATTTAGGCACAACACCCATCACACGTTCACACATACTGCATATCAACTTCATATCAATTAGGATGAATCCCCCTAAATGTGCCTATCCTTCATTTTATTCACACATTATCACACGCATCTTCGTTAACTGCATATCAACTTCATATCAATTAGGATGAATCCCCCTAAATGTGCCTATCCTTCATTTTATTCACACATTATCACACGCATCTTCGTTAACTGCATATAAGTGTAATGTAGAGTCCCTCACACGATGGTTTAACCCTACGAGTGTAAAATACAAGACAAGTATGAACTAGAATCGGACTAGTATTACTTCAATATAAATATGCAAGAATATAAACAAAGTAATAAATGACTTAAGCAATATTTAAACAAGTAAATAAATGGTGGAACACAAATGTAGTTTTCAAGTGTACTTTCTTTATAGATGTATAAACAAAATACAAGATCGTTGCGGAACCTAGATATTACACGTATGTAAGTATCTAAACAATCTTTGAATTACAAGTGATCTATACTTGCTAAATAAACTCCTTTGATCGATATACTTAGAGTTGTGAAGTATAACTATTTAGATCGAGAGTATTTAAGCAAGTTCACCAATTTGCTAAAAAGTGATTTTCTCAAAGAAATGACTTTGTATTTATAGGCAATAAAATTCACCAGTGAATTTTGTGCCGTACAAATATGGTTGCATACATTTAATGATCCGACAAGAACATTAAATGTATTGGATAAGGAATAAGGATAAAGTCACATCAAGTGCAAGTGTATCCTTTTATCCAACTACCTTAACACACGTATACTTTGGTAAAGAACAAGTGGGTTGTTCTTTGGAAAGTGTGTAAAGGCTTAAAGTCAAATCCTCGATATCGGTGTTCAGACTTGTAAGGTCTAGAACACTGACAATCCTCCAGTGTACAGATCTGGAAAGACTTCCAGTGGACTCCGCCATTTGTCAGTCTTCTTTATTCTGACTTCAGTGAGAATGTCTTCAGTAGAGTAGATCTGGACTGGGGTGAAGTCCAGTGAGCTCATCTGGAGAATACTCCAGATTTCCTATACAAGTATTTGCTCACTGGTCTTCCATTATTTCTGGACAAATCTTTAGAGGGACTCCAGATCCCAAGTCTGGAGTAGGTCCAATAATTATCATTTCTGAACAGATCTTCAGTAAGCTCCAGTAGTCGAGTCTGGAGCGAGTCCAGTAAATCTGGACCTAACAAATTCCCCCTATTTGTTTAGAAATAATGCAAGTGTTTTCAGACTTATAGATATACAAATTTGTATGCCTGGAAAACACTTAGTCGATTTAAGTCTAAAAAATCTAAGTTACTGGAAAACACTTTATAGATCATAAGTGTTTTCAGTTTCATCTTTTAAGTTCTAACTTAGACTAAATCTGATCATTTACTTATAAAAATAAAAAATTGTAACTATTATTACATTCATCAACTGATAAATAGTATACAATTTTCATAAGACAATAATTTACAATAAGTAAACAATAAGAGTTAGGCCCTTCTTTTCGATGTCCTTTCTGGAGCATCTTCAGTAGCCTTTCTCTTTGGAGAAGGAGAGGAAGGTAGTGAATCTGGTGATCTTAAGCCCAATGCAACTTCCATTTGTTGCTTCCTTCTGAACACCTTTTCAACCCTTTTCAGAAATCCTTTAACATCAGTCGACACATCTGTCTTCCCCCTGAACGTTAAAGCGATTTCCTTCAGTTCACTCAAACCAAAAGCTTGAACTGAAGTACTTTTCCTCTCATCAGTAAAGTTACCCTCTCTGGTCAACTTTACTTCAAATTTTGACATGCCTTCATGATCTTCAGCCAATTTGATTTCAGCACCAGTGATCCTTCTAGCATCAGCCCTGAAGTTCATCATTTCATTGTATTTTTCCTTCAGCTTGGCTTGCTGGATCAAAGCTTCAGTATCCTTGGACACTCTCCTTTGCTCTACAGCAGTTTGGAGTTCTTGACGATTTATTCTTCGAGAAGTGTCCAGGGGAATGAAAGTACTTACATCACCATCTCTGATTGCTTTGATCTGTCTGGCAGTCAACTTAGGTAAACCAGTAAGTCTCTTTCTGTACTCTATCTCCAGAGCACCAGCATTCTTTCTTATTTTCTTCTGGAGACTTACCAGTTCAGCTTTTCTCTGTCTGATGAGTTCTGGTACACTCACGCCATAAATAATTGAGTCATAGACTTGCTCTTCTTCAGCGTAGAATGAGCGTACATAAACATCATCTAATGCATTTAGGCATTGATGAACTCTGGGGTCATCCTTCATCCTTTTAAAAACTTCAATATTAATGCCTAACCTTCCAGCATTGTAGGAGTCCAGAGTACCCATTGTTGCCATCTCCCTTTGATGGGCCAGCAGTTCATCCTTTTGATTTCTTTTAAAAATCTCAATCATGATGCATTCTTGCTCTAACTTCCTTGAAGTTTCATTATCAACATCTTCAGTTTGTTCTTCCTCTTCACCAGAAACAACTTTTTCCTTTCCTTTAACAGCCTTCAGTGTAGT
This sequence comes from Erigeron breviscapus, assembly GCA_034093135.1. Lineage (NCBI taxonomy): Eukaryota > Viridiplantae > Streptophyta > Magnoliopsida > Asterales > Asteraceae > Erigeron > Erigeron breviscapus. The sequence continues at coordinate 78,420,214 of CM067173.1, read as the reverse complement.
AGGAATATCTGGGAAGGTTTCAAACTGGGGCTCACTGGCTTCAGTACCAGCAGCCTCTTCAGTAAGCCCAGCTTCAGTGCCATATGCTTGTCTTTCAGTTTGGTCACCAGACGACCTTTCCCCCTTGGAACGATCTCCAGTACTTGACTTGAGATCATTCCACAATTGTTCAAGCATGAGTCTGTCTAGTTTCAGACACAACTTTCTTGAGTGCCTGTACTTCCTTCTGAACACCTTTTCAACCCTTTTCAGAAATCCTTTAACATCAGTCGACACATCTGTCTTCCCCCTGAACGTTAAAGCGATTTCCTTCAGTTCACTCAAACCAAAAGCTTGAACTGAAGTACTTTTCCTCTCATCAGTAAAGTTACCCTCTCTGGTCAACTTTACTTCAAATTTTGACATGCCTTCATGATCTTCAGCCAATTTGATTTCAGCACCAGTGATCCTTCTAGCATCAGCCCTGAAGTTCATCATTTCATTGTATTTTTCCTTCAGCTTGGCTTGCTGGATCAAAGCTTCAGTATCCTTGGACACTCTCCTTTGCTCTACAGCAGTTTGGAGTTCTTGACGATTTATTCTTCGAGAAGTGTCCAGGGGAATGAAAGTACTTACATCACCATCTCTGATTGCTTTGATCTGTCTGGCAGTCAACTTAGGTAAACCAGTAAGTCTCTTTCTGTACTCTATCTCCAGAGCACCAGCATTCTTTCTTATTTTCTTCTGGAGACTTACCAGTTCAGCTTTTCTCTGTCTGATGAGTTCTGGTACACTCACGCCATAAATAATTGAGTCATAGACTTGCTCTTCTTCAGCGTAGAATGAGCGTACATAAACATCATCTAATGCATTTAGGCATTGATGAACTCTGGGGTCATCCTTCATCCTTTTAAAAACTTCAATATTAATGCCTAACCTTCCAGCATTGTAGGAGTCCAGAGTACCCATTGTTGCCATCTCCCTTTGATGGGCCAGCAGTTCATCCTTTTGATTTCTTTTAAAAATCTCAATCATGATGCATTCTTGCTCTAACTTCCTTGAAGTTTCATTATCAACATCTTCAGTTTGTTCTTCCTCTTCACCAGAAACAACTTTTTCCTTTCCTTTAACAGCCTTCAGTGTAGTAGGAATATCTGGGAAGGTTTCAAACTGGGGCTCACTGGCTTCAGTACCAGCAGCCTCTTCAGTAAGCCCAGCTTCAGTGCCATATGCTTGTCTTTCAGTTTGGTCACCAGACGACCTTTCCCCCTTGGAACGATCTCCAGTACTTGACTTGAGATCATTCCACAATTGTTCAAGCATGAGTCTGTCTAGTTTCAGACACAACTTTCTTGAGTGCCTGTACTTCCTTCTGAACATTTTCAACAGCTGAAGGCAAGTGTTGTGGCAACTTCTCATCCAGTAGCTTTTCCACTTGGGGTAACACCCCATCATAAATGCTACGAAGGACAGTCCCAGAAACTTCTTCACATAATTCTTTTAACATGTTGTTTCTGAACTTCCTTGTACATTCATCACTTAGAGTACTAACAACTGCACTCTGTTCCAGTGTGGGTCTGCTCTCCAGAGAGCTTACCCTGAAAACCAAATTCTGAACCTCTTCTTTCAGACCTGCCAGTCCACCAGTGACTGCACTCTGAACAGAAGTAACCAACCTATTTTCTAATCCCTGGACTGCCACCTTGATCTTTTCAGTGTTGGTGTTTGTGGCCAGTACCAGTTCATCCAGCTTCTCATACACCAGTTTCTTATTTCCAGCAAAGACATTCATCTCAGATGCCAGGTTATTTGATAATAAAGACTTGAAGTCTGAAATAACCTGAGATGAACTCTGGAGTGATCTCTCCAGGTCCGCCACCTTATTTAAAAGGCCTTGGACCTCGGTTGAAGAAGAAGTGGAGAGACCAGTGGGAGGTTCAAGTGTTGAGGGTAATCTGGTCATTAGAGGAACTTGTGCCCAGTCCTCTTCAGTTGCATCTTCAGATGGTGCAACTGGTGACTCCGGCGCACGAGGAGTAGGTTGAGATTCTGAAGGTTGATTGGTTGTAGAAGTGAAGTATTGGGTGTTTTCTGGAATTGAAGGTGGTGGTGGTGGTGGCATGTTTGTTTGTGGTGGTGTGGTGGTGGTGGTGTTGGTATTTCTGGTGGAGGTGTGGTGGTGGTGGTGGTGGTGGTGGTGGTGAGATTGTGAAGGTTGAGCTGGTGTGTTGTAGGAGTGAAGTATTGGGTGTTTTCTGGAATTGAAGGTGGTGGTGGTGGTGGCATGTTTGTTTGTGGTGGTGGCATTTCTGGTGTAGGTGTTGGCATTTCTGGTAGATGTTCTTCTTCTTGTACATCTTCACCCAGAAAATTCATGTTAACATCAAAGCTTCCAGACATTGGGGAATCAACATCATCCCATTCTTGAGCAATCCCAACTATCTGTTCACCAGACTGTTCACCAGTCTCTATATCTACCTGTTCACCAACCTCAACATTCAAGTCCAGTGGAGCCTCTTGCTCACCAGAAGCATGTTCATAAGATTGAACATCTTCAACAACTTCTTCAACAACCTGGGCAACATGTTCAACTTGTTCATCAGTGTCTTGTCCACCAACCTCTTCAGATTCAAATATTGGAGACCCATCCAGATTCATAACATCACCTGGATGTCTTTCTGGAATAACCTGGATTCCAGCTCTCATCAGACGCCTATTAGTTCTAGGTCGTCTGGAAGGTTCAACAACTTCTTGACCTTGACCTTCTGGAGCAACTTGTCTTATGGGCTGTACAGCCTCTATTATCTGTACATCATCACCAGATGGTCCTTCAACATCTTGAACTCTAACTGGACCCTCTACTTGTTCCCTTTGAAAAAACAACATTGCTGGAGGAATATCTACCTCTCCAGTTCTTGATTGAAGGTTATTCAAGTCCCTCATAAACTCACTCACAGAAAAGTGAGTAGTATCATAGTCATACTGGTCTCCTAGGGCACTTCTAAACATAAGGGAAAGAAAACGAATGAATGGAACATGGGGTTTTCTCCCTTTAGCTTTCAATCGATCCACCAAATCATTGAATAAGATCTGAGCAAAATCTACTCTTATTCCGAACCACAAACAATAGGCAATCTGGAGCTGGGTTTGATTTATCTGATCAAGACCCCCAGAACTACCTCCCAGACATTCAACCAGGTGTGTGAAGAAAAATCTCCACGAGTCTGTCAATCTGCTCATATAAATAGTCCCCTTTCTTAATAACTGGCCATGGTCATCAAGTATTTCGGTGTGCCCCATCAACCTGCACACTTCCCTGTAATTTATGCCAGTGGGAAGTTCGATGGGCAACTCATTCTGGTCAAGATAATTCAGCTGTAAAACCGACCTGAGTAAATTCACCGAGAAATTGAAAGATCTGGTACCACCCCTTAGAGTATAAGAAATTGATGAGGTTTCTTCATTGTAAAATGCGGAGTACCAGAATTCACATAAATAATCATGGTACATTCTCCCTGGATTTAAGGTTAATGCACCATACAGAGGAGATGAGAGAAAGAAAGTATTCAATCTCCCAATGATAGATTGAGCAGGATGAGCACTGGAAAGCTTGGCCATCCAATTATTCATATTGATTCGAATAGCTTTTGCTTCAAGAGTGATGTGTCTAGGTTTAATAACATCATCAACTAGAGCATATTCGGCAGATAAAAGGTTTTTGGGTGCCATTTATGATTGAAAGATGAAATTGAATAAATTTAGGGTTTATGAAGAAATTAATGAATTTGCAGTTAATATGAGAGATTTAATGATAGGAAAAGAATGAAGGAATTGAATGAAGGAATTTGGGAGTAATGAAGTAAATTAATGAAGCAGAATTAATGAAGGAATTGAATGAAGGAATTGAATGAAGGAATTGAATGAAGGAATTAATGAAGGAATTAATGAAGGAATTGAATGAAGGAATTGAATGAAGGAATTGAATGAAGGAATTTGGGAGTAAATGTTCGAAGTAAATGTAAAGTGAAAGTGAAAGTGGGTATATATAGGAGAGATAATGTGGAACTTCAAACGGGTTAATTTGAAATTATCAAATATAATTTTGATCATGTTTTGAGATCCGCATTAAGTACATCACATCACACATTAATGTGTGATGGTTCACCGCCCACAAAAACTAACAACTTGTTCTTTTTATCTTCCCAAGGTAAAGATACCATCATCACGTTTGAAAAATTACATGCCACGTAGGATTTATAAGATAAATATCTTTGAAAAAGTTTGCTTACGTGGCACACACAATGACCAAGTATTAAAAAAAATATTGTGACTCAATTCAGTCCATCTGAAGGTTGACTAGACACTCCAGTATCACTGGTGGATTAGTCCAGTGAAGCATGTACTGATGGTACACTGGAGGGACACTCCAGTAAAGTACCAGTGAAAACCATTTTGAAAGACTGGTAACTTCAAACATGCACGTCAACTAATACAGACAAATGAGAGGGACACATTTACAAGAAGACAAAAGTCTCCTCAAACATGCACTTCAACCTGTCCAGTTACCAGTGAGAGGGACACATTTACAAAGCACCAGTAATATTTTCTGGACAATACGTCCAGTAAGAAAATTTTGTCCAGTGAGAAAATAAATTAATAAATTCCCTTTGAACTTTAAACATTTTTAAGAAAAATATATCTTTCAAAGTCTTCCCCCTGGAATGTTGATCCAGAAATAAATTTATGAATCTTTAAATCAAAGATCCTTAGTAGTACACAATGGCGTTCAATACTAAGGTTCCAGATTTAAGGGTTTAACATTCCCAACTCACCAACAAGATATTCAAATGTTTTGACATCCAATGGTTTCGTAAAAATGTCAGCAAGTTGTTTGTCAGTGGGGATAAAATGGAGTTCAACGTTTCCTTTTACAATATTATCACGAATGAAGTGATACCTGAGATCAATGTGCTTGGTTTTGGAGTGCATGACTGGATTGTTTGAGATAGCAATGGTACTGGTATTATCACAAAAGATTGGAGTCTTTGAATACTTAATACCATAATCAAGCAACTGGTTCTTCATCCAGAGTATCTGAGCACAACAACTGGCTGCAGACACGTATTCAGCTTCAGCAGTGGACAATGAAACTGAAGTTTGCTTTTTACTGGTCCAACTGACCAGTTTGCCACCAAGGAAATGACATCCACCAGTAGTGGATTTCCTGTCTATCTTACAACCTGCATGATCTGAATCTGAATAACCCATTAGATCCATGCCTGAGCCTTTGGGATACCAAAGACCTAGACTGGGGACACTTTTAAGGTACTTCAGTATGCGCTTTACAGCAAGCATATGAGATTCCTTTGGATTAGACTGATATCTGGCACATAAACATGTTGAAAACATAATATCTGGTCTACTGGCAGTTAAATACATCAGTGAACCAACCATTCATCTAAAGACAGTGGTGTTCACTGGTTTACCATCTGGATCAGAGTCCAGTGTCAGTGGTGCAGAAATTGGAGTTGGTTTAGATGGTGAAGAGTTCATATCATATTTCTTCAAAAGATCTCTAACATATTTTTCCTGATTAATAAAGATGCCAACTTTGTTTTGTTTAATCTGGAGTCCAAGAAAATATGTTAATTCACCCATCAAACTCATTTCATATTCAGTGGACATTATTTTCGAAAATTTCTTGCACATGTTTTCATCAGTAGACCCAAAAATAATATCATCAACATAAATTTGTACCATTAACAGATTACCTCGTTCATGAAGAATAAATAAGGTATTGTCAATTGCACCTCGTTTAAAACCATTTTTCAATAAATGTTTAGTCAGAGTATCATACCAGGCACGTGGGGCTTGTCTGAGGCCATATAGTGCTTTGTCCAGACGATATACCCAATGTGGATGCTTTTCATCAACGAAACCTGGAGGTTGTCTGACATAAACTTCTTCTTCAAGCTTTCCATTTAAGAAAGCACTCTTTACATCCATCTGGTAGACCTTGAACTGATGATGAGCAGCGAATGCTAAGAATATTCTGATCGCTTCAAGTCTAGCCACTGGAGCAAATGATTCATCAAAGTCGACATCTGACTGGCAGTAGCCTTGTGCTACCAGTCTGGCCTTGTTTCTGATTACGTGGCCATCTTCATCTACTTTGTTTCTGAAGACCCATCTTGTTCCAATTGGTTCTTTCTTTCCAACTGGGAAAGGAACCAGATACCAGACCTTGTTCCTTTCAAACTGGTGAAGCTCTTCTTGCATAGCAGTCACCCAGCTTGGATCTTCCATAGCCTCATCAATCTTCTTTGGTTCATTCAGTGATAAGAAACTGACATATAAGCATTGATCACTGGAGGCTCTTCTGGTCTGAACTCCATGACTGGAGTCACCTATGATCTGATCAATAGGGTGAGCTTTTGTCCATCTGGATTATTTACCAGGATTGTTACTGACAACAATATCAGTGCAAGAATTCAGTTGAGTCTCCTCTGGAGTTGCTTCTGGAGGAGGATCTTGCCAGATTACTTCAGTATCTTCATCTGAGTCATTTAAATCACGATTTGCATCATGAAATTCTTCATTTGAAGGTATTTCCTGAAGTACTGGTTCAGTTTGAAATTCTTCATAAGAAGACATTTCTGGTCTATCCTCAACTGACACTGATACTGGGGGAGTAGCACGAACATCTGAACCAATATTAATTTCAGAGGGTAGTTTGAAATTAATAGAAGGATAGAATGGAGTACTACTGGAAAGTTTCTTTTTCTGAATAGGTTCCAGATCAGGATGACTGGAAACTGTTTCTGGTGAATCTTCAATTTTGTCGTTTATTGGATCAGATTCACAAAAGACAATTGGAGTTACTGGGGGAGTGTCAAGAGCTGGTTTGTTGATTGCAGCATTTGATTCATCGAAAGTAACATGTATGGATTCTTTTACTATCTCCAGTCTCTTGTTGTAAACTCTGAAGGCTTTGCGAATGGCTGAATATCCTAAGAAATATCCTTCATCAGCTTTGGCATCAAATTTGCCTAACTGACTGGAGTCGTTCAGGATGTAAACTGGACATCCAAAAACGTGAAAATAACCAATATTTGGTTTTCTATTTCTCAATATTTCATAGAAAGTCTTCTTGTGTCGCTTCACGTACACTGATCGATTCTGGGTGTGGCAAGCAGTTGCAATTGCTTCAGCCCAGAAACTGGTAGGAAGACCAGATTCAGCTAGCATACTCCTGGCAGCTTCTATCAGCGTTCGATTTTTCCTTTCTACCACTCCATTCTGCTCTGGAGTGCGTGCTGATGAGAAGTTCTGGGAGACGCCAGTGTCAGTACAGAATTTCTCCAGAGTTGCGTTCTGGAATTCTGTTCCATTGTCGCTTCTTAACTGACACACTTTTCGCTTATGCTTCAGTTCAATCTGCTTGATAAGAGAGATGATTTCAGCAGCAGCTTCATTTTTAGACCTAAGAAAGATCACCCAACAATATCTGGAGAATTCATCTACGATCACCAGGGTGTATCTTTTACCAGCACGAGTCTGAACATTCACTGGACCAAAGAGATCCATATGAAGCATGTGAAGTGGTTCAGTAATGCTGAAATTCTGTCTGGTCTTGAACTGGCACGTTTCTGCTTTCCCATCTCACATCCTGGACATGGTCTTTCCTTTTTGAAGGAAACTGAAGGTATCCCATCTGCAAGTTGTTTTCTGGACAACTTGTTAATATTTGTCATCCTCGAGATGGAGGAGGATGCACAAGTACCCCTAATACTTGGTAGACCATTTCTTAATACCGCGGATGCTATCATCCGTGTGAAAGATAAGGAAATTTCGTTGGGAGTGGGTACGGATAGGATTGTTTTTAATGTTGAGAGGTCTATTAAGCGTTCTTATTCTAATGATGAATCTTGTTTCAGGGTTGATGTGATTGATGATGCTTTGGACCGAGAATTTCAAGAATTGATGGAGACCGATATGGGAGATGAGGAAATTACTAATCTAGGATCGGGAGAAATTTCCGATGATGATTTGTTTGCAGAGGTTATGGCACTTAGTGTGGATGAGACACCTCCAGTGGATGAGAGCTTTGAGAGAGTTGTTGCTGATGGAAGCTCAATGGTACCTAATTCAGTTGATGTACCACCTACAGATTTGGAGCTTAAGCCGTTGCCTGCCCATTTGGAGTATGCTTACTTGGCAGGTAAATCCTCTTTACCCGTGGTTATCTCGTCATCACTCTCGAGTGACGAGAAAGGACTTCTTCTGGCTGTGCTTAAAGCCCATAAGCGGGCTTTTGCTTGGAAAACCACCGACATTCCAGGTATTAGTCCTAACTTTTGTCAGCACAAGATTGATTTTGTCGATGATGTTAAGCCCGTTGTCCAGCGACAAAGGAGGCTAAATCCTAATATGAAAGAAGTGGTTAAGAAAGAAGTGATTAAGTTGTTAGATGCAGGGATCATTTTCCCTATTGCAGATAGTTCTTGGGTAAGTCCTGTTCACTGTGTGCCCAAAAAGGGGGGCATGACAGTGATTGAAAATGAAAATAAGGAACTTTTGGCCACTAGAACTGTAACGGGATGGCGGGTTTGTATTGACTACCGAAAGCTTAATGATGCCACCCGAAAGGATCACTTTCTTTTGCCCTTTATTGATCAGATGTTAGAGAGACTTGCAGGTAATGAGTATTTTTGTTTCCTTGATGGGTTTTCCGGGTACTTTCAAATACCCATTGATCCAAAGGATCAAGAAAAGACCACTTTCACGTGCCCCTTTGGCACCTTTGCTTATCGGCGAATGCCGTTTGGTCTTTGTAATGCCCCGGGCACCTTTCAAAGGTGCATGATAGCTATATTCCAGGACATGCTTGAAACCTCCATGGAGGTTTTCATGGATGATTTCTCGGTTTTTGGGGACTCATTTCGTACTTGCTTGCATAACTTGGATAAGATGTTGGAACGGTGTGAAAGGGCACACCTTGTTTTAAATTGGGAAAAGTGTCACTTCATGGTGACCGAGGGTATTGTGCTAGGTCACAAGGTGTCTAAGGCCGGGATAGAGGTCGATAGGGCTAAGATTGATGTTATAGCCAAACTACCCCCGCCTTCCAATGTGAAAGGGGTAAGGAGTTTTCTTGGACATGCCGGTTTTTACCGCCGTTTCATTAAAGATTTCTCTAAGATTACTCGTCCTATGACCCACTTGTTGGAGAAGGACGTCCCTTTTGTGTTTGATGATGCGTGTTTAAGTGCTTTTCAGGTTCTAAAGGAGAAGTTGACCAATTCACCTATCATGGTTGGGCCGGATTGGGAATTACCCTTTGAATTGATGTATGATGCAAGTGATTTTGCTGTGGGAGCCGTGCTTGGGCAAAGGGTTGATAAGCATTTCAAGCCCATTTACTTTGCTAGCAAAACTTTGAACCCGCCCAGCAAAATTACACCACAACAGAGAAGGAGTTGCTTGCCGTGGTTTTTGCTTTTGATAAGTTTAGATCTTACTTGGTGTTAAGTAAGACCATAGTTTTCACGGACCATTCAGCCCTTAAGTACTTGTTCTCGAAACAAGATGCTAAACCCAGGCTTATCCGATGAATCTTGTTGTTACAAGAGTTTGATATTGAGATCAAGGATAAGAAAGGGGCTGAAAATTTGGCTGCCGACCATTTGAGTCGATTGGAAGATCCTCACCGGGAGGAACTTCGTGATGGGGAGATCAATGATCACTTCCCTGATGAATGTTTAATGTTCATTTCTACTGCTGATGATGCTCCGTGGTTTGCAGATATTGCTCATTATTTGGTTGCAGGTGAGATACCAAATGTCTTTACGCACCAACAGAAGAAGAAGCTCATATCGGATGCCAAGCACTATTTTTGGGATAGCCCCTACTTGTTTCGTGTTTGTGCAGATGGTATGGTGAGGAGATGTGTAGCTGGAGCTGAGACTAGGGAGATTCTGGATGCTTGTCACTATGGTCCAACTGGAGGTCATTACGGTCCTTCAGTTACCGGTAAGAAAGTGTTTGATGCAGGTTTCTACTGGCCGACGATTTTCAAGGAGGCTCAAACTTTGGTGGAAACTTGTGACATTTGTCAGAGACAAGGAAGCATTACTAAGCGGGACGAGATGCCTCAACAGAGCATTCAGGTATGTGAGGTTTTTGATATTTGGGGTATAGACTTCATGGGACCGTTCCCACCGTCTAATAAGTGCCTATATATTCTTGTCGCCGTTGACTACGTGTCTAAATGGGCCGAAGCCAAGGCTTTGCCCACGAATGATGCTAGGGTAGTAATTGATTTCCTTAAACAATTGTTTTGCCGATTCGGTTGCCCTAGAGCCTTAATTAGTGACCGAGGAACCCACTTTGCAAATCATCAATTAGCTAAGGTCATGAAAAGATATGGTGTTGTGCATTACTTTTCTACTTCCTATCATCCACAAACTAGTGGACAAGTAGAAAACACCAATAGGGCTTTGAAGAGAATTTTGGAGAAAACTGTGGGAGATAACCCTAAGGTTTGGTCTAAGAAGTTGGATGACGCCTTGTGGGCTTTTAGGACGGCTTATAAGACGCCGATTGGCACCACGCCATACCGGTTGCTCTATGGCAAGACATGTCATTTACCTATTGAGATAGAGCATAAGGCGTATTGGGCTTTGAGAAATTTAAACTTGGATATGATGGAAGCCGGTGAACTTAGAATGTTGCAACTTCATGAGCTTGATGAGCTTAGGTTAGGTGCATATGAGAATTCTAGGCTTTACAAGGAGCGAACCAAAGTTTGGCATGACAAGAGGATCCGTAGAAAGGAGTTTAAGGTTGGGGCTAAAGTTTTGTTGTTTTTGTCTAAGTTTAAGATCAAGCAACCTAAGCTAACTTCTAGGTGGATTGGACCTTTTGTTGTCAAGCATGTTTATCTGTCGGGGTATATTGAATTGTTTAAGAGAAATGGAGACGGATCTTTCATTGTTAATGGCCATAGACTTAAGTTGTACTTGGAAGAAGAACAAGTGGAGGGGATAATCGAGGAGATCCCCGTTTTTGAATTGGAAACTTGAAAGGTAGTCGAGTCTAGCTAACGACTCGTAAATAAATTAAGCGCTTCTCGGGAGGCAACCCGTGTTATTTTCTTGTATTTTGTTTTTTGTTTTTGTTAGTTAGATTTGATGTTGTTTTGTCAAGAAAAATGCAGGTACAATTTGATGTGATGCGGATTGAGGTAAGTGTTCAAACTTATTATTGTCAAAATTGTTCTAAGGAAATACTGGGGGGCGAGATCAGTAAGATCTCACTGCGCCGCAGTGGGAGCATCACCAGCCCACTGCGCCGCAGCCATAAGTCACTGTCCTTGGGGTGAAATTTCCCCCACTGCGCCGCAGTGGGGGTGTGCCTATGTGACTGCGCCGCAGTCTGTGCCCTTTGACCGGTCAACCAGAGTGTATTATTGCCAGTCAAAAGGGGGGGGGTTACTTTTTACCAGTCAAAATTTCTTATCAGTTTTATTTCCTTTCTTGCTAATTTTTAATTTTTAATTTTTAATTTTTAATTTTTATTTTTTTTTTATTTTTAATTTTTAATTTTTAATTTTTAATTTTTTTTTTTTTTTTTTTTATTTTTAATTTTTAATTTTTAATTTTTAATTTTTAATTTTTAATTTTTTTTTTATTTTTATTTTTAATTTTTAATTTTTAATTTTTAATTTTTTTTTTATTTTTAATTTTTAATTTTTAATTTTTAATTTTTAATTTTTTTTTTTTTTTAATTTTTAATTTTTAATTTTTAATTTTTATTTTTTTTTTATTTTTAATTTTTAATTTTTAATTTTTAATTTTTAATTTTTTTTTTATTTTTAATTTTTAATTTTTAATTTTTAATTTTTATTTTTTTTTTATTTTTAATTTTTAATTTTTAATTTTTAATTTTTAATTTTTTTTTTTTTTTATTTTTAATTTTTAATTTTTAATTTTTAATTTTTAATTTTTTTTTTAATTTTTAATTTTTAATTTTTAATTTTTTTTTTTTTTTTTTTTATTTTTAATTTTTAATTTTTAATTTTTTTTTTAATTTTTTTTTTATTTTTAATTTTTAATTTTTAATTTTTTTTTTTTTTTATTTTTAATTTTTAATTTTTAATTTTTAATTTTTTTTTTTTTTTATTTTTATTTTTAATTTTTAATTTTTAATTTTTTTTTGGTTTTTTATTTTTAATTTTTAATTTTTAATTTTTAATTTTTAATTTTTTTTTTTTTTTATTTTTAATTTTTAATTTTTAATTTTTTTTTGTTTTTTATTTTTTTTTTAATTTTTAATTTTTAATTTTTTTTTTAATTTTTATTTTTTTTTTAATTTTTAATTTTTAATTTTTTTTTTTTTTTATTTTTAATTTTTAATTTTTAATTTTTAATTTTTTTTTTTTTTTTTTTTTTTTTAATTTTTAATTTTTAATTTTTTTTTTTTTTTTTTTTATTTTTAATTTTTAATTTTTAATTTTTTTTTTTTTTTATTTTTTTTTTAATTTTTAATTTTTAATTTTTTTTTTATTTTTATTTTTAATTTTTAATTTTTAATTTTTAATTTTTTTTTTATTTTTATTTTTAATTTTTAATTTTTAATTTTTAATTTTTTTTTTATTTTTATTTTTAATTTTTAATTTTTAATTTTTAATTTTTTTTTTAATTTTTATTTTTAATTTTTAATTTTTAATTTTTAATTTTTTTTTTAATTTTTATTTTTAATTTTTAATTTTTAATTTTTAATTTTTTTTTTAATTTTTATTTTTAATTTTTAATTTTTAATTTTTAATTTTTTTTTTAATTTTTATTTTTATTTTTAATTTTTAATTTTTAATTTTTTTTTTAATTTTTTTTTTTTTTTAATTTTGTAATATTTTCAATAATCGGGAACCAGTGTTTCGTGAACTTTGTCTTGAATTTTATTCTACTTTGAAGTTGACCAAGGAGCTTAATAAAGTCAAGGATATTTTTGAAGAGCGGGTAGTAACTTTCTTCTGCGGGGGACAGCCTAGGAAGTTATCTATTCCTGAATTTGGCTTTTATTGTGGTATGTATACGAGGGAGCAGTTAGATAGTCAGGATTTTCGGGCTTTGTTGAGGAAGGGTTTGTATGTGAAACAGGATTTGGGAGATGGAGAGTCTATATCTCAGTTTTGGACTCGTATTTCGGGGGGACACAATTGGCCTTCTTGTGGCTATGTTAGTGTATCTAAGATTAGCAGTGTGAAGCTGAGGATGTTGCATAGGATGTTTGTCATGATTCTGGTACAAAGGTCCACCCATTGGGACAAGGCGTACCAGCTAGATTTATGGCTGATTAAGTTGTTTTCTGAGGGGGCACCGAGGAGGTTTGCTTTGGCCCCGATGGTTGTTCTGGATAGGATGGTGAATCACTCGGATTCAAAGTTGGTGCTTGGCCAGTTCATCACCCGTCTTTACAAGAGGATGGGAGTTTTTGATTCTGATATATGTCATGAGGGATTGTCTGTGCAGGTTAGACAGGAGCATTTAACTGAGAAGGAGTTGATAATAGCCAAGATAGTGAAGAAGCCAAAGAAGAATGAGCAAGCGAGGTTGTTGGATGATACAGGTGTTATCGCTGCACCGCCTCCAGAGGTGGAGGATTCTGATGATGATGAGATGGAGGACGCCCCTCAGGAGCCTCAGAGGAGGCGGGGCCGTCCAAGTATTGATTTGACTGATATAGGGTCCCAGCTGCAACAGATTTTGGATGGGCAGCAGGCTAGTGGTAGGGCATTTGATGATTATCAAAGGAGGATGGATCAGGATATGACTTGGATGGGATCGCAGCAGGCCCGCACCAACTATACCCTTGATTATTATCAGCCTATGTGGGATGCGCAGTACCATGGGCAGCCGTTCGTTCCAGATACTCCTATTCCTGATTTTTCGCCACCACCTATTCATGTTCCGACATATCGTCAGGGAGGCGGTTCTTTCTTCCCACATGATCTTGGAGGATCTCCTCGTGGTCCTGTGCAGTTTGGTTCTTTTGGCGGGAGATCCTCTTTTGATGCAGGTACTAGTGCAGATTGGAGACCATGGACAGGTGCCGCTAGTCAAGCAGGTGGAGATGCAGGTGGTTCTGGAGGATTTGTTGGTGGTTCATCTTCTTTTGTTCCTGGTTTTGTTGCAGGTTCTGGTTCAGGGTTTGGCGGTGGACCGTCTGGAGGAGATGTTGGCGCCTCTGGTTCGGGTCAAGAAGGAGACCGCAATTGGATCACCGATCTTTTTGATACTTCTGGTCTTCCCTATGGCTATCATGGGCAGTCGCAGTGATGATGATTATGGTTCCCATCCGGTTCCGTGGGATGGAATCATTTTATGATTTATAATGATTGGTATTCAGGATGACTGTACTTTATACATTGTGTCTTATTTTCTTTTCTTTATTTTCTAGTATCCACCCTACGGGGTGTTGAGACATTGTACTTTCGTTTGTTTTCTTTCTTTTACGTCTTTATTTTTCTGCATAAAACAGTAGTTACTTTGATATGATTGGAATGTGGTTTGTTTGTGGTGCAAGTGACAGGACTATTCAATTTGATGGCTATTGTGCAACACAAGTGTGGGGGGGAAACTCATTGGATTCTCTTCTCATCTTTACTTTGTGGCATCAAATTGTGATTGTGTGATGGTGTGCATATGCTGGCAGTAAGTTCAGCGCCGCTATATTTGTGTTTGGTATGTTTGTTGCACACACAACTCTCGCACTTTCTGTTTTGGTACAAGTTGTTTCTCCCGCCAAGCAAAGTGTTCTTCCTTTTTAGGAAGCACCATTTGTGACACGGGGTCGACTAACTTGTTTCAAAACGGGATGTGTCCTTACTCCGGTATGTGTTCTGCTTATTCTATGTTGCTTACCCCTATTTACCTTTGTTTGACCGAATATGGACATTGAGGGCTTTGTCCATCTTAAGTGTGGGGGAGGGGGGGTGGCAAATAGGTTTAAGCTACCGGGTTTATCTCTTTTGTTGTTTTGCCATTGAGATTTTAGCCGTTCTTGTGGATGTGTCCCTCTCGTAGGCTTTTGGGTTTTATCCAAGAGTAGGGGTTCTACCTTGAACTCTGAACTATGATGTGCATGTTTGAGAATTGGTTGTTTCGATTTGGTAGGATGATAGAAGTTGATATGGTTTTGAAACTTGAGTTGAGCTTTTCCTTGTGGTAAATTGCTTTTGTCACTTAATTCATAATCATTTAATGAGCAATTTTACTACAAATCTTTCCTTGGCAAAATTTTAATCGGCGAAATGTGTTCTGAACGGTTATTGGGCTTATCCTTGTGGATTGATAACATTACTTGCACACTCAAAATTTCCCAAACACCTAAAGTTGTGAGATTCATTGTTCAGATATAGATGTGCTAGGTGTTTACGGTTTGGTTTGATTACCTTGTAATTTGTCCCTCTCTTAGGCTCTTGGATTTATTCGGGAGTAAGGGTTCCATTTCGAACTCTGCACTAAGATGTGCGAATTTGAGGTTAATTTATTCCATTTCCGGGTTCCTTTCTTTGATATGAGTGTGCCGGCGATGTGTTGAGCTAGAACTTGGCCTTGTGATCGTGACGAAACCGCAGTGAGATATCTTTTGTGATAAAAGTACATCGGATGACGAATTGGCATATAGGTTTGACCCATACTTTTCTTTCTTTCTTTATTTTCATTTTTCCTTTTGTATATTCATACCCTTACTATACTTATACTCACTTACATATACATCCTTCCTTTCTTTGTAAACCTTTCTTATACACCATTTTAACTTAGCCTTTACCATTGTATATATCCACTCATTTATGTAAACTTTACCTAATTATACCTTACTATTCCGATAGTCTAATCTGGGGGGCCATTGATTGTCATTGGTTTGTTTGGACGGTTTGGGAGAGCTTCAATGGGGTGTCGGTGGAATATTGTTGGTCTATGGGAATGTGTTGGATTGTTCAAAAGAAAGTAAGTGTTTAGACATAATCATCATTGTAAGAGGGTGCCTACTAGTAGAGTAAAAGTGGTTCAATAATAAAAAAAAAAAAAAAAAAGAACTTGGGCTACTAGTGGGTACTTCTCATTTTTAAGTTGTGTCTAGAGTGGTGTTGTATCGTTAAGAATGGAGGGCTTGGTTGACTTTAAGTTGTTTGAAGTTGATACACCACAATGGTGTCGAGTTTGCTTGGTATTTTGAGGTGTTTTAGCGGAATAGCAATTTATGGGTTGTTGGCAATCAATGGTACGGGTTTTGATTAGACTATTTTGTACATATTTCATACTTACCTTATACTTTTGATTGATTCCTTTCATTTCTAACCTACACTCCCTCACTCATTGTAAATATCCACTATATATACCTTAGCCTAACTATATAACCGTTCTATATGCCTATTTTGATGATGTACTTGGTGCTTACGCCATGTCGGTGGAGCTATGATCCTCGTTCAAGCCTATGGTAAGATATGCATCACGACTGTGCTATGAGTGATTCTTGATATATTCAACCCCAAAAGTAAGTTCGTTGGAGTAGAATGATATTGATAGGTTCATTTGTTTCACTTGTGCATAGTCGTGTTATTGAGGCTTGTGGATTGTTCAGATATTGTCAAACATTTCGGGTTTTCATTTAAGATTAAAACTGCTTCACCCAACTTCTTTGTCTTTGACATACTTGGTGTTGTTCTTTTTGATACTCGTAATTGTTTATTTAGCTTCTTTGCCAAGGATTACTTTTTCTTTAAATGTTGGATTTGCTTGAGGACAAGCAATGCTCAAGTGTGGGGGGATTTGATGTGACCAATATATACCCATCGCCCACATCGTTATTGGCCTTTTTATTATATGTTTTTAGTCGATTTTGCTGGCATTTGGCGCGTTTATGGGTTTTGTTAGTGGTTTCAGGTTCTAAACAGGTGACGTTTCCGTTTGGTGCAATTTCGAGTAATTTTGAGGCCATGAAGTTGATTGGAGAGTTCGAGAGTTGTTAAGGTGAAAAGAGAGAGGAAAAAATATGCAAGTATTCATAAGTTGATGTGTGGCCTTCGGTTCAGTACTTTTATACTGCGACGCAGTGGTGGTGAACAAGTCCACTGCGCCGCAGTCATCTATGTTGTAAGGCACTACCAGTCCAGTAATATTGTACTGCGACGCAGTGGCAACCACACCTAGCCACTGCGCCGCAGTCAGCTAGTGGAAAATGAGCATCGAGACCAGTAATATTGTACTGCGACGCAGTGGCAACCACACCTAGCCACTGCGCCGCAGTCAGTGGATTGAAAAGCGTGGCTGCAACCCAGTAATATATGGCTGCGCCGCAGTTGGGCCTCTACTAGCCACTGCGACGCAGTATTGACACGGGTAGGCAA
Source organism: Erigeron breviscapus (assembly GCA_034093135.1). Classification (NCBI taxonomy): domain Eukaryota; kingdom Viridiplantae; phylum Streptophyta; class Magnoliopsida; order Asterales; family Asteraceae; genus Erigeron; species Erigeron breviscapus. The sequence continues at coordinate 78,402,822 of CM067173.1, read as the reverse complement.
GGCTTTGACCGATCATTTGCATCAGAATGAAGGGGTATAAATAGTTTACATAACCTAATCCCCAATTTATCAAGTCTTCTTTCTAAGAGCTGCACTTCAAGGAACACCTTCAAGGATCAACTCAAGATTTCATCATCTTCCGATTCATTGAAGATTCACGTGCACCCACTTAGATCGTATCTATTTTATTGTCTTGCAATTTCTATTTCTCAAACGATTGGTACATCATGTTCTTCCTTTATTTTGATTGTTATTTCAATTTAATCATGAGTGGCTAATCCTTCAATCATCCACCTTGATGAAACTAGACGAATGATGTGATTGCTATATGTTTTAATTCAAAGAGTTGATTTCAATTACCATTGTGTCGAGATCTTGATGATTTAATTCCTTTATGTTATTATTATGATATTGGTGGCATGTGTGTTTTTCGTTAGTGGTACTAGTTGAATACATATGTGATTTTCAAACGGTTGCTTGTCTATGAGCAATTATCACTAGTTCATGGTATGATAGTGAATGTCATTTTAATAAAAGGAATCATTTTGTCAACGTGTTTTGTAACGGTTGGTGGTACCACGTTATTTTCACACAGGCACAATTGGTAATTTGATAGTCAATCAAACTAATTGTTGGTAAGGTTGTCTAGGCATTGGTGGTACCGGCTTGGGTAATTAAACTAGCAATTTAGGTGTTTGGGTGATTTGTGAGCGGTTGGTGGTACCACGCGAGCATTTTATCCTTTCACGATTATCTTGTCAACTCTAAATGAAGTTGGTCTTAATTGATGCAATCATGTTTGAAGTCTAGCGAAGTCAAGGTGGATGATCTTTACTATTATTGTTTGAAGCTTTACCTTTACTTTTACGCGTTTTTGTCTTTAAAGTTATTTTACTTTAATTGCCAAAGTGTGATTCAAAGTGTTTCACCCTGTTTTCCAAACTACTCCATTAGACAATTGATTCAAACCAATCCCCGTGAACGAACCTGGACTTACTTTGTAACTATATTGCATACGATCGGGTCCACTGCCCGATAGTGTGTAGTAGTGAGTTTCTAGGTATTTCTAGTTTAAATTTTTAAACTTGATTTAGCACATCAAGTTTCCATATACTCCTCTAGAAACTTCTCCTTAAATGTACCCCAAGGCATCACAGCAAGTACCTCAGGGGCCATGGAGACTGTAGTAGCCCTCCACCAGTTACGGGCATTCTTCTTCAACATCCTACTAGCACACAAAACCTTCATATCAACCGGACAGTAACAAGATGCAAATACTACCTCAATATCTTCAATCCACTCCATAGCACCCACTGCATTTTGGGTACCATCAAACTCCTTGGCACCACATTTCTGAAAGCTCTCATATTTAAAGTTGCTAATGCGTGGTGCATTCACAACTCTAGGTCCACCACCATTCACCCCATTAACACCCACAGCTGCAACAACATTCTCATGAGCATGTTATGATCTCGCCATTGATGGTTCAGCACTCTGGGAGGGATTAGAGTAATTCCCATCCGAATGCTCACCCCTTTGTTCACTCCCATTTCTTTCAGCATCTCTTTCTGCCCTCAATTGTGCTAACTCTTCTTCATTTCTCATCAAAAGATCTCGAATAGCTCTCAATTCTTCATGTAATTCTGCTTGATTGGGAACCTGTTCAATCACCGGGTTTGCCCTATCAATTTCCGACCTTGTGGGCTGAGCACCCGGAAGTGGTCTTCGTGGAGGCCTTTGGTCAACACCATTCCCAGCCCCATTCCCATTAAGCGGAGCACCACTAACATTAGTTCCATCTCGTTGACTGTTAGCACGAGTGTTAACCATGTTGTCTACAATGTAATGACGGTAGTTAGTAAGAATTAAAGTGAGAACAAGGTATTTAAGGCTACACGACGCCTACATAAGCTGCATAAAGAATCACAAACAAGCCTCAACCTAAACTCTCACTCAATCCCAACCCGTCCTAATGCACTACATCTCAAAGCTAGGCACACCTACGTAGTCCTAACTTATCCTTCATCGGTTTAAGTCCAAAATCCTACGGTCATGGTCGAACTTTGGTTCACTTAAACCAATTCTCTGATACCAACTTGTAACACCCGTCATTTAAAAATATGGGTTTTCAAAAACTTTCACCTAACGGTGTCAAATTGCGGAAGAAAAGACTTTAAAAGTCAAAACCGATAAAAACTGTTCGGTTTCTACGTTTAGTTGGTGTTACATTCAATACCATCAAATAGTTTAAAATGAAAACCCAACGGTTGCCCAACACAAAACAACCGTTCAACAATACTACATAAATTCAACATCAAGTACGAAATGTAAATAAATGTCTAAAGAGATAATCGTCTATGGGTAGCTAAGTTCTCCTGCATGCATCTACCCAACTCTAACTCTTCCTGCATCAACTAGTCCTTCAAGCTAAACCTGAGGGAACAACCACATTTAAGAAACAAGTGTTAGCTAACGAATTAGCTAAGTAAGATAACACTATGTTATTAAAACATTTGTCCAATTAAAACAATCTTCATTATTAGACAAGTTTATTTAGGCACAACACCCATCACACGTTCACACATACTGCATATCAACTTCATATCAATTAGGATGAATCCCCCTAAATGTGCCTATCCTTCATTTTATTCACACATTATCACACGTATCTTCGTTAATTGCATATAAGTGTAACATAAGTCACACCCGACTAGATGCTTCACCAAAAGGCGAGTCATACTTCGTCGTTAAGGAATGGCAAGCCAATCCAAGAGTAATCCGTATATGGAGGTTGGTCAAACCCCTCGTATTACTCGCCCTGCATTATAATGACCATGTTGCAAGGAGCCACCCAAGCAACAACTATGTTAACGCACTCGTGCGGCTAAGACCAGTACTGGTTAAGCTTAACACTTTCCCTGCATTATATTTAAGAGCTCGGTTTCACACATATGGTTTAGGTAACACACATTCCTAGACATTCACACACTTTATCTTCATTACGTTTGGATCCTTAAACGTGCAAGTGACATGGCAACCTAATAAATCTAGTGAGCTAGGTGTACAAGCCATGTAAGCATGCATATATCACACATCAACTTCATTTCTACATTTCATGCATAATGAGATACTTCGTAGTGCTACATAAACTGCATAACAATACACTACATTAAGCAATACTTCATTTCACTACATTAGGGACTGCATTTCAGGTCTCATGGTCAACTACATAACCCATAATACCTCCCGTGTAACCCCATATGACCACATGCATTATAAAGATACCAAATGGAAGTATTTATGATTTGAAACCAGCTTTTTGTTGAATCCCCCAGCGTGTCAAAGTAGTGTATCTTACCTCGGCGTAGTCCACAACAATCAACAACTAGTCACTGTGTAAAGCAACTATGCTCGTCTACCTATAATTAGTAAACGATTATTAGACAAGATACATACTCACGTCATTAAGGCCAATAACTAGACCCACACACTTTAAAGACTCACTTAAGATTCAGGTCTAATCTGCGTGTCAAAACGATGTTACGGTTCAAAACTATAATTTTGCTGAAAACTGATGAGTTGCGCCGCAACATAGAGTTGCGCCGCAGCTCAAGCCTCCAGTTGCGCCGCAACTATTCTTCTGGAATTGAGTTGCGCCGCAACTAGGCATTGCGCCGCAACTCCCCTTCGACCTGCACTTTTACAAAAATCGTTTTCCTCCCCAATTCGACCCCAAACGACTCCAGGTCTAAAATATAAATTCAAAACACCATAATCCTTCATATTTAGACCACTACAAAGCATTTCAACCATTAATTACACCATATATGGCTTTAATCCATCAAAATCACTATTAATCTTCATTAAATGATTCCCCCATAATCCAATAATTATTCCTAATGACTCATATAATCAAAAGGACCTGAAATCAATGATTTAATACCTGATCTACCTGTAGATGACAATAGGGATGCAAAACACTTGGCTAAACACAACCGATTCACACTTTGGAAGGATTTTCGGCTTGCAATTGGTGGAGGAATGCTATGGGGCGGCTTAGGGCTTGTTTAGAGAATGTATTGGCTGCAAATTATGATCTAATGACACCCTCTAATTCCCTAATCCCGTTTTTAGTTTTCCTCATATGTCAAAATCAACGCCCAAGCTTCCTAATCCTTCATTACTAGTCAAAAACTACCCTAGGGACCACATACAACATAAATACTTCTTTAGATGCCACTACATAGGCGTTTAACTACATTATATACACACAAATCCTGCATTATACATTTTAGGCTTTCAAACCTCACACACAATCACACTTTAACTACATATATGCATTAAATCTAATATAGACTCAACGGCACACTATGTTGACTTAACGACGTTAGTCAACTGTTAAATAAAAAGTTTGGGATGTTACAATTACCTCCCCCTTAAGAGGATTCCGTCCCCGGAATCTCATCAGTAAGGAACAACTCCGGATACTTCTCCTTCATTACTGCTTCAGTTTCCCACGTTAAGCTTTCTCCATGGTTATGCTTCCACTTTATCAACACAAGGTCAATCACTTTTCGGCGTAACTTCTTTTGCTTCCTTCCAAGTATCGCTACCGGTTCATCTACCATTCTCTTCATTGGGTCAATACTCACATCTTCAATGGGAATCATACTTGACTCATCGGCTAAGCATTTCCTCAAGTAGGATACATGAAAGGTGTTGTGAATTCCATCCAATTCTGGAGGTAATTCCAACTGATATGCCACATCTTTAATGCGCTTCAGAACTTTAAAAGGTCCAATGAAACGTGGACTCAACTTTTCCTTCTTTCCAAATCTAATAACTCCTTTCCATGGTGACACTTTCAGCATCACTAAATCACCAACATTAAACTCAATCGGTCTCCTTTTCTTATCTGCATATGTTTTCTGTCTTTCTCTTGCCACACGTAAAGCATCTTTAGCTACATTAACTTTTTCAGAGGTGATTTCAATGATTTCGGGACCGGTTAATTGCTTCTCACCGGGCTCCATCCAACAACTTGGAGTCCTACATCTTCTTCCATATAGCATCTCGAATGGTGGCATTCCAATACTTGCATGGTGACTATTGTTGTAAGCAAACTCAATCAACCTCAAATGATCATCCCATGCTCCACCATACTCCAGTACACACGTCCTCAACATATCCTCCAATGTTTGAATAGTTCTCTCACTTTGCCCATCGGTTTGAGGATGATAGGCGGTACTCAAATTTATTCTACTACCCAACTCCCGTTGAAGACCCTTCCAAAAGTTTGACACAAATCTCGAGTCTCGGTCCGAAACAATAGATAAAGGAACTCCATGTTTTGAGACTACTTCATCAATGTATAACTTTGCCATCTTTGTTAAGGGTACATCTTGTCGAGTTGCTAGAAAATGTGCACTCTTCGTCAATCGATCCACAATGACCCATATCATATCATTCCCTTTTGGCGTCTTTGGTAGCTTCGTTACAAAGTCCATGGTAATATGATCCCATTTCCACTCGGGAATGTCTAATTGATGAAACAAACCATACGGCTTTTGATGGTCCGTTTTCACACGTGCACACGTCAAACACTTTGCTACAAAATGAGCTACTTCTCCTTTAATATCCGGCCACCAATAAATCAACTTCAAATCTGCATACATTTTGGTGACACCGGGATGAACCGAATATCTACTTCTATGGGCTTCTTCAAGGATCAATTCTCGATTACCACCAAGCAATGGCACCCAAATTCGACCCTTATATGTCTTAAACCCACGGCTATTTGTCTCCATCACAAGGCATTTCTTCTTTCCAATACTCTCTTTATCAATATTATCCTTCATTAATGCCTTGTCTTGAGCTTCTTTAATACGGTCCAATAGTCCCGACTTTGCTTGAACTTGCATACTCATCAATTTGCAAGAAGAATTCTGCACCTTCCTACTTAGTGCATCCGCCACTACATTGGCTTTACCCGGATGGTATTTGATCTCGCAATCAAAATCCTTAAGTAGTTCCATCCATCTCCTTTGTCTCACATTCATCTCCTCCTGATTGAACACATACTGTAGGCTCTTATGGTCGGTATACAAGGTACACTTAGTGCCATAAAGATAATGTCTCCACAACTTCAAAGCAAATACTACCGCCGCTAATTCAAGATCAAGGGTCGGGTAATTCTTCTCATGCGGCTTCAACTGGCGTGAAGCATAAGCAATCACCTTGTCCCTCTGCATCAGGACACAACCCAAACCTGTAATAGATGCATCACTATACACAACCAAATCATCGGTACCTTCAGGCAAGGCAAGTATAGGATCTTCACACAACTTATTTTTCAATGTTTGAAATGCATTCTCCTGCTTATCGGTCCACTCAAACTTTACTCCTTTCTTCGTTAGTTCAATCATAGGCTTGGCTATTCGGGAGAAATCCTGAATGAATCTTTTATAATATCCAGCCAAACCAAGAAAACTTTTAATCTCAGTAGGAGTCTTTGGCTGCTCCCACTTTGAAACAGCTTCAATCTTTGAAGGATCTACTTTAATACCTTCTGATGAAATGACATGACCAAGAAACTGCACTTCTCGAATCCAAAACTCGCATTTAGAAAACTTGGCATACAACTTCTTCTCCCTCAACACCTCCAAAACTGCTTTCAAGTGCTCACGGTGCTCATCTTCTGACTTAGAATAGATCAAAATATCGTCAATAAACACAATAACAAAATGATCTAGAAAGGGACGGCATACCCGATTCATTAAGTCCATAAACGCGGATGGAGCATTAGTCAACCCAAATGGCATGACCAAAAACTCATAATGCCCATATCTAGTCCGGAAAGCTGTCTTTGCTACATCCTCCTTCTTAACCTTCAATTGATGATAACCGGACCGCAAATCTATCTTTGAAAAATATGAAGCACCATGAAGTTGATCAAAGAGATCATCAATTCGTGGGAGAGGATATTTATTCTTAACCGTTCGCTTATTCAGCTCACGGTAGTCTATGCACATGCGCATAGATCCATCCTTCTTTTTAACAAAGAGAACCGGAGCTCCCCAAAGCGAGGAACTAGGTTGTATGAACCCTTTGTCAAGTAATTCCTGAAGTTGAGCCATTAACTCCTTCATTTCTGTAGGAGCTAATCGGTAAGGTGCTTTAGCAACAGGTGTAGCACCGGGAATAAGATCTATCTGAAAAGTAACTTCACGATCGGGAGGAATACCGGGAAGATCATCGGGAAACACATCGGGAAAATCGGATACTACATCAACACTAGCAATAGAAGGCTTCTCCTTTCTTGCATCAATAACATAGTCAACTGTTAAATAAAAAGTTTGGGATGTTATAATCACTCTGTTATAAGTGAATCACCTTTTACATCTAGTTATAGACCGACTAGTGTTTTCCATCCTAGCATATTAGTCCTAGTGTATGATCATAGACAACCATCAGAATTAAACTAATATATTCGGATATAGAACCGATAATAATATGAAGAACTAGTAAAACATGGATCTACGATAAACAGTAAAACACACTCCAACAGATCTAACAAATAAAGTAAGATAGATAAACGTCTACATGATCACATCGATCCAAACAAGTATTCATCCTACTAGCCTACCATTATTAAAGGAATAACAAAGTCTGAAAAGATGAAAGACATTGTTTACCAACTGAAAGTAAAATAAAAGAGTAGATCTAGGTTGAGGATGAAGATCGGAAGGTGTTAGAAGCTCCAAAACCTCCTTGGAATCTGCAAAGCCGACCTAGGGTTGAATGTGGGCGGCTAGTAGGGGTGTTCATCGGTTCGGTTTTCGGTTATTCGGTCTATTTTTTTTTTTTTTTTTATTTTTATTTTTCAAAACCAAAACCGAACCAAAACCTAATTCAAAATAGAAAAACCAAACCAAAAACCAAATTAGAATTCGGTTCGGTTAAAACCAAACCAAAAACCAAATTAGAATTCGGTTCGGTTTCGGTTTAAAACCGAAAAAACCAAATATGAAAAACACAAATTCACCTTTTTTTTGTCTAAGTTGTGTTCAACCAAAATAGGTTCATAATTTCAATTTTCACCAAAGTGGTAAATTTAGACTTCAAGCACAATATGGATAAATAAGCAACATAACTGAAACTAAATTATTGTTTGTTATCATTATTAAAAATTCTTCATTATTTGTCAATTGATATTTTATAATTTCAGAAAAAAGTTAATATAATAAACAAATAAACATAAAAACTAAAAAATACATTAATAATTATCCATACAAAAAAGATATGTATTAAATATTTTTAATAATACATAATGGTAATATAAGTTATTCGGTTTTTTCGGTTTAACCAAATTCATTATTCTATACCCATAACCAAACCAAAAACCAAATATATAATTCGGTTTCGGTTACAAACCAAACCCAAAACCAAATTAAAAAACGGTTTGGTTTTTTTCGGTTTTTTAAACGGTTCGGTTTACAGTTTAACATGGTAAAAACCAAACCGCGAATACCCCTAGCGGCTAGGGCTGCTGAATCGGCTCTCTCTTAGGGTTTTGAGGGCTGCTTCGGCTTAAATAGTGATTTGAGTCGGTTTGCTGAACTGGGCTTCCCAGCGGCGCTGGATGGGCTCTAGCGGCGCTGGGCTTGGGCCAGCGGCGCTGGCAGCTCCTGCTGCTTCTTGTTTCAATTCGTTCGGCTCCCGAATCACCTCTTTGTGTCTTGTAACTTCTTAGGCCTTCATCTTGAGTCACTTGATGCCATTTACCCTCACTCGCATCTTCCGTGAACCTGCATAAACATAGAATCCATTAAGTACCGATAGTTCCGGAATATTAAGTCATTTAAGACATTGAAATGAGGCCTTTTGATAGGGGTTTTTATCACAAAATGAACGCTCATCAATGGTATGGTATGTGTTGTGAGATCCTAAGACCCTTCCCACCCATTCATGTCACCTATTTTCCCTTCTCTCTTTACCCTATCTCTTCTCTCATTTCTCTCTCAAGTGTAAGAACACACACACTCACTTTATCTTCTTCTAAATTTCGGAATCAAGGCTTGTAATAACTCCAAAAGTGTTAGAAATTAGTTTAATAATAATCATTTCCTTCAAAACTTCAAGATTTGTGGGTATAATCAAGTGTTCATCCTCTTTGAAGCTCCAAAATCGGATTTGAGGCTTCGGGTCGATTTGGTAAGTGTTTCTTAGCTCAAAATCATCTTCATATGTTGTTTATCATGTTTATTAGTCGAATCTAAGCTTCCTTGGTAGTTTTTTGGTCAAAATGAGTTCTTGAGTCAAAACTAGGGTTTTTGGGTTGGATTTGGGTTGCTTTGATCTTGGATTGTGCTTTGGAAAGAGTTTTGTTGACGGGTTTTGTTCAAATTATGTTAGTAACATGTTTTGTAGCTTCAAAATGGTTCCCAGATGGTCAAAAATGAGTTTGGAGTCAATTTGGAGGTGTTTGGATCCGTGTTTTATGTTCTTGAGGTTTGCGGGTGTGCATTACCTGCACCCAGCGTAATGTACGCCACCTAGGGGCGTAATTTACGCCACTCTGGATCTTTCATTGCTAGCGTAACACTCCATTTGTCTGACTTACGCCAAAATGCCACTTTAGGACCCGGCGTATGTTACGCTAGTGAGGGGCGTAATTTACGCCCCACCCCATTTGTCGTTTTCCTGTTTTGTCTTCTTTCAAGCTTGTTACCCTTCCATGGTACTTGGGTCGAGCCATACCTTCTCATACGTCTCTCTTTTGTTCCATTGGTGTCATTTCAAGTCTCTAGAGACGTTTAAAGTTGGAAGTCATTGCTAGAACAAAGTAAGGACCTTAACTTGTATTGTGATGCATATATTGATAGGTTGTGGACATTTGACGGTCGTTGGACGTTTATAGCTTGACTTATACTTGTATCTGCTCAATCAATGTGAGTTTCGTAGCCCCTCTCTTGATAATTTTTGGGGTGGAAAGTGTACTCGGTTTTATAAAACGAGTGTCGATATCCTTTATTTGAT
>CM067173.1:78362784-78390284 GCA_034093135.1 Erigeron breviscapus | reverse complement strand
GGTCTGGAAAAGCCCCACTGCGCCGCAGTGGGTTTTACACTCTCCCACTGCGCCGCAGTGGGAGGAAAGAAATTTTGGCAGTGGGAAATCACTGCGCCGCAGTGGGCAAAACCATCCCCACTGCGCCGCAGTGAGCATCAGAACAGCAACCCTAAAAATCATTTCGACACTTGCTCAAGCTTGTAACCTTCGAAATTCAAAACAAACATCTTAAAACACAATTCAGAAACTGATATCAACTTCATGGACACATTTTAAACATTCATTACAACATCACCTTGTTTCGAATCCCATGAACACCATCAAATGGGTCATTTATCCATTTTGACACAATTTCGACCAAAATGCAACTTCACAAACTTTCCAAAAGCTTTACTCCTGGACTTTTACATAATTTTTAATAAAGGTATGCAAATATACTCACCTCCTCCGCAAATAGATCAACAAAGCTAAAACGATTAAGCACAAACAAGCTTCAACCTATAATCATGTCATAAAATGCATAAGCTTATAATCACAACTTGACTAGCTTAACCTAGCCATACTCAATCACTAGCCTTTCTAAACCCAAAACCCAACCCATTTGTCATTGAGTCTCCATTTTCCTTCCACCATATCATAGGTAGTTCAACCTACCATTTTCATCAACATTTCAATTACTTGATTTTAAGAGGTTATTGTTATGATGATCTTAGAGTAGCTTGATTGAATTGCATGAATTGATAATGGAAAGCAATGAAGAAGAAATGAGAAGAATAGGTGGGAGTTGTGAAATGGTGAATCACCAACAAAAAGGGTGGCTGGCACACTATGGGGCTGCCACGCCCCATTTACTTTTTGGGTAATAAAATACCCGCTATCCGCTAAAGTTCCAACTAAATTAACCCCAATTACAAAAATAAAATACTAGGAAATTAATTTAATGTCGAAACTATAAAAAGGGTTAAATTCTTTTTACCTTAAATCTCTGGGGTGTTACAACTCTCCCCCACTTGGAACGGATCACGGCCTCGTGATCCAAGCCATATGCAAAGACGGATAGTAAACTAGAACATCACGCTCGGACTCCCACGTACAATCGGACATCTTACCATGCTTCCACAAAATCTTATAAGTCCTCACCGTCTTATTTTGTACCCTTCTAAGTTCTTCTTCAACTATGGCAATCGGCTCTTCAATGTAGTTCAACTTGTTATCAATCTCAATTTCATTTAATGGCACATAAGAAGACTCATCGGCAAGGCATTTTCTAAGATGAGACACATGGAAAGTTGGATGAATTCCCGAAAGTTCATCCGGTAACTCTAAACGGTAAGCAACCTTGCCAACCTTGGCCAATATTTTAAACGGGCCAATGAAACGAGGACTAAGCTTTCCACGTTTTCTAAACCTAGAACATCACGCTCGGACTCCCACGTACAATCGGACATCTTACCATGCTTCCACAAAATCTTATAAGTCCTCACCGTCTTATTTTGTACCCTTCTAAGTTCTTCTTCAACTATGGCAATCGGCTCTTCAATGTAGTTCAACTTGTTATCAATCTCAATTTCATTTAATGGCACATAAGAAGACTCATCGGCAAGGCATTTTCTAAGATGAGACACATGGAAAGTTGGATGAATTCCCGAAAGTTCATCCGGTAACTCTAAACGGTAAGCAACCTTGCCAACCTTGGCCAATATTTTAAACGGGCCAATGAAACGAGGACTAAGCTTTCCACGTTTTCTAAACCGTAGAACACCTTTCCACGGGGAGACTTTCAACAAAACACGATCGCCCACATGAAACTCAATCGGTCTCCTCCTTTTATCCGCATAAGACTTTTGCCGATCTTGAGCCGCTTTTAATCTCTCTTTGATCACATCTATCTTTTCGATGGTCTTTAACACTACTTCCGTGCCACCTATTTCTCTTTGACCTACTTCTCCCCAACAAATTGGAGATCGACATTTCCTCCCATACAACATTTCATAGGGCGGCATTTGGATGCTAGAATGGTAGCTATTGTTGTAAGAGAATTCCACCAAAGGCAAGTGAAGATCCCAAGTGCCTCCAAAATCAATTATACATGCCCGAAGCATGTCTTCAAGCGTTTGAATGGTTCTCTCACTTTGACCATCCGTTTGTGGGTGATAAGCGGTGCTAAGCTTGAGCTTGGTACCCATATCTTCATGAAATTTCCGCCAAAAGTGTGAAGTAAATCGAGTGTCTCTATCCGAAACAATGGAGATGGGAACTCCATGTCTAGCTACAACTTCCTTCACATAGATCTTTGCCAATACCTCGGATGATGACGCCTCACGAATAGGAAGAAACAAAGCACTCTTGGTTAATCTATCAACTACTACCCATATCGTATCGAATTGGTTTCTAGGTGTCTTGGGCAATTTGGTGACGAAATCCATAGTAATATCTTCCCACTTCCATTTGGGAATTTCCAAGGGTTGCATCATACCATAGGGCTTTTGATGCTCCGCTTTCACTTGTGCACAAGTCAAACACCTTTCGACATATTTCACCACATCCCGCTTCATTCCGGGCCACCAATATTCTACCTTCAAGTCATGATACATTTTTGTAGCACCGGGGTGAATAGAATATTTGGATTTGTGGGCTTCATCAAGTAGAACTTGTTTCAACTCACAAGAAAAAGGGATCCAAATCCTCCCAAAACGTACGGTAAGGTCACGAGAATCCTTAGTGAAATATTGAATTTGACCTTGTATTCTTTCCTTCTTAGGATCTCGTTGCAAGGCCCTCTCTTGAGCTTCTCTAATTTGATCAAAGAAGTCATTGGTGATCAAAACCCAAAGGGGTGAAACGACTAAGGTATGATGAGAACTCTTCCGACTCAAGGCATCCGCTACCACATTAGCCTTCCCGGGATGATACAAAATTTCGCAATCATAATCTTTCAAGAGATCTAGCCATCTACGTTGGCGATTGTTGAGATCTCTTTGCTCAAAGAAGTATTTGAGGCTTTTATGATCGGAATAGATAGTAAACTTGACTCCATAGAGATAATGGCGCCAAATCTTCAAAGCAAATACCACCGCCGCTAGCTCCAAATCATGAGTAGGGTATCGTTTTTCATGTTCTTTCAATTGCCTTGAAGCGTAGGCGATGACTTTACCCCGTTGCATAAGAACACAACCTAGGCCATTAGACGATGCATCACAATATACCACCATATCTTCAAGTCCATCCGGTAAAACAAGAACCGGTGCTTGGCTTAGCCTTTCTCGAAGTTGTTGAAAAGCCAACTCTTGCTCGCTTTTCCATTCGAACTTGATATTCTTTCGAGTCAACTTGGTCAATGGGGAAGCTATTTTAGAGAAGTCTTGAATAAAACGACGGTAATAGCCCGCTAGACCAAGAAAACTCCTAATCTCCGACGGATTCTTTGGTTGCTCCCACTTCATCACCGCATTAATCTTGGCCGGGTCCACCATAATTCCCTCACTATTAACAACATGGCCAAGAAATTGCACTTCTCTTAACCAAAATTCGCATTTGGAGAATTTGGCATAGAGCTTCTCCTTGCGTAATGCTTCCAACACCTCACGTATATGAACTCCATGATCGGTTGAGCTTTTAGAGTAAATAAGAATATCATCAATGAATACGATTACGGATTTATCGAGCATAGGGCGACAAACACGGTTCATGAGATCCATGAAAGCCGCGGGAGCATTTGTAAGACCAAAAGGCATGACAACAAACTCAAAATGACCATAACGAGTACGGAAGGCGGTTTTAGGAATATCTTCATCACGTACTTTGAGTTGATGGTAACCCGAACGAAGATCTATTTTTGAGAAATATGACGCTCCTTGAAGTTGATCGAATAAGTCGTCGATTCTAGGCAAAGGATACTTGTTCTTTACGGTGACTTTGTTGAGTTCCCGATAGTCGATACACATACGCATGCTTCCATCCTTCTTCTTGACAAAAAGTACCGGTGCGCCCCAAGGAGAGTTACTAGGTCGAATAAAACCCTTATCAAGTAATTCTTGTAGTTGCTTCATCATCTCTTGCATCTCCGATGGAGCCAAACGGTAGGGAGTTTTGGCAATGGGGTTAGCCCCCGGAATGAGATCAATGGAAAACTCAACTTGCCGTTCGGGAGGAATGCCCGGCAAATCTTCGGGAAAAACATCGGCGAATTCACTAACAATAGGGATGTCTTCGATAGTTAGAGGTTTCTTTTCAACATCAACGATGTGAGCAAGATAAGCATGACATCCATGAGAAATGTAACGTTTGGCACGAGCAAAAGTACATACGGAAATAGAACGTTCCTTCCTATCACCATACACCACCAAGTCTTCGCCTTTAGAAGTCTTCAAATATATCGCCTTTTCATCACACGCGATTTTGGCGTTACACGAGCTTAACCAATCCATACCCAAGATTATATCAAACTCTCCCATCGGAAAAGGGATTAAATTGGCTTGAAAGAGTTCCGAAGAAATTTTAATTTCACATCCCCTATATACATCCTCCACTAATTCCATTCTACCATTACCAACCTCAACTTGCAAAGTATTTTCTAGACACGACTTCGACACGGGAATAACATGAATTACTCTAGTTGCACATTCAAAGCCACTTCCTCTCTGATCATTTGAGCTATGTGATCATTCACAGCCCCTTCCATAGTCTCATTCAATTTCTTAAGTAGTAGGGGTGTATATTTCTCTAATGCTCTCCCTATTTGATCCGAGATATCCATGCTACCTTCGGCAAATAAAGGCTCTTCTTCTTCGTTCTGATTGTGGTGCTCTTCTTCCTCATTATGATCGTCGGCCATACTTCAATAAGAGTAGATAAAACGAATTTAATCACGCAACCTATCTAACTCTATGACTAGGAGCCAAAACTTATAACTTGATACTACACCGTCCCAAGGTTTGATGCCGCTAGTTTATAAATTTATTAGTATTTCAACCACAATAAGGCCGGCTTCTTATTGTGCTTTAAATACTAACAAATAGATAATCTAACATTATCAAACACATTTTTCAGTCCCATATAAAATTTCGGTTACCTAAGGTCGAGTCTCAACTAAGGTTTAAGTCTAGGCACTCTCTATACAAGGGAATACCTAAATCCCTTAAACCCAGGCTCTGATACCAACTTGAAAGAACTGAACTCGATAAACCGAAAACACAAGATTTTTTTTTTTTTTTTTTTTTTTTTTTTTTTTTTTTTTTTTTTTTTTTTTTTTTTTTTTTTTTTTTTTTTTTTTATATATATACCCCACTGCGCCGCAGTGGGTGGAGAACTCTCCCACTGCGCCGCAGTGGAAAATCTGACTCTCCCACTGCGCCGCAGTGGGTTACACTCTCCCACTGCGCCGCAGTGGGTTACACTCTCCCACTGCGCCGCAGTGGGTTACACTCTCCCACTGCGCCGCAGTGGGTTAACTCTCCCACTGCGCCGCAGTGGGTCTACACTCTCCCACTGCGCCGCAGTGGGTTTTACACTCTCCCACTGCGCCGCAGTGGGAAATCTAACTCTCCCACTGCGCCGCAGTGGGTTTTACACTCTCCCACTGCGCCGCAGTGGGTAACTCTCCCACTGCGCCGCAGTGGGTTTTACACTCTCCCACTGCGCCGCAGTGGGTTACACTCTCCCACTGCGCCGCAGTGGGTTTTACACTCTCCCACTGCGCCGCAGTGGGTTACACTCTCCCACTGCGCCGCAGTGGGTTTTACACTCTCCCACTGCGCCGCAGTGGGTTACACTCTCCCACTGCGCCGCAGTGGGTTTTACACTCTCCCACTGCGCCGCAGTGGGTTACACTCTCCCACTGCGCCGCAGTGGGTTTTACACTCTCCCACTGCGCCGCAGTGGGTTACACTCTCCCACTGCGCCGCAGTGGGTAACTCTCCCACTGCGCCGCAGTGGGAACTCTCCACTGCGCCGCAGTGGCTGGAAACTCCCACTGCGCCGCAGTGGGTTTTACACTCTCCCACTGCGCCGCAGTGGGAACTCTCCCACTGCGCCGCAGTGGGTTAACTCTCCCACTGCGCCGCAGTGGGTTTTACACTCTCCCACTGCGCCGCAGTGGGTCTACACTCTCCCACTGCGCCGCAGTGGGTTTTACACTCTCCCACTGCGCCGCAGTGGGTTACACTCTCCCACTGCGCCGCAGTGGGTTTTACACTCTCCCACTGCGCCGCAGTGGGTCTACACTCTCCCACTGCGCCGCAGTGGGTTTTACACTCTCCCACTGCGCCGCAGTGGGTACACTCTCCCACTGCGCCGCAGTGGGTTTTACACTCTCCCACTGCGCCGCAGTGTTGAGAAATTCACTTCTCAACTTGGTCACTTCAGCTTCTGATCTAAACTCCTTGAAAAACATTGTCTTGAATTCGGGCCATTCAACATGATCTAACGCTTCCTTCTTTATTGCCAACAAACTATCCCACCATCTCTTTCCACTGTTCCTTAGCATACCAACCGCAAAAATGACCTTCAGGTGCGAGGGGCATTGACTAGTGCGGAATGCCCCTTCAATCTCAGATATCCATCGTGTACAAACGATGGGATCACGATCACCGTGATACTCCGGCGGGTGACACACTTCAAAGTCTCGAAAGGTGAACTTCTTCTTGTAACCCCTTTCTCCCGTCACTTCTACTTCTTTCTCTTCTTCATCCTTTTTGTTCTTACCCTTGCCATCCCTCTTCTCAAACTCTAGTTGCACATTCAAAGCCACTTCCTCTCTGATCATTTGAGCTATGTGATCATTCACAGCCCCTTCCATAGTCTCATTCAATTTCTTAAGTAGTAGGGGTGTATATTTCTCTAATGCTCTCCCTATTTGATCCGAGATATCCATGCTACCTTCGGCAAATAAAGGCTCTTCTTCTTCGTTCTGATTGTGGTGCTCTTCTTCCTCATTATGATCGTCGGCCATACTTCAATAAGAGTAGATAAAACGAATTTAATCACGCAACCTATCTAACTCTATGACTAGGAGCCAAAACTTATAACTTGATACTACACCGTCCCAAGGTTTGATGCCGCTAGTTTATAAATTTATTAGTATTTCAACCACAATAAGGCCGGCTTCTTATTGTGCTTTAAATACTAACAAATAGATAATCTAACATTATCAAACACATTTTTCAGTCCCATATAAAATTTCGGTTACCTAAGGTCGAGTCTCAACTAAGGTTTAAGTCTAGGCACTCTCTATACAAGGGAATACCTAAATCCCTTAAACCCAGGCTCTGATACCAACTTGAAAGAACTGAACTCGATAAACCGAAAACACAAGATTTTTTTTTTTTTTTTTTTTTATATATATACCCCACTGCGCCGCAGTGGGAAATCTCCCACTGCGCCGCAGTGGGAAATCTCGGACTCGGCATGGGAAAACCCCCACTGCGCCGCAGTGGGTTTTACACTCTCCCACTGCGCCGCAGTGGGAAAAATATGGCCGCAGTGGGATTACTGGCCGCAGTGGGAAATCACTGCGCCGCAGTGGGCAAAACCATCCCCACTGCGCCGCAGTGAGCATCAGAACAGCAACCCTAAAAATCATTTCGACACTTGCTCAAGCTTGTAACCTTCGAAATTCAAAACAAACATCTTAAAACACAATTCAGAAACTGATATCAACTTCATGGACACATTTTAAACATTCATTACAACATCACCTTGTTTCGAATCCCATGAACACCATCAAATGGGTCATTTATCCATTTTGACACAATTTCGACCAAAATGCAACTTCACAAACTTTCCAAAAGCTTTACTCCTGGACTTTTACATAATTTTTAATAAAGGTATGCAAATATACTCACCTCCTCCGCAAATAGATCAACAAAGCTAAAACGATTAAGCACAAACAAGCTTCAACCTATAATCATGTCATAAAATGCATAAGCTTATAATCACAACTTGACTAGCTTAACCTAGCCATACTCAATCACTAGCCTTTCTAAACCCAAAACCCAACCCATTTGTCATTGAGTCTCCATTTTCCTTCCACCATATCATAGGTAGTTCAACCTACCATTTTCATCAACATTTCAATTACTTGATTTTAAGAGGTTATTGTTATGATGATCTTAGAGTAGCTTGATTGAATTGCATGAATTGATAATGGAAAGCAATGAAGAAGAAATGAGAAGAATAGGTGGGAGTTGTGAAATGGTGAATCACCAACAAAAAGGGTGGCTGGCACACTATGGGGCTGCCACGCCCCATTTACTTTTTGGGTAATAAAATACCCGCTATCCGCTAAAGTTCCAACTAAATTAACCCCAATTACAAAAATAAAATACTAGGAAATTAATTTAATGTCGAAACTATAAAAAGGGTTAAATTCTTTTTACCTTAAATCTCTGGGGTGTTACATTATATGTTATAATTTTATCAACATTTCAATTACTTGGAAAAACTCGTCTTTTCTCATAAACCAACATTATCACATAAGCTTAACAATTTCATAATCAAACTCAACACATAACTCAATGACAACTAGGTTAACTAAGGAATTGGGGAAAATTAGCCATAATTCATTTTCTAGCAAAACCCCCAATTTGGTTCATCCCTGAACCCTAATTTCAAAAGAAGATAAAAACTAATTTTAGGGGGAAATCAATACCTCAACAAACAATAAGTTAAATCAAGACTTTGGATTACAACTTCCTTTTCTCCCCTTTTTCCTCTAGAATTTCGGCCACCACCACTTCAATCCTCAAACCCTAGCTTTTCAATTACTTGATTTTAAGAGGTTATTGTTATGATGATCTTAGAGTAGCTTGATTGAATTGCATGAATTGATAATGGAAAGCAATGAAGAAGAAATGAGAAGAATAGGTGGGAGTTGTGAAATGGTGAATCACCAACAAAAAGGGTGGCTGGCACACTATGGGGCTGCCACGCCCCATTTACTTTTTGGGTAATAAAATACCCGCTATCCGCTAAAGTTCCAACTAAATTAACCCCAATTACAAAAATAAAATACTAGGAAATTAATTTAATGTCGAAACTATAAAAAGGGTTAAATTCTTTTTACCTTAAATCTCTGGGGTGTTACATATATAATATATAATATGTTTGTTAATTATTGAATTCAAAAGAAGATAAAAAACTAATTTTAGGGGAAATCAATACCTCAACAAACAATAAGTTAAATCAAGACTTTGGATTACAACTTCCTTTTCTCCCCTTTTTCCTCTAGAATTTCGGCCACCACCACTTCAATCCTCAAACCCTAGCTTTTCAATTACTTGATTTTAAGAGGTTATTGTTATGATGATCTTAGAGTAGCTTGATTGAATTGCATGAATTGATAATGGAAAGCAATGAAGAAGAAATGAGAAGAATAGGTGGGAGTTGTGAAATGGTGAATCACCAACAAAAAGGGTGGCTGGCACACTATGGGGCTGCCACGCCCCATTTACTTTTTGGGTAATAAAATACCCGCTATCCGCTAAAGTTCCAACTAAATTAACCCCAATTACAAAAATAAAATACTAGGAAATTAATTTAATGTCGAAACTATAAAAAGGGTTAAATTCTTTTTACCTTAAATCTCTGGGGTGTTACATTTTTATTATAATATGTTTCTAATTATTGAATTTCAAAAGAAGATAAAAAACTAATTTTAGGGGGAAATCAATACCTCAACAAACAATAAGTTAAATCAAGACTTTGGATTACAACTTCCTTTTCTCCCCTTTTTCCTCTAGAATTTCGGCCACCACCACTTCAATCCTCAAACCCTAGCTTTTCAATTACTTGATTTTAAGAGGTTATTGTTATGATGATCTTAGAGTAGCTTGATTGAATTGCATGAATTGATAATGGAAAGCAATGAAGAAGAAATGAGAAGAATAGGTGGGAGTTGTGAAATGGTGAATCACCAACAAAAAGGGTGGCTGGCACACTATGGGGCTGCCACGCCCCATTTACTTTTTGGGTAATAAAATACCCGCTATCCGCTAAAGTTCCAACTAAATTAACCCCAATTACAAAAATAAAATACTAGGAAATTAATTTAATGTCGAAACTATAAAAAGGGTTAAATTCTTTTTACCTTAAATCTCTGGGGTGTTACAATATAATATTATAATATGTTTTTAATTATTGAATGTCAAAAGAAGATGAAAACTAATTTTAGGGGGAAATCAATACCTCAACAAACAATAAGTTAAATCAAGACTTTGGATTACAACTTCCTTTTCTCCCCTTTTTCCTCTAGAATTTCGGCCACCACCACTTCAATCCTCAAACCCTAGCTTTTCAATTACTTGATTTTAAGAGGTTATTGTTATGATGATCTTAGAGTAGCTTGATTGAATTGCATGAATTGATAATGGAAAGCAATGAAGAAGAAATGAGAAGAATAGGTGGGAGTTGTGAAATGGTGAATCACCAACAAAAAAAAAAAAAAAAAGTATTTCGACTTTCTAACTCTAAATTTTTACCACTCGGTTTCACACATTCAACACCAAATTTTTAGCTTATATTAAAGCTTCTTCACTTCTTTCCCAAAATTACTATTAGTATCTTACTTATTATTTTTACTATAATTTTTTTTTTTTTTTTTTTTTTTTTTTTTTTTTTTTTTTTTTTTTTTTTTTTTTTTTTTTTTTTTTTTTTTTTTTTTTTTTTTTTTTTTTTTTTTTTTTTTTTTTTTTTTTTTTTTTTTTTTTTTTTTTTTTTTTTTTTTTTTTTTTTTTTTTTTTTTTTTTTTTTTTTTTTTTTTTTTTTTTTTTTTTTTTTTTTTTTTTTTTTTTTTTTTTTTTTTTTTTTTTTTTTTTTTTTTTTTTTTTTTTTTTTTTTTTTTTTTTTTTTTTTTTTTTTTTTTTTTTTTTTTTTTTTTTTTTTTTTTTTTTTTTTTTTTTTTTTTTTTTTTTTTTTTTTTTTTTTTTTTTTTTTTTTTTTTTTTTTTTTTTTTTTTTTTTTTTTTTTTTTTTTTTTTTTTTTTTTTTTTTTTTTTTTTTTTTTTTTTTTTTTTTTTTTTTTTTTTTTTTTTTTTTTTTTTTTTTTTTTTTTTTTTTTTTTTTTTTTTTTTTTTTTTTTTTTTTTTTTTTTTTTTTTTTTTTTTTTTTTTTTTTTTTTTTTTTTTTTTTTTTTTTTTTTTTTTTTTTTTTTTTTTTTTTTTTTTTTTTTTTTTTTTTTTTTTTTTTTTTTTTTTTTTTTTTTTTTTTTTTTTTTTTTTTTTTTTTTTTTTTTTTTTTTTTTTTTTTTTTTTTTTTTTTTTTTTTTTTTTTTTTTTTTTTTTTTTTTTTTTTTTTTTTTTTTTTTTTTTTTTTTTTTTTTTTTTTTTTTTTTTTTTTTTTTTTTTTTTTTTTTTTTTTTTTTTTTTTTTTTTTTTTTTTTTTTTTTTTTTTTTTTTTTTTTTTTTTTTTTTTTTTTTTTTTTTTTTTTTTTTTTTTTTTTTTTTTTTTTTTTTTTTTTTTTTTTTTTTTTTTTTTTTTTTTTTTTTTTTTTTTTTTTTTTTTTTTTTTTTTTTTTTTTTTTTTTTTTTTTTTTTTTTTTTTTTTTTTTTTTTTTTTTTTTTTTTTTTTTTTTTTTTTTTTTTTTTTTTTTTTTTTTTTTTTTTTTTTTTTTTTTTTTTTTTTTTTTTTTTTTTTTTTTTTTTTTTTTTTTTTTTTTTTTTTTTTTTTTTTTTTTTTTTTTTTTTTTTTTTTTTTTTTTTTTTTTTTTTTTTTTTTTTTTTTTTTTTTTTTTTTTTTTTTTTTTTTTTTTTTTTTTTTTTTTTTTTTTTTTTTTTTTTTTTTTTTTTTTTTTTTTTTTTTTTTTTTTTTTTTTTTTTTTTTTTTTTTTTTTTTTTTTTTTTTTTTTTTTTTTTTTTTTTTTTTTTTTTTTTTTTTTTTTTTTTTTTTTTTTTTTTTTTTTTTTTTTTTTTTTTTTTTTTTTTTTTTTTTTTTTTTTTTTTTTTTTTTTTTTTTTTTTTTTTTTTTTTTTTTTTTTTTTTTTTTTTTTTTTTTTTTTTTTTTTTTTTTTTTTTTTTTTTTTTTTTTTTTTTTTTTTTTTTTTTTTTTTTTTTTTTTTTTTTTTTTTTTTTTTTTTTTTTTTTTTTTTTTTTTTTTTTTTTTTTTTTTTTTTTTTTTTTTTTTTTTTTTTTTTTTTTTTTTTTTTTTTTTTTTTTTTTTTTTTTTTTTTTTTTTTTTTTTTTTTTTTTTTTTTTTTTTTTTTTTTTTTTTTTTTTTTTTTTTTTTTTTTTTTTTTTTTTTTTTTTTTTTTTTTTTTTTTTTTTTTTTTTTTTTTTTTTTTTTTTTTTTTTTTTTTTTTTTTTTTTTTTTTTTTTTTTTTTTTTTTTTTTTTTTTTTTTTTTTTTTTTTTTTTTTTTTTTTTTTTTTTTTTTTTTTTTTTTTTTTTTTTTTTTTTTTTTTTTTTTTTTTTTTTTTTTTTTTTTTTTTTTTTTTTTTTTTTTTTTTTTTTTTTTTTTTTTTTTTTTTTTTTTTTTTTTTTTTTTTTTTTTTTTTTTGTTTGTTTGCTATTTTATAAATTGCTAAACATTACACAAGTTTTATTTTTACTCTTAAGCTATCCTAAATTTTTATTAAATTTACTAACGTCAAAAATTGAACCCTAAATGATATAAAAATCAACTGTAATTTTGTAAAGAATCAAGTATTATACTAAAAAACACACCCTTGATTGAATAGTGTCTCTTAACAATAATTAAGCACCCCTCTTAAGGTGATTTAAAAAAAAAAAAATAAAAAAAAAAAAAAAAAAAAAAAAAAAAAAAAAAAAAAAAAAAAAAAAAAAAAAAAAAAAAAAAAAAAAAAAAAAAAAAAAAAAAAAAAAAAAAAAAAAAAAAAAAAAAAAAAAAAAAAAAAAAAAAAAAAAAAAAAAAAAAAAAAAAAAAAAAAAAAAAAAAAAAAAAAAAAAAAAAAAAAAAAAAAAAAAAAAAAAAAAAAAAAAAAAAAAAAAAAAAAAAAAAAAAAAAAAAAAAAAAAAAAAAAAAAAAAAAAAAAAAAAAAAAAAAAAAAAAAAAAAAAAAAAAAAAAAAAAAAAAAAAAAAAAAAAAAAAAAAAAAAAAAAAAAAAAAAAAAAAAAAAAAAAAAAAAAAAAAAAAAAAAAAAAAAAAAAAAAAAAAAAAAAAAAAAAAAAAAAAAAAAAAAAAAAAAAAAAAAAAAAAAAAAAAAAAAAAAAAAAAAAAAAAAAAAAAAAAAAAAAAAAAAAAAAAAAAAAAAAAAAAAAAAAAAAAAAAAAAAAAAAAAAAAAAAAAAAAAAAAAAAAAAAAAAAAAAAAAAAAAAAAAAAAAAAAAAAAAAAAAAAAAAAAAAAAAAAAAAAAAAAAAAAAAAAAAAAAAAAAAAAAAAAAAAAAAAAAAAAAAAAAAAAAAAAAAAAAAAAAAAAAAAAAAAAAAAAAAAAAAAAAAAAAAAAAAAAAAAAAAAAAAAAAAAAAAAAAAAAAAAAAAAAAAAAAAAAAAAAAAAAAAAAAAAAAAAAAAAAAAAAAAAAAAAAAAAAAAAAAAAAAAAAAAAAAAAAAAAAAAAAAAAAAAAAAAAAAAAAAAAAAAAAAAAAAAAAAAAAAAAAAAAAAAAAAAAAAAAAAAAAAAAAAAAAAAAAAAAAAAAAAAAAAAAAAAAAAAAAAAAAAAAAAAAAAAAAAAAAAAAAAAAAAAAAAAAAAAAAAAAAAAAAAAAAAAAAAAAAAAAAAAAAAAAAAAAAAAAAAAAAAAAAAAAAAAAAAAAAAAAAAAAAAAAAAAAAAAAAAAAAAAAAAAAAAAAAAAAAAAAAAAAAAAAAAAAAAAAAAAAAAAAAAAAAAAAAAAAAAAAAAAAAAAAAAAAAAAAAAAAAAAAAAAAAAAAAAAAAAAAAAAAAAAAAAAAAAAAAAAAAAAAAAAAAAAAAAAAAAAAAAAAAAAAAAAAAAAAAAAAAAAAAAAAAAAAAAAAAAAAAAAAAAAAAAAAAAAAAAAAAAAAAAAAAAAAAAAAAAAAAAAAAAAAAAAAAAAAAAAAAAAAAAAAAAAAAAAAAAAAAAAAAAAAAAAAAAAAAAAAAAAAAAAAAAAAAAAAAAAAAAAAAAAAAAAAAAAAAAAAAAAAAAAAAAAAAAAAAAAAAAAAAAAAAAAAAAAAAAAAAAAAAAAAAAAAAAAAAAAAAAAAAAAAAAAAAAAAAAAAAAAAAAAAAAAAAAAAAAAAAAAAAAAAAAAAAAAAAAAAAAAAAAAAAAAAAAAAAAAAAAAAAAAAAAAAAAAAAAAAAAAAAAAAAAAAAAAAAAAAAAAAAAAAAAAAAAAAAAAAAAAAAAAAAAAAAAAAAAAAAAAAAAAAAAAAAAAAAAAAAAAAAAAAAAAAAAAAAAAAAAAAAAAAAAAAAAAAAAAAAAAAAAAAAAAAAAAAAAAAAAAAAAAAAAAAAAAAAAAAAAAAAAAAAAAAAAAAAAAAAAAAAAAAAAAAAAAAAAAAAAAAAAAAAAAAAAAAAAAAAAAAAAAGTTGGGTTTAGGCTTGACCCAAAGAAGTTTAAAAAAGTCCCACTAAACCGTCCTAAACGAGACTGAAAATAGACATCGAATTGTTACTTCAATGGAGATGAGAGTACAAAATCGACGGGAAATTATTTGCAATATGTCATATAGAATAATTTGATAATAATAATGTAAAATCAAACAAAATGAAAGCTACGGTTAACATACTTGTCATAAAAACATGATGTCATCGTATCTTCATTCACCTGTTTTTAAATTTATACCATCTACTACAGGTTGTACCACAAAATACTGCCTTTGCAAGCAACTCACAAAATCAGAGGTGTCTTCTTCCTAATTCAATGGTAGTAGACACAATATCACCAGTTGGTAAAAGTGGCAGTTTTCTCTCATTTGGTGCTACTTGTCTATTATTAGGACTTTTAGAAACCTAACATATGTTATAGCACTCACAGTAAGTCCTTGTTAGGGTCACATCAATGTCATCAAAAAACCCTTCAACCACTAACCAATTATTAATTCCCTAAAACATCCCTAATGCATCACTAACCAACTACTACTCTTATATCCACTTACTTTTTTTTGAAGGGTTAAGTATCTCGGAGTGTAAGTAACTTTGCAACTTTTTCTATTGTGTGTATGCATCAAAAAGTTTGAACATTGTATGTATGTATCTCGCTAAATTGAACGCTTAATGTAAAAATGTATACGTGGCAACCATATGAGCTACCCACGTAAAAGTTTTTGATTGGTCAACGTAAAAATTTTACATTAAGTGTTCAATTTAACGAGATACTTACATACAATGTACAAAATTTTTGATACTTGCATACAATAGGAAAAGTTGCAAAGTTACTTACTAAACCCTTTTTTTAATTAAATGTTTGTATGAGAGGAGAAAAAAAAAGCCACACACCTTTTCATTTGTCATCCCACTCACGAGTCCTTTAATGACTAGCCAACGACAAGTCACACATAACGGTGTTAGACTCGTCGTTGGATTACAAACTAATGATGAGCAGATAATGGACGATTGTGAGCCCTCTAAGGGTTATACTTGCGTTTTCTATTCATACATATCTAAATATGTACACACACTCTAACACTTGCATCTCACCAATTTTTAGAACACACAATACACTCTTACTAAAGCTCTTCATGGAAACAATCTATCTACCCTCAGGTATTCCTACATCTCACCTCCCCTTCTTTAACGTGACTAAGTATCGTTGTTGAAATTTATACTTTGTAAAATTGTTGACACGATAATTGAAGCCTTTTATTGACATGAGAGCGGGTATCATCAAGTAACAAGTTATAACGTATGTAACGAGAAAACTAAATTAATTTAACAAACTATGTAATTTAACAAGCAGGTTCCGGCTTAACCACAGACAACCTAAGAACTTTACTATATAAGGCAAATAGAACTAAAAAAACTCTAGTCTCAAACCTAAGAACTATCAACAGAAATACCATAAAAACCAATACCATCAAAGCACAACGTTTAAACAAAACGAGACTCATGTCTGTATCTATATTTACAACTTCTAGATTTGTACAGTATCGAATATACCCAAAGAGGTGATCTTGACGCTTAGTATCGGCATGGCTTCTAGTTCCACGGACTGGGGAGTCTGGCATCCCTGAAAACGGAAGTGCCACCTGATCCCGCGGGTGAAGGAGAAGGAGAGGTGGCAACATAGTTGGTTCCTGTTACAGATACTGTTGGCAGGATTCCTAAATTACCTTGTTGACCAGTTGGAGTAGGCGCAAAGCGTGATGGGCTAATAGCAACAGCCCCTAAATTCCCTCGTGAATGGTTTGGAACCTGCATGTCAAGTTGCTATTTTAATCACAAACTTATATTACAAGAAAAAAAAATCCAAAAAACAGTAAAACATTAGAGGAGGCAATTTAAAACCACTGCCTAACATATGGGTTAATTTGGGATATGTAATGGGTCAGTCGAGTATATTAAAATTAAAATTATAAAGGTAAAAAGGAAACTGCCGTTATGGTCAAGAAGTTGCCCAAGGTATAGTCAGATTTTAATGTATTATTAATTTATGAATAAATACATAAACAGTTGACAATAAATAGTTTTGTTTCAAGCCAACGTGAGCTAAAAAATTTTCATGTGACCGGATTTATCTGGTGGGTTGCCCAACCCACCCAGTCCTGCCAGGCCATTTGGCCACCTTAATTACATAGGTAGAACCGTAGAAGTTTCTGTAATTAATCATTCTTCAAGATAAATGCCATATTTACAGCAAATTTTATGAAAATAACTTAAGAACTTGCTTGCACTTTAAGTTCCACTAAACAAATAAAATCCCACGCGACGCAGATTGCCACAATCCTACCATAGACGGGTAAGAGAGGCAGTGAGCCGGTCACACATATAAGTCGGCTAGAATCACAAGTAGAGGATCACACCAACAATTATCTACAATTCTAGATACTCCCGATAGTAGATAGGCTTCTTCAAAAAAGTATTCATAACGTTATCACATACCACCTGTATTACAGGTTGTAAATAGAAATTATAGGCTCTACATGACCACACACTTGTTGGCGATGCACGGTGGCCCAATTAGAACAGATTTACTGAAAGAATTTGAGTCGGCTTATATTTTACCTCTAACGGGTCATGTGGGTAAACTATAAAGCTTTATTAAGCTGGAACAAGTCATATGGGTCGCATAATTCAAAAGTGACCTGAGGTGTATAAATGTTTAAAACTTCATAAATTGCTTTATTTACAGAAAAGAAGGATAGGTTTTCTGACAGAGTAGTTTTGGGCTTTTGGCAATCATATTTAATCCAAGTTTTACTTTTATTATTCAAGAAAAAGAACCCAAAAGATATTGCTAGTCAACTCATTCCTGGCCTGTTTTGACACGTGTTGAAAATCACGTATTCTAACCAAAATCCGTTTCAAACATGTTACTGAACCCTCACGACCAACCAAATTTGCTACCTACAGTTATAAGACTCACATGAAAAAAAGAGTTCCGGAATCATAATGTAATGAGCAAAAGTAAAATTGGAAAGGATAGAAACACAAATAAAAAATTTTGGATAGTCAATTGGAAAGTATTGGAATTGCCTAACTTAGTGACTGTGTTAAGAGGCATCAATCTAATAAGAAGCAACTACTCCAAAGAAACCCAAGTCCTGAGATAAGATGCTAAACTGAAGTTGGGTTGTTACTTGTTACTGGTAGTTATCAAATAATAGAAAGCTCCCTGCATCCAAATTACTAAATTATGTTAATTTATTAGTAGCAGAAAATGTTGCAACTGTGAGTCTGTGACTAATTGATTGTAGATATGTTAAGAAGTTCTCCCAATATCTAGTAAGTTTAATGATACAGGAAAAGCATATTGAGACCATTAAAATCTGGAATGTAGAGGATATAGATTAACTGATGGTGCTAGAGAAACTGAATACGACATAATCTAGAAAATGAGACCAGGTTTGCTGTTCATTACATACACAAGCGAAACCTAAGAAAGACCAATGTAGCATAGTAAGTTACAAACATGATGAAATCAAGAACGTACTTGGAGGTGCTGCGTTTTCAGTTATCATGAGTGACTTCTTTCAACTGTCATACTTTTCATAAGAACTAAAGAGCTATAGGGGCTAGGGGATATTTGGTTCAAAGATTCTAAGGGAATTTGATGGAAAGAAATTTGGAGTTCCTTATGTCACTACGCAAGAAAATTCTAAATTCCCTTACGATCAAATTCTTTTAAAATCTTTGAACCAAAATGTTTTCTGATGGAAGTTCAATATAATAAACTTAAGTTCAAACAGAATGCAAAAACATGAAGTAGGGGAAAAAACTCCCCAACATTTATACAAAATATTTATTTTTACTTCATGTTCACTAATATCGTTTCACTCTTAGTTGAGATTAATAAGATATTCACTCCAACTAAAAATCTTACAAATCCATTATGTTTTCCAATTTTTATGTCTCAGGCCCCGTTTACTTTTTACTTAATAAACTTAATAGTTAAGAACTTAATAATTAAGTCAAATTTCATGTTTCTTTTTTGACTTAATAAACCAAAATAACCGTCAATTACATATATTTTACTTAATACATACAGACATTACTTATAAATTCAGCCACTTAATACACTCAGTACTTAATAACTAAAAAAAGAAACGGGCCCTCACTATGTGTATGGGAAATTTTCCCTACATTATAGCAGCGGAAGCATGCTGATTGCAAGTTTGCCAAAAAAAAAAAAAAAATTTAAAAAAAATTAAACAATATGCCTCGTTTGATTCCTCCTTGAAAATATTTTCCCTTATTTTGTGTAGATTTATTCTGAGTTCAATAACGTTTGTGGGGTGTTCAATGAATAAGAACCAAGAAGATAGATAATGCAAAGAATAAGACTACCCCTACGGCCCCACATATAACGTGTATCCATGCCAATATCATATTATCATTGGCTTACACATTTAATAGATATAGATACCAATGATTTTGAACCAAACCAGGCCATGAACTAAAAAATATCGGTCTAGAATACAATTTGCCAGGGAAGGCTTCACAAGAATGATGAAAAAAATAAAAATTTATAGTTTAAATGTTCACCGATTGAAGAAAATGAGCAACGTTATATAAGTTATTGTACAAAACATTATTTGAGAAAGAAAAAAAAAACTCAAATAGAGTACCCTCTTTTGAGGGACTTCACTAAAATTAAAATATCTTCCAAAATGTTATAACTTTATGTGTGAAATTTTGCTAGGAAGAACACGTACAGACAACAATAACTGGATTAGCAGATACTGAAGATTACAAAATGATTTCCTTTTGGGGGAGAAGACAATGAAAGTGCAGCATCATTCCCCACTGTGAGATAGGATGTGAACTTTGTATACGTTAAAAAAACACAAATGATGCCAAAATGCATTTAACTGAAAAAGTGAAAGGTATTAACGAGAGCACGATATGATTATATGTGTAGATTTTGGCCAAATTTTGTCAGGGCAGATATTTTCAAAGCATATCATCATTAGATGGCACACGATGTGTCCTTAACATCATTTGCAAAATGCTAGTTACTTAAGTGTTGCTAAATCATGTTTTCCTCTACTTCTCTCAATGAAACAGTAAATTAAACTCTATTAATGACTCTCCAAAAGTTCAGAGATAGCCTCCTCTATCTAATCAACACTAGAAGACTAGATGGCTAAATTCTCTGGGCATGGTTCAATCTGGCAAGCAAATGAGACTGCCTGAATGACGAGAACAAATATAGCTTACTTACTCAAATCGGTTCTCCACACATC
Organism: Erigeron breviscapus; assembly: GCA_034093135.1. NCBI lineage: Eukaryota > Viridiplantae > Streptophyta > Magnoliopsida > Asterales > Asteraceae > Erigeron > Erigeron breviscapus. The sequence goes on along the minus strand of CM067173.1, from coordinate 78,370,556 downwards.
CCCAGTTATAAAGACTGAATGACAGACTATACGTAAAGTACAAAAAAAGACATTTATTTCTAAGTGATAAGACTATTGTCTCTTAAGTGACGTTTCTTTGTGAGTAACATATACATATTACTTTTGCTGCAAATTAGACGCAAGGAAAAGTGAACTTCCAAAACATTAAACCAACAATCATTTGCACTAGCTGAGTAACTTGCTCCATCTCACGTGCAATTTTCTCTGAATCATATAAATTCCTCGATGTATATATTGGTGGCTCACAATCACTGATAACAGATGAATTGACAGCTAAAAATACCTAATTCTTGAAATGGAGCTAAAACTGATCTTATATGCTATTCTATCTTACTACTGGTACTTCCACTTTTAACAGACAACAAACATAGCTCTTTAACATAAACGAGATATAACCATAGCTCTATTTGTACAGAATCTTATTATGATGATCCAAAATAAACGAAACTATTTGGATATTTTCTAGCACTATCATGTACCAGCTCCTTCTCTATAGTTTTGATGTAAAAATTTTGATAAAAAGTATGACCATTAAAGAGCTCCAACAAAATATTTACACATGAAAGAGGGCATGAGCTATTACCATACTGAAGGGGCCTCGCCTATGAAAAGAATCTGAAGACGGTGAGATGCTGTTCATCCTTGTCATATTGCGAGGATGTATATTTGGATTCAACAGATCATCAGCATCTGCTCCGTCCACGTCAGCAACACAGTTACCATCTGAACCAGGCCGTGGCGTGACATGTCTGCTCATTGAACCAGAGTCATTCGAAACATCAACTTGGAGAGAAATGGATGGGCGGCCAGTAACTCCTTGCACATTACTTCGTCTCCGTAGCTCTTCTTCAGCATGCAGAATCTATTAAGCATCATTATAATCCACTGGTTAAGAATCATAAGCCAAACAAAGCAGATCTCATACCAGATGCAAAAGAAACATGTAATCACCTGTTTCAGGACTTGTACCAACTTATGCTTTCTTTCATTTAAAACTTGCAGCTTCTCTTCGATTTCCTTCTTCCTTTTCTCTATGTCAGTTAGTGTTTCATCTTTAGGGGGCTGCAGATAAATATACATAATAACAATCACTCAGAACTTCATAACTACGATCAGAAATCAATAGTTACTCTTTATTTATCGTAAGAATATGGAGTAAAGTATATCGCAAATATCTCCTGTTTCTCGGGATAACATTGGGAATAGCATCGATTTATAAAGATGATGGGAGCAACTAGATTAATAGAAACATAATTATGCAATAAATGTACCGCAGGTAATAACAGATATTCTGCAAATTCCATAGAAGATGTAACTGAAATTTTTAAATTTTTTTGCATTTAGCTATAGTACTCGGAGAAACATGCCATAGTAAATGAAGATGTCACCCATACCTACCTACAAGGATGCAGCCATCTATAGATCACAAGTTCACATGTCTAATCCATACGAAAATAAATGAGCGTCACACGAGATTTTCAACTCAAAGGTGAGACCCACCCATCTTACAGATAGTAGACTCTGGGAAGGAATTCCCTCAACTTGTTTCAAACTTGATTGATCAAGTTGGAAACATCTTGACCCTTGGATTTAAATCAAGGGTCAAGATTCAAAGATGGATTTTGAATCTTGACCCTTGATTTTAATCCAAGGGTGAAGATTTGGCTAACATGACTAGTCATGTTAGCCAACTTGAGGGAATCCCCTTCCGTAGACTCTCTGCTTGACTCCTTATATGAATATATTCTGTCAAAAACCTTGCGTAGATTATGTATCTTTGATGAAGACACTATATACAAAAAAGCGTAAAATTTTCAATTTTGTTTCTAAGGTAAAAAAAAAAAAACAACAAAGAATTCCAGCTTTCTTTATGTTTGAGTGTGCACTAACTACAAGTTGAAGACGGATATATTCGATTAACTAGTCTCCAGGTTCCAATCAGTACAAAGATGACTAACAACTGCATTATTCGTCACTTGGTTAATCCGTAATCACAATGATACTCTTTCTAACTACATACATCCCTAAGAAGCTGACTTGTTAAATTTCATAAGCCAAACATTTCAAATTCCTTTTTTTTAGCTTTGACAAAAACGCAATAACTTAAATCAAGCCTACAGCTTAAAGCTTGGTCTCAGGGCTACTCGGAAAGTGAGTGGTCGCCCTGAGATCAGTCGGCTGGCAAAGCAAGTCGGATACCTAGGTTAAAATGTATATATACATATATATATATATATATATAATATATAATAAATTTATAATATATATATATATATCATTCATTTAATGTAATGTATATATCAAGGAGAATGATATACCAGTGGCTGAACATCAGACGCTGGAGCCTCTTCCTGTCCAACATCGACGGCCGCGTTATCCGAATCATTTTCGGCTGGAACCACGACACAAGGATCATTAAAGTTGACCAATTTTTCATCAACGGCAACACCATTAGATTGATTGGCGATGTCTGGTAAAGAGCCACCACCATTTGATTGAGTTTGGATAGGAGCATCAATGGAATTAGGGTTGGATTGTTGAACAAGGCGAGAGAGTGCTTTGGACCGACGGTGTAAAAGGGTTTTGAAATCTTTGAGAGAGATTTTCGGGGTTGGCATTATCCATTTATGCGGTGTTGGTGTCGGTGTCGGTGTCGGTGTAGTGGTGTCTGGTGGTGGGGTACGGTGGTTGTGGTGGTGGTGGAGGTTTCCTTTGTATAACGATATCGCCACCATCTCTTCTCTACACGCTCCCAGGCTATCTGATAATTTTATAAAAACATGTTTAAAAAATAAATACCAGTAAAGATAAAAACTACTCTTATATATCATTGATTAACTCAAAAAACCGACACTTATCTATATCTATACTCTCACCTTTCAAAAAAAAATCTATATCTATACTCTATTATAAAACAAATAGTCTTATTTAACATTTTAAGTTTTAACATTTCATCAAAATCAAATTACATCAATAACCTACACAACTCGTCATCGCCGCCACCGCCACCGATCTCCGCCGCCACCACCCTTTACACCAATCTCTGCCGCCACCACCGCCGCTCGCCACCACCACCCGTCACCGCCACCACCACCGCCGCCATCACATCGCCACCAACTCCACGGCCGCCGCAACATGCGCGTACCGTTCTCGTTTTATTAGTGGACATAGGTTAAAACAATAATTTAATTTAATTTAATGAATACTTGTATCAAACTTCAACGGTTAAAATTGATTTATATGTATTTATCATATAAGATCTTTAACCGGCCTTTACCTTAAGTGAAAGTAAAACTGTTTATATCTTAACATTCTTAATACATCGTCATAGATGGTACTAGATGTTGTTTACTTACTTTTTTTACTCACACTTGGACCATATATCGCACTACCGTTCGTTAATTAATCCCTTGTGTGGTGCACGTAGGGAATGAAACATGTAATTTTGAACAAACTACGGTGACTAATAGTGTATTGTTATTCCATAACATGTTACTTCATCTTTTATTTTCTATTTTTGTTGTTTGAGAGAAAAGATTATTAAATTTATATAAAATTTGAGTAAATGAAACAAATATGGAGTTACTAAACATCTTCTCAACAGACGTTAACGTGAGGTATGGCCCAGTGTGAATTTGTACCTCATATATCATTAGTGTAATTTCCATGTTTTAAGTATGATATTAGTAATTTCAAACAAATTACAAGTACACCTTCAGTTAATTAATCAAAAAGATATGTATTTATATTGTTTGAACCTAAAATGATAGGCTCAGTGACGATACGGGTTTAACCGTGACAACCATCGCATCTCCTGAATATACAGTACGAACCTAACAAACTCTTAGCGAGCCTAAGGTGGCGATGATTGTCCTAGAATAGGAAACTAGTGTTTCCTGATATTCTAGAAGGATAAAGAGTAAGTAAGAGTATATGGCTCACTTATATTGTATGTGTGAATTGCAATGTGAAGTGAATGTGATTCACTTGTTTTGGTTCTCTGATGTACTAGAGACAGAGAGGTTTATTTCTAGTGAAATGTAATTCACTTAGTTATGACTTATACGTTGATGTGAGGAGGGAATATGATCCCCTGAATGTTGTTCTTGTGCCTTGGACACTTGATGTGTAGTGTATTGTGTATGTGAGAAATATGAGAGTGAATATAATTCCTTTGCCATGTGTATTTATATTATATTGTAGTGAGTGTCATCACATCGCTTGGTATGTATGATGTATAGTGGGGAGTATTTATAGACAAATTAGGTAAGTAGATGTTTATCTAACAAAGTTGTCACCCACTTACTTGAAGCAATATAATATACACATATATTTAAGATGGGCCAAAAGGCTGCTTTGCCATGCATTTAGGAATTGTTAACATGTATGTAACCACATACGTGATCATATATGATTAGGGTATGGTTAATGTGAGAATTATTCACATATGAACATATGTAATCATAAGTATAACTTGATAGTTTATACGTGAACAAATGTGTGTACATATACCATTCACATATGAATATCAAGTTGTAATACAGAAGTTCTCATGGTTCTTCCAATTCAAATAGTTCTCATATGAAACTTTTTCTATATGATTAATAATGGAGATCAATAATATTATCATCATAATATAAATATAAAGTTATATAGACATGATTAATTCAAAATGTTGTGAAAAAATCTAAAACTAATACATATCAATTTTATAAAACATAAAACGTAAGGATGATATATGCAAAATTTAAAAATTGAAAAAGAAAACAAAAGAAAAAAAGGGACCAAATTAATATAAGTTCTATGTCTCGTGATGCTTGCTTCAATTCCATGTCGCGACCTCTTATTTATGGGCTGCTAATAGAAGTCGAAAGCTCCATGTCTCGTGGGAGGATTGGAACAATAATCCGCTGCAATTGTAACTAGCGCTAGTCTTTATGTTTCAAGTTTATGTCCTCGAGGCTGTTAGAGTCCGTATCAAAAACATCGTAGAGTGTGTGGTTTTGTAAGTGTTCTTTCTCTAGATTGTATCTTTGTACCTCTAACAACTAGCGTCTTGCTAGTTTGTTTATGTTAATAAAATTTGTTGTTGTTTGAATTAAAATAAAAGTTCTAAAAGAAAAATAAACAGCAAAAGGGAAGGAGGATAAGTTTCCTAACTAACGACCTTTTTAAACAATAAGTGAAGGTTGGATAATGTTTCTATGAACACATTATAATTTCACAATATCTCCTAAGGACAATGTCCAAAAACTTAATTTGATAACGTAAATATGAATACATGATATGTGAAATAAAAGGGTTAAAAAAAAGTAGATTTTATCACGTGTCCACCTATATATATATCTAAAGATTATGTTTTTGTATGATAATTGATCTAAGAGTAGATGCAAAGATTAATGGAAATCTAGTATTATAGTGCTCCATGAAAGTATGAAACACAAACGCGAAATGCTATAATACAAGATCCAGGTTTGAAAATAGAAGCAAAACAAACCTATTTTAACAAGTATAGTATATAAAAGAAAAAAACTCCACTATAAAAGGGAAACTCAAATAAAAGGAGTATCAAACACCTCAAACATTAATATGGTGTCCTTAAGCTTTCACTCGAGTATTATGGCTTCTTTAACCTTCACCATAGGCATCGCGATCACCTCTAATTCCCCCATTTTCGCCAAAAGTACTACTCCTTCCAATCGAAAACTAATAAAGCAAAATTACTATAACTTTCAAGACACATATGAAGACGCTCTTTGCAAGAACCCCGATATAGAAAATGGTATAACTAGTGCTTGTTGCCCTCCATCTTCAAACAAACAAGTGAAGGAATACAAGGTCGTTAGACCACAAGTATGTCGTAAACGTATGCCTATACACAAAGTTTCGTCCCATCAAGTTTAGGGAGGCGTTTCAAAAGATGAAAGATCTTCCAAGTAACGACCCGCGTAGTTTCAAGAACCAAGCTAAACTTCATTGTGCTTACTCCCAAATGACAACTAAAATAGGAGTTCATAACTCGTGGCTCTTCTTTCCTATTCACCGTTGGTATCTTTATTTTTTTGAGAGGATATTAGGAGATTTAATCGGCGATCCAACATTCGCCTTACCATACTGGAACTGGGACAATCCGGATGGAATGGAAATACCACACTTGTTTGAAGAAAGGGCAATAAATAATAACCCTCTTTATGATAAATACCGAAACCCGAATCACCATCAACCAGCTATAGTTGATCTGGACTATACACTAGAAGAACGAAATATATCTCGTGTAGAGCAGATACAAATAAATCTAAGTACAATTAACAAGCAAATGATTTCCAATGCCCAGGATACAAAGAGCTTTTTTGGGGGGCATGAAATAGGTAATTATTCTATAAGAATGGGATCAATAGAGGCTGGTTCTCATAATGCAATTCATCTTTGGGTTGGTGACCCAAGATTGCCGTCTATGGAGGACATGGGGAGCGTTGATTCTGCGAGTTTTGACCCGTTGTTCTACCCCCATCATGCCAATATTGATCGGATGTGGACCTTATGGAGAGAAATGAATATAAACCAGCATCATGAACCGAGTGAAGAGCAATGGAGGAATGCATCATATGTGTTTTACGATGAGAAAGGTGACCCGGTTCGTGTCTACAACAAAGATTGTGTGAATTTGCAAGATCTCGGGTATGAATATGAGGAATCTAACACACCATGGAAGGAATTGGTGTTGGAATAATATATATATGGTATAATAGGACTTGGAATTGTATACTGGATTCGAGTGGAGTGTACCTGCAGTGTTGACACTGTTTCAAAAGGGGATGAGTACGTACGTAGACTCTGAACTTAATTATACCGATCCGTAACGTACAACCATATGGTGACCGGGGCTAGCTATATGGAAGGTTTAAGGGGGCTAGGTGGTGGCTTGAATATCGGTGGTGGGCACCACCGCTCCGGTAGTCGATTACATGTTTTTTTTACTTTGAATACACTCTAAATATACTACTCCGTATCAATTCACCAAATTTGATCAAAATCACATTTTACGACTTTTATCTACCACATTGAGGGGGGAAAAAAAGAATAACCAATAATAAATACTACTAAAAGGGTCCCGCGCAATGATGCGACGACTGTTAGTGGTGCCGGTATTCTCAAGTGTTGTAAGTAATTGATGTAAAGATGTTTGATTTTGAAGAGTTACGAGATATTTTAAAATATAAGAGACTGGTGGTCTAATTATTATTAAGGGACGTTGATGGTATTACTTAATTCATTAAAGATAATTCGGTCCATTCACGTGTCCCGTTTTTTTAACTTTTAAAATGTGCTTATCTATACTATCTATACAATATTGTAAAAAGAATAACCCCATGTTGAAAGTTATATGAGAGAAAATGTCTAAAATACCCTTAATGATTATATTACACTATCAATACTTTATTTTTTAAAATATCTCTATTAACTCTTTACATCAATTACTTTTACATCAATTATCTACATCACTCGACGTCGTCTCACCACCAACAATCGTCCCCCACTACCACACCGTCGACGCCACGAACATTGCTGCATTCGTGCTAGTAATTTTAGTATAGATAAACATAGAGTCCAATTTGAAGGTGATGTTTTATAGGGAAAATAGAAGATATTGGTGGTGATTATATGGTACTGACGTGCAGTATTTTTGGTAGGTGGAGTGAACAATTATGAATGTTCTTAAGCACACATATGTTATTGTTAATGCCTAGTTT
>CM067173.1:78300284-78357784 GCA_034093135.1 Erigeron breviscapus | reverse complement strand
TTGACATCCATCTGATGTAACTCTAAATCATAATGAGATACGAATGTCATGACGATCCTTAAGGAATCTTTAAGAGAGACAAGAGATAAAGTCTCTTGATAATCGATTCATTCCTTTTGAGTAAAGCCCTTCGCAACTAGTTTGGCCTTATAGCGTTTAACGTTTCCATTCGGGTCTAATTTGGTTTTGAAGATCCATTTGCAAGCTACAGGTTTGGATTCTTCAAGAATTTCAACCAAGTCCCAAACGTCATTATGCTATATGGAATTAAGCTCTCAAATTATGGCTTCATTCCACTACTAAGTGGCCCGATCGCTATTAATGGCTTCTTAATAAGAGGTAGGATCAGTAAGCTTTCCAATGTCCTCAACTTCAGTCAAATAAGTTATGAAATCATCAAAGTTATGGCCCTGCATGACCTAGATGATCTTCTGAGTTGATTTTCAGGTTCAGTAAGGAAGATGTTTTAGCATTAGTAGTAAGATGCTTTGCTTTAGCATTATTAATAAGATGCTTTATCATTAGTAGTATCCTAATTAGGACGGTTAGGATTCTGATAGAGAAGGTGGATCAGTGATGTTAGGAGCAGCGTTGGGTACAAGAGGAGTTATCGGAGGAGTAATAATAACCGACGAGTGGTTCCCCCCGCTTCTTGTACTTAATGCAAATCCAAGTTATGATTTGTCGTGCTCCCACTGATCTCTTAGTTCTCGAGAAACGTGGCATGATGCGTGTCTATAATGCTAGTAGTGTAGGAAAGACAGTAAAACTAATAACCGATAAAGAAACATGTAAGGGATTTAGGATCCAGTTTCTTTTAGTTAGGGTTATAGAGTTATGCTTCGACAGAACAACCTCATTCTTTCCTATATTTTAGACTCAATTTCCTTTCTATCCAGGAGTCTTAGGGACATATTCTGATGGAATTCTTATTGAGTATATGAAAAGCTGTTTTAAGGCCTCAGTCCAAAGGAAAATAGGTAAGTTAGTGTTGGCAAGCATACTTTTCACCATGTCCATTAAGGTTCTATTTCTCCTTTTAGCAACATCATATCGTTGAGGAGAACCTGCATGGTGTATTGGTTTATTATGCCATGTTCCTTTCAAAAGTTATGGAAAAGACCATGAGCTTGACCAATATCAGTATGTCTAGCATAATGCTTACCTCCTCTATCTGACCTCACAACTTTTAAAGATTACGATCAAGTTGGTTTAAAACCAAAGGTTTAAGATCAATAAAAGTCTCTAAGGATTCAGATCAGATATAGGTGCATATGGTGAATAATCGTTAATGAATGTAATAAATGACGCATGTCCTGAAATGGATGCGGGATAGGGGCCACTTAATATCAGAGTGGATTATTTCCAACAAGTTGGAACTTCTAGTGGCTCCTTTCTTATTCCCTATAGCCATTTCGCCTTAGAGGCATTAAATACATGTTTCAAAATCACTAAAGTCAAGAGAATGTAATATTCCATCCTATATGAGTCATATCATGCGAACTCGTGAGATGTGGCCAAAAATGTTTATGCCACACCATGAAGGAATTCTCTTAATTAGTTAGGTGATTTTGTCTTTGTTTTAGTTATGTCATCAATATTAGGAGACAACAAAGACTGTGACAAATTATGATCTAGTTCTAACTTAAACAACAATCCATTCAAGAAACTAGGACCACGTAATGCATTATTATGAGTAATGGCAATCTCGTCGCAACCATGAATTATTACATAACCTTCAAGGTCTAGACTAGAAAGATAGATACAAGGTTCCGAGAAGTTCCCGGTACACATAAGGTATCTACTAGTCTAATACACTTTCGAATGTTTATATGTAAATCATAAGTCTTCATGGTTTCGACATATAAGAGATCAACCCTTCCAACTCTAAGTTTTCTCTGGTCATTTGATAGCTTCTGGATTGTATGGAATCCTTGTATTGATTTAATCACATGAACCATAGAACCAGAATCACTCACACATGTATTAATAAGAACATTAGACGTAAAAGAATCAAATATTACAGGAAATAAGTTACCTTTCTTAGCTAGCTACTCCTTGATTTTAGGGCAATCTGCACAATCAGAATTTGCAGTTAGGATTGCTCGTCAAGAACTTAAAGCTAGAGGCAGCAGCACCATGATTATCCTTTTGAACTTAACTTGCAGTCTTATTACTGTTATATCTTTCCTCTTAATGGAATTAGCAGTGGTAGTAAAGTGAACAACTTTAGGTTGGCCCAACTTAAGGCGACCATTTTCTTGCACACACATTGCGATTAGTTCACTCATCGACCATTAATCCTTCATAGCGCTATAGTTAATTTTGAAGGAGTCGAAATGAGCAGGCAATGAGGTCATTAATTATAAATGCACAAGAAAACTATCAAAGACTTCCAATTTAGGACTCTTAAGCTTATGAGTCATGTCAGTCATCTTCATTATGTGTTCACAAATACTGCTATTTCCTTTGTATTTAAGCTACTTGCATACACTTTATACATTCCCTCGGATACTATGATTGATGAAGTTCCTGACCATCATTAGTGACAAGTGATTCGCCGTATCCCACTTTCTTAAAATTCGCTTTCTGATCTGCGGAAGAGTTAGCAGTAATAGCAGTGGGTTCATTATGGCGAATGACATAATCAAGGTCTAGCATCTTCAGAGTTAGAGGTAATTAATCCTTTTATAAAGCAAAGTTTACATCAATAAGTGGCTCAATGCCTAAGTTAGGTACTACAGTGGAAATAAAGAGGATATTAATTTATGATACAAGCAATAGAAGATTATAATAGTAATGCCTAAAATAAGTAGGCCTAATAGTAATGAAGTTATAGTGACATGATTAGCTTTCTAAGGCAAACTAAGTAATATCTATTAAAGTAATGGAACTAAAGTAATACCTAAAATAAGTAGGCCTAATAATAATGTTCCTCATAATGACATAATTAGATATCTAAGGCAGACTAAGTAATGTCTCTAAACATAATGGAACTAAAGTAGTGCCAAAATACATAAGGGCTAATAATAATGTTCCTTATAGTAACATAATTAGATATCTAAGGCTTATTAAGTAATGTCTCTAAAAGTAATGAGACTAAGACCATTATACTAATGAAGCTAGTGATAAGTAAACCTATTGTAAACACCAAAACAATAAGTTAACATAAGGCTCTACTTAGAATTTACATCACCTTTGGGCAGAAGTAACTAATATCTAAGTACACATGAGCATTAGGGTCATGCAGCACAACGCTTATCTTTTGACCTTTGGGCACAAAATTAAGAATCGTGTATATTATGCATGAAAATGTTCCTTTTAGCACACAAAATATATTAAATCACCTTTGGGCAGAATCAATATACTTAGTGTTCATTATGTAAAAGGAAAAGAACGAAAGCACCATGAGAATCACATTTGACCTTTGGGCACAAATGATAAAACCATGTACATTAGTGCGAAGCCCCCAAACATTACGGGGGTCCGGGGGCAGCGCCCCTGGAAGCGGGGTCCAAGGGGCAGAGCCCCTGGCACGACCAAAATTTTTTACCTTTAAAGTGCTATGGTAAAATGTCTTAGAAAAAATTATTTTCGAAAAATAAGAGACAAATTTAGCCACAAAATTATAAGGTAAAATAGTAAGCACGAGTTCATTCATCAGCTAAAATCATCTTTAGTATAACACGAACTTAAGTTATAACTCGTGAGTAAGTAAGCACGAAGATGACAGTAAGTTCGTGATGATGTAAGCACGAAAACATCCTTAAGTCGTGATGACGTCAGCACGAGGATGTGTGAAGTTCGTGATGATGTCAGCGCGAAGTTGTCATAAGCTCGTGATGACGTAAGCATGAGGTTGTCAGTAATTCGTGTATGAAATTAAGCTGAAGTTCGTGATGACGTAAGCGCGAACTCATGATGACGTAAGCGCGAAGATGAGCAGAAACCGTGATGACGTCAGCACGTAGTGGTAATGACTTCGTGATGATGTCAGCACGAAGTCGTGGTGACGTCAGCACGAGTTTTGTAATTCTGCTGATTTTTAGTTCGCGAAAAACATCAAATTCGAACCAAATCATGATTGATCGTTTATAACACGGCTCTGATACCACATGTTGGAATAAACATGATTCGATTCGAGTGAAAATACTCACCAATCGTCCTGTGGAACCTGTAAGAGCATAAAGCATAATTGCTATTGATTTCGGGTTCCCAAAACAAGGTGATTGATTAATAATGGGATGAGTAATTCGGCTGTGGCTTGATGCACGAATTGGAGAGGAGAAAACACACGAATTTAAGGGTGAATTATGTGTGTGGATTAACCTAAACTTAGGGTTAATTACTCTCTATTTATAATGAAAGTAATTACACATTCAACCCCTTTGGTGTTTAATGTGTGTACCATTAGTCCTCTTAGTTACAATCACCTAATGGAAAACCCTATACTACGTCTCTAAGAGTAAATACGCCCATCATATATTTACTTAGACATAGGGATTTCATTATCGTCAATTATCATATCAGGAATGATAAACGATCAGTGACGGTCACACTAACGTGGTTCCAACATGTCGCACGTCAAAAATGGAGCCTTGTAGCTCAAGTTATGACCATTTAAGTGAAGACCTCCTTATTACCCATCTAGACCCTCCAAATACATTAGTGATTGTTCTTCTACACTTGAGCCTACATTAAAGTAGATCACATTGATCACCCTCTTGAAGCTTAAGCTATATGAGGGAAAGCTAGTTTATACTTTTGTCATTGATGCTTTTAAAAAAAAATGATTTTTAAAACTTGTATTGACAACAATTACATATGTTTAATCAAACTTGTATCGTAAATGTCACTATATAAGAATTCAATAGGCAATGGCAGATCCTTTTTCTATAGAAAAAAAACTGAGTCATGCCTTTATCTAAAGCACATTGCTCACCTTCATGAAGTTCGATCATATTGCTCACCGTGTTGAAGTTTCACATTGCTCGCTCTCTTGAGAGTCAATTTAAAATTTTCAAATTAAATTGACGTTAAGTCATGTGGTTAATGAAATTCATGGCTATTTTTATTTTCCACAATTCTTAAATTACAGATTAAAAAATGTCAATATTTATATGACTATTACAATTATAGTTATTTATAACCTAAGTTTTATTATTATATATGTGTATAGGTATTTACATGTTTTTAGAAAAATAAATAATTATACAGATTCAGATATTCAGATTTACTTACAAACAGGGAAACAAACTAGGCCGGTCAATGAAAATGGTTAAGTCACCACTTTGTTCTAAGGGATTAATCACTCGATTACCAACGTATTTTTTTACTTGTACATGGTTGTCCATTAGACTTTTTTATTGATGTGTATTCTCCACAAACTTGTAAAATTTGTACATGGTTGCGTAACGTGTGACCTGTTACCTTATTTCTTGGTGACGTGTCACTGAGCTGTTATTGACATGGAATTTTATTTAAGCTGACATGGATATATTAGATATATTATGATACGGCAAAAACATAATTTCACTAAATCAAAGATAACCAATCATGGTCATCTCCATATCCTTTGTCTGAGTTCATTCATGTTTATCTCCCGTAATATCACAAAGTGGTAGTAGGAGAAAACCAAAATATTGAGTAACGTAGATATCCAATGATTAAATCAAAGTGGGTTTATGAAGATTGGTTATTTCTTTCTCAGTTATTTTCTTTCTTTCAAAAGTGAAAAGTACGTTAGGTGATCCAGTGATTAATCCCTTGTTTTAATGTGTCACCAAAAAACACCAAAAGTACTATAATGTCACAAGACATTTGTTACCAAAAATGTCATCGATAATAAGAGTAGAAAAGGTAAAAAAGTGGAGTCAATGTAAAAAAGTAGGGTCATGTATAAAAACGAGTAATTTTCTATATAAAACAAGGTTTTTTACCCGCACGTTGCGCGGTTGTTAAATTAATTGATTTTTTAAAGTTTGTAATATTGATATTGATAATCAACAAAATTAGTTTAGTTAGCATAATTATAATGTGTTGTTTATTTTACAACCGAAAGCTTTACAATGATGCGTTACTATAATAAAGTTGAAACTGCAGGGTAAGTCATAAAAATATTACATTTAGAAGCAACCTCTCACGCGTAAACCCAATAATCGAATCAAATTATAAGAAACAAAAGCTCGGTTAGAAAAAAATAAATTTGAAAAATGTATCTGATTAAACGTTATCTAAAACCGGATTAGATGGCCATAGCTAATCAATTATGAAAAGTAAAAAAAGTATGTAACACATGAAAAATCAATTACCTTTTATGTTGTAAGTGAACACGAAGAACATCAACAAAATAGAGAGAAAAACTACTTTAAACAATTTTTTATGATGTATACATATGAAATTAAACTATAAAAATTATAATAATAGTATCACTAATTAATAAAAGAATGAAATATACAAAACATACGATTGAGCAACAATGCAATGTAATTATGAATATAGTTGATATGAATATAAATATTCTTCTTAAATGTATTTTTTCTTAATACGTGATTCTATATAAAACTAGTGCTCAGGCCCGTCCAATGGACGGGTGGTCTCAAAATATATTAATCAAAGTTAAAAAATTGGAATTCAATTGTATTATATAGATACCAAATAAAATTAAAATACCTAAAAATCAAACATAAAACGATTCAAAGTATGAACTATTCACAACCTAATCAATACGAAAGCTAAAGAAAAAACATATGAAAAATAATTCCATATAAATATTGATTCTAGTTTACCCTCTTTTTTTCCAACTTTAGTTATATTCTAAAAGTATACAGTATATAATTTGAAAAATACATACCAATTCATCAACAAAGACCATCTCGAACGTTTTGATTTTCTTCGGGTTGTTCCACTCCGGAACAGTCCATACATGCACAACACGGAGTCGTAAATGATGGTTAACATGTGTTGGTTTAAGCTCTTCAAGATGAACTAATGTGGTTTTATTTTTTGTTGTTGAAGAAGAAGCCATAACGAACCTATAATGGACAACAAACTAAATTAAAAGAAATAAACATAAGAATTAAATGTTAAATCATAATAATAATAATGATTAATATGAAGAAATTATATAAATTAAAAAAACCATGCTAGTCGAACAAATTACTAATAAAAAAATAAAATTAATAATAATAGCAATATATATGCTTGTAAAACAAAGGAATCTCAATCAAAATCTTTTCTGTTCGAGACTTCAATTTAATCTTCGGACTAATGGAGAATTATACGCTTTTCTCTTCAATTCAATCTAACGTAGGTCTTTTATATATATATATATATATAAATTTTATTTGAATTTATATTATATATATATATATATATATATATAGATAAATAATAATAATAATAATAAAGTTTTTTTTATTATAAGGTCAAAGGTCGGTCATATTGATAAATAATATTAAAAAAATAGAGGATTAATGAGGAGGGAGGATTAGGCTCAAAGAGGGGGATTATGGGTGCCAAGTGTACCCCCAACCCCCTCTTTTAGTTATATTATAATTAGATAGTTTTTTTATTTTATTTATTAATATGTAGTTGAAATTAATTGGGCTTAAAATTTTGCTGCTAAATCATTTTAGATTTATCTAATTTTATGTATATAAATGAACTAGTGCTCAGGCCCGTCCAATGGACGAGTAGTCTCAAAATATATTAATCAAAGCTAAAAAAATTGGAATTCAAGTATATTAAATAGAAGTTGCATTGCGTACGAAGATCAAGTACTAATTCTTGATGGGTAAGTTTCTGCTTCATAAATCTCTATATATATTCTTAGTAAATTGATTCTTGATGACAACTTTTGATGTTCTTTTAGTCAAAGCTAATTCAAGAGTGTTTTTCTTATGCAACGAAAAGCTAGTGACCAAACAGTAATTTCTTTTGGTTTCCATCAAATATAGACGAATTAAAAATTTACACAGTAACGGTATGATTCGAGCAACCATCAATATGACCAATATCACAACTTAATCAATACGAAAGCTAAAGAAGGAACATATGAAAATTAACTCCATATAAATATTGATTCCAGTTTACTTTTTTCCCCCAACTTTAGTTAAATAAAAAGAAAAAGAAAAAGTGTAGATATATAATTTGAAAAATACATACCAATTCATCAACAAAGACCATCTCGAACGTTTTGATTTTCTTCGGGTTGTTCCACTCCGAAATAGTCCATACATGCACAACACGGAGTCGTAGATGATGGTTAACATGTGTTGGCTTAAGATCTCCAAGATGAACTAATGTGATCTTATTTTTTGTTGTTGAAGAAGAAGACATAATAAACCTATAATGGACAACAAATTAAATTAAAAGAGATTTTAATAACAATAACATAAGAATTCAATGTTAAATAATAATAATAATGATTAAATATGAACAAAGTATAAAAATAAAAAAAACCTTTTTAGTAGTCGATCGTAAGTTTTTTTTTTGGTCGTGGGTATTTTTTTTGGTTGAGAATATGTGATGATTTTTTCTAGGTGGTATATAAATAGATAATTATAATGATAAAGATTTTTTTTTAAAGGTCTGCCATTTATTAAATAAATATTAAAAAATAGAGGATTAATAAGGAGGGAGTATTAGGCTAAAGGAGGAGGATTAGGGGTGCCAAGTGTACCCCCAACCTCCTCTTTTAGTTATATTATAGATATTGTCAAAAAATATGAGATGCAATTAGGATGACAATGCTTAAGGATAGCTTTAAATAAAAGAGAATGGCTTAAAATGCTTGGATAACTACTATTTTATTAAAGATATAGATCTAATTTTTTTTCTATTGATGTAATTATTTTTAATTAGTGTTTTCTCAATTGATATTTTTTTATAAAATAAACAAAAGCTAATATATAATTATACTAGTACTAATACCCGTGCATGTTACACGGTTGACTAATAATTATTTATATTATATTTAGTTTTATTTATAACAAATTTTAAATCTATTTATAATAGACGTTTATTTCATGAACAATAACACAACATCATCAAATAAGTAATAAAAATGGTGTGATAGTATTCAAAATATCATCATATATCAATCATAATAACACATAAAAGATTAAATAAATATAAAAGAAGATGCTCCATAAAGAGCCTATACAATGGAAAAAATATTAAATTATATGATTTTTATAAGTAAAACAATAGGAGGAAAAACTTATCCCTGCAATAATATTTGCAAAAATAAAAAGCAGCAGATAAAAGTATTATTTTCTATTTTTGTTGAATTAAAGAAAATAAATAATAAACTTATCAATCAAATGGTGGATATTAATTACCTCAAAACATACGTAAATTCTCCCTTTCTCCAAAACATGCTACTGGGCTCAAGCCGACTTTTCCTAAACAATTCGTGCTATGTTATAAAAAATAAGATTACATGTCTTGTATTTATATTTATACACCAATAGATAAGGTTGATTAAACTATATCGATTAGGAATCGAAGTTAAATATTTAGAATATATAATTTCATCAATAAATATATTCTAAATAGGTAGACAATAATATATTAATTATTAAGTATGAGTATTTTATAATTATAAGGTAACTATAAATCAAGAATTTAAAAAAGAATATGTGTCGTTCAAAGATTAAACCAAGTGTTTATAAAAAAAACATCAATCATATTTTAGTTTATTAGTAGATAAAAAACATCATGTAATATGTCCTAAAACCAATATCTATATTTATTTAAGATGTAATCATTTAATTGTTTTCTTTTTAAGTTGCAAAAGAAGACGTTATATAAGCATTTAGGGTGCTCCAACAATGCTAAGCAACCATTAAAACCATCTATAAAAATAAAACGCATCATCTATACTTATGTGATTTTACACAATATGATCCTCGAGGACAACGATCGGTCAATGTGTGAAGTTGAAGAAGACTATTTGGCTCATTCAATCCCAAAACGTTTGTAGAATGAAAGGGTTTCAACACAACAACGTATAGATGGGAAATTACATGATAATTCGCAAAGTTTTAAGCAAACACAGGGTTGTGATCATACGGAACCCACAAATAGTGTGGAAACCAAGGGCTCAATCTCAGCCCTTGGATGAAAACTGATCAATGCTCCAGATTTAAAAGGGAAAATACATGGATAGGGGTTAGAAGGTAATTTCACACCTCAACTATATAATACCCAAAAAAAATATCCCAAACACATACAGACGCTATCAACAAAATCAAACCGTGATTAGCTCTGGCGATTGATAAACAAAATCACACCGCAATTAGCTCCGACGATGAGCGACCAAAATTGCTCCGGCGATTAGCTCCACCGCGATCAAATCCATGAGATTAGCTCCACCGAGAAATCGAAACACATGTGATTAGCTCCAGCAAAATCGAAACAAAGGCGATTAGATCCGACGAATCTTCAATCCGGCGAAATCAATTCAAAAGCTCCGGCGAGATCAAATCGTAACCTAAGGCGAACTAAATCCTGAATTCCGGCGAGAGAAACTCTGACAGTCGATAAACCTACAAAATTAAAAGAAATTCTCCGGCGAAAAACTCCGTCGAAGCAACTTAAAAAACTCTCCGGCGAAGCAAAACTTATGGACGAGGAAGAGATTATTGAAGATGAAGAAGGCATATTTGCGGATGAAGAAAAATATTATAGGTACGTACCGAATCATCTTTGATTGTTCATTGGTATATACGTGTTGAGTTGAAAATAACCTAATTAGAAAATCATGTTTGATTGTGAATTAGCATATATATTCTTGCTACGGACCAATCATGATTGATTATACATTGGCTTTTATGTGTTTTTCTGAAAATAACTTAATTTGCAAATCATGTTTGATTATAAAATTGGCATATATAACCTTGGTACATACCCAATCGTGATTGATTGTACATTGGCATATATGTGTTGTTCTGAAAATGTCATTGCTTATCCAATCATGTATGATTGTAAATTGGAATATACTCATAATTAAATAATTGAAACAATCAAAGATAGAAGAAATCATGTTATACCAATAAATTGCAAATAATCCGGTAGCAACAATGATTGTAATCCAAGGCTTCAAGGATAACCCTATCAACTTGTTTGCTTCAAGATGCTAAGAACTATAAGTTATGCTAAGAAAAATCTCTCCAAAATTCGTCCATAAAACTGAACCCTAATCAGGTATTTATATAAAAACGCATGTAACGGCCGTTACAGGGCCTAACGCCCGTTACACGGCTACAGTTACATGCCCTAATCATTAATTGGCATTAATTATGAAATTCGTCCCTAACGGCCGTTAGACTTATAACGGGCATTACATCACTGAAGGATTTGTCACAGCAGTTACTCCACCCGTTACAGGAAGAAACATGTAACGGGTGTTACATGTCTAACGGGCGTTATGTCCTTCAGTTTTTGTGACGGCAATTAGGTCACCCGTTATATGAAGAAACATGTAACGGGTGTTACATTCCTAACGGGCGTTACATGCTCTTGGACCAGTTTCCTTTGTCTTCTAAACGATTCCAACTGCATCCTTCTCTCGTTTCTTCCATAAATCATCAAAATCAACCAATTCATCCGTATAATCATTCTCCAACCTGAAAACACTCACCACTAAGCATCGAAAGTTGGATATAAAACTATAAAAATTACGAATAATTGGTTCTAAAATCATGTGGGAAATGGTATAAAATACGACACATCAAGGCACAAACAGTGTAACCACATCCTTGTGAACCATCATATAAGATTATTAGAGATGAAAAAACAGGCTTGTTGAGTAACTAGTTCATATAAAGATAGATACTCATTGTGCAAGTAAAAGTGGACCAGGCTCGGATGACCCATGACAGTCTGTCCTAACAAAAGAATGTTTCTTATAGATAATTAGTGTGTCAAAACCAATTACTAAAAATATATTTGCGTAATGATCTAACCTATAATTAAAAAGCAACCTTCAGCTCGTTTCTCAATCTATTTTTTTTACCCAGTTGACACATTAGAAATAGAACATAACCACAATCGAGCCATTGATAAGTAAACGGGCAAAACTGACACCTCTACAAAGGTTCATATAGCAAACAAAGGAAAAGCGTACACATTCATGACATGTTTTTATGAATCACACTAGAACCAATAATTTCTTCTTTCTTTTCAGTTTGGATAAACTGAAATTACGAGTTGATCATATATGAAATCCGTCCTCATAACGATACATAGAAAACGATTCATATCATACTACGTTACTGAAATTTCTATTTACTATCCTAACATCAGAACTGACTAAATTTGCCAATAACATGGGCATTCGCATTAAATTACTAACATTTTTGCCAGTCAAAAATTTAATGTTAGTAATTTATATATAAAAATTGTTCCTCAACATAGATCAATTGATGAATTTCACGGCGCAAAGTACCGCCAGTCAATCATAAACATGGAATCCATATATACAATCAAGTTTGATAGACTAAACAATCATGTATGATTAAGCATGAAAAGTACATCTATTGATGAAAATCATGGCGCAAAGCACCGGTAGTCAAACATAAACATAGAATCCATATACAATCAAGTTTGATAGAGCAAGGAATTTTATTTTAAAAACAAAACATAGTATACATGTATACAAATCATGTTTCATCCACTAAGCAGGTTTATTATTAACACAAAAAATTGACCACATATATACAATCATGTATGATTTAGCATGAAACGTACATCTATTGATGAAAATCACGACGCAAATAAAATCGCCAACAGTTAATCATAAACATAATCATAAACATAGTCTCCACATATACAATCAAGTTTGATAGACTAAGCAGAATTATTATTACCACAAAAAATAAACTCCATATATACAATCATGTATGATTGATGCAGGCAAAAAACAAAACCCTAACTGTTCCTCTAAGCATTGAACGTACATCTACAAAAAATGTTTATCATCCAAATTTAGCTGTTCATCAAATTTAAAAATCAAACAAAACCCTAAAAATACAAAAAAAAACCTAAAAAATTAAAACACATAAAAACTAACAATAAAAAAGGAAATAAACGAATAAAATGATAAACTTACGAGGATCGGTCGGCGAAAAACTCCGCACAACCTGGTAGTCGTTGCCGACAAGCTGTTTCTCTTTCCTTGAATAGGTAGTGTTCATCGCCTTCGACATTATCACCTGTCAGTATAGGAAAAGTGATTATCTCGAAATTTGGCCGGAAAAACCTAGGGTTTTGACTTTTGAGAGAGAGTGAGAGGGAGAGAGAGAGAGAGACAGAGAGAGACGACGGTGATTGGAGAGTGAAGATTCGCCGGCGGTCTGAGAGCGATTAGAGAGAGAGAAATGACGGTTTGGTGATGAGAGTGTGTTACTGTGTTTGAATGAGAGGGAGTAAAGAAGCGTACAGTGGAAGTAGAGAAAGAGCAGGAGGGGTAAAAAGACCATAATACCACTCCGTGTTGTTTTTTAAGTTTATAAAAATTAACAGTCGGATCTAATATCAGCCATTGATTTTATGAAATGGAAGGCTAGGATTTGGCCGTTAGTTTCCAAGGAAAATCTTGGATGCAAATGAACAATAATGGAACCTCCTAAAAAACTAATGTAACTATTTTTTTATATCAATGTATTTATTTTTAAATGTAATGCAATGTTTTTTCTTAATGAATGTGTCGTTTGATTTTACTATATTGTCCATTACACTTAAACTATATCATATCATCACATCTATGATTTATCAAAATTATTCTTAATGAAATATGTTACAATATATATCCTTTAAACTTTTAAAATAATTACACTATTTCTTTTACATCAATTACTTTTACATTAATGGTCAAACTATTATTGTCGCCACCATCACCGCCTCCGCCACCACCACTTGTCGCCGCCGCCACCACCGCCTCCAAATTTAGATGTTCATCAAATTTAAAAATCAAACAAAACCCTAAAAATACAAAAAAAAACCTAAAAAATTAAAACACATAAAAACTAACAATAAAAAAGGAAATAAACGAATAAAATGATAAACTTAAGGAAAAAAAAAAAAAAAAAAAAAAAAAAAAAAAAAAAAAAAAAAAAAAAAAAAAAAAAAAAAAAAAAAAAAAAAAAAAAAAAAAAAAAAAAAAAAAAAAAAAAAAAAAAAAAAAAAAAAAAAAAAAAAAAAAAAAAAAAAAAAAAAAAAAAAAAAAAAAAAAAAAAAAAAAAAAAAAAAAAAAAAAAAAAAAAAAAAAAAAAAAAAAAAAAAAAAAAAAAAAAAAAAAAAAAAAAAAAAAAAAAAAAAAAAAAAAAAAAAAAAAAAAAAAAAAAAAAAAAAAAAAAAAAAAAAAAAAAAAAAAAAAAAAAAAAAAAAAAAAAAAAAAAAAAAAAAAAAAAAAAAAAAAAAAAAAAAAAAAAAAAAAAAAAAAAAAAAAAAAAAAAAAAAAAAAAAAAAAAAAAAAAAAAAAAAAAAAAAAAAAAAAAAAAAAAAAAAAAAAAAAAAAAAAAAAAAAAAAAAAAAAAAAAAAAAAAAAAAAAAAAAAAAAAAAAAAAAAAAAAAAAAAAAAAAAAAAAAAAAAAAAAAAAAAAAAAAAAAAAAAAAAAAAAAAAAAAAAAAAAAAAAAAAAAAAAAAAAAAAAAAAAAAAAAAAAAAAAAAAAAAAAAAAAAAAAAAAAAAAAAAAAAAAAAAAAAAAAAAAAAAAAAAAAAAAAAAAAAAAAAAAAAAAAAAAAAAAAAAAAAAAAAAAAAAAAAAAAAAAAAAAAAAAAAAAAAAAAAAAAAAAAAAAAAAAAAAAAAAAAAAAAAAAAAAAAAAAAAAAAAAAAAAAAAAAAAAAAAAAAAAAAAAAAAAAAAAAAAAAAAAAAAAAAAAAAAAAAAAAAAAAAAAAAAAAAAAAAAAAAAAAAAAAAAAAAAAAAAAAAAAAAAAAAAAAAAAAAAAAAAAAAAAAAAAAAAAAAAAAAAAAAAAAAAAAAAAAAAAAAAAAAAAAAAAAAAAAAAAAAAAAAAAAAAAAAAAAAAAAAAAAAAAAAAAAAAAAAAAAAAAAAAAAAAAAAAAAAAAAAAAAAAAAAAAAAAAAAAAAAAAAAAAAAAAAAAAAAAAAAAAAAAAAAAAAAAAAAAAAAAAAAAAAAAAAAAAAAAAAAAAAAAAAAAAAAAAAAAAAAAAAAAAAAAAAAAAAAAAAAAAAAAAAAAAAAAAAAAAAAAAAAAAAAAAAAAAAAAAAAAAAAAAAAAAAAAAAAAAAAAAAAAAAAAAAAAAAAAAAAAAAAAAAAAAAAAAAAAAAAAAAAAAAAAAAAAAAAAAAAAAAAAAAAAAAAAAAAAAAAAAAAAAAAAAAAAAAAAAAAAAAAAAAAAAAAAAAAAAAAAAAAAAAAAAAAAAAAAAAAAAAAAAAAAAAAAAAAAAAAAAAAAAAAAAAAAAAAAAAAAAAAAAAAAAAAAAAAAAAAAAAAAAAAAAAAAAAAAAAAAAAAAAAAAAAAAAAAAAAAAAAAAAAAAAAAAAAAAAAAAAAAAAAAAAAAAAAAAAAAAAAAAAAAAAAAAAAAAAAAAAAAAAAAAAAAAAAAAAAAAAAAAAAAAAAAAAAAAAAAAAAAAAAAAAAAAAAAAAAAAAAAAAAAAAAAAAAAAAAAAAAAAAAAAAAAAAAAAAAAAAAAAAAAAAAAAAAAAAAAAAAAAAAAAAAAAAAAAAAAAAAAAAAAAAAAAAAAAAAAAAAAAAAAAAAAAAAAAAAAAAAAAAAAAAAAAAAAAAAAAATAGATGATGATAATGATCACCTTTCAAGAAATAATTTCATAACATATCCTCTTGGTATCATACCAAAAAAACCAAGAAAAGTTATACAGTTTAAGGCCTTGTCTAATTTGAATTATGATGTTAACTTACCAAAAGATGGATTTGTGGGTATACAAAAGAATGCAATGGAAGCATTTTTAGTAGGGAAGAAGTATTGGGGAGAACTTGAAACGGGTAAATTTCGTTTACAGTCGCCGCCGCCACCACCGCCTCCGCCACCACCACTTGTCGCCGCCGCCACCACCACTTGTCGCCGCCACCATCACCGCCTCCGCCACCACCACTTGTCGCCGCCGCCACCACCGCCTCCGCCACCACCACTTGTCGCCGCCGCCACCACCGCCTCCGCCACCACCACTTGTCGCCGCCGCCACCACCGCCACCGCCACCACCACTTGTCGCCGCCGCCACCACCGCCACCGCCACCACCGTCTGTCGTTGCCGCCGCCAACATCATCACCACTAGCCGTCGCTGTCACCGACACCACATCGCGTCAATACTACCCATTACTGCCACCATCATATTGGCATTGTTAGCACCATTACTGTCGCATTGCGTAGGCATACATCGACTAATAAAATTAATCAAATATGTGACGAAGAAATAAAGAAGAGATGCTATTGTTAATAATGTGTTGACAAATAAAGATTGACAATGTGGCTCGGGCGGTTCGGTGTCACAACCTCTTCATTCTCTCTCTTTCTTTCTGCATGTTGATAAATATGCTATTAGTCTTTCAAAATTCTGATTTATAGTTTATTTCATTCATATACTTTTAACGAAAATGAAGATGAAAAGAAATTGTGATAGTAAATTAGAGTGGTTTGTGTCACTAAAAAAAGTTCAAATCCTAACAATTGTGGGGTTTGTGTATATGATTATATTTAGTTTTGTAATTCCTTTTTTGTTCAAATCACTTAGTCAAATAGATGATGATAATGATCACCTTTCAAGAAATAATTTCATAACATATCCTCTTGGTATCATACCAAAAAAACCAAGAAAAGTTATACAGTTTAAGGCCTTGTCTAATTTGAATTATGATGTTAACTTACCAAAAGATGGATTTGTGGGTATACAAAAGAATGCAATGGAAGCATTTTTAGTAGGGAAGAAGTATTGGGGAGAACTTGAAACGGGTAAATTTCGTTTACAGTCGAAAAACGATACCAAAGAGACTTGTCCGAATTCGGTTATGTTATCGGGGTCTTTGTTTGTTAAACAGGGGAGTGTTTTTGTGTTACCATGTGGCATGACATTAGGATCACATGTAACTATAGTTGGAACACCTAGAAAGGGTCATTTTGAGGATAATCCAAAGATTTCGTTGTTGAAACCGGGTCAGAATTTGATGGTTTCGCAGTTTATGATGGATTTACAGGGTTTGAAAACGGTCAATGGGGAGGACCCACCAAGGGTTTTGCATTTTAATCCTAGGTTGAAAGGGGATTGGAGTGGGAAACCAGTTATCGAAATGAATACGTGTTATAGGATGCAATGGGGACTTGCTCATAGATGTGAAGGATGGAAGTCTAGAGTTGATGAAGAAACTGGTAAGTCAGTCAATGTCCAAATCATAGTCATTTGAATTTTAGTTTTTCAAATTGTTACTAGCTTTTGAATGAATTTAGTGGCATAATTATATTGAATTTTGCATATAGTTTGCTGCGTATGAATTAAATTTGGATCTTTGTCCTATTGTTAGTAAACTTTTAACCTTAAGATTAGTATCTTGTGTGCTTGAGCCTTGTGGTATCGAGATTATTCACTAACCAAGAGGTTGTGGGTTTAAGTCCCAATCATAACATATGTGTGAATTAAGTCGAAATATGGATAAAATGTGTAAATTAGTTGCATTTCAGAAAGGAAAAAAAAAGAAGAGAGACTAATGTTGTGCTATTTTATAGTTGATGGTTTGGTGAAATGTGAGACATGGATGCGTGATGATGATAATACCTCCGAGGAATTTAAATCGAGCTGGTGGCTAAACAAGATGATTGGGAGAACAAAAGTGAGATATGATGGGCCGTTTCCATTTGTAGAAGGGAAACTATTTGTGCTTACTCTAAGTTCAGGCTTTGAGGGTTATCATGTCAATGTTGATGGTAGTAGACACATAACTTCATTCCCATATCGAACTGTGAGTTCTTACATCCTTGGCAGCTATTAGAGCTAAAAGCATTTTTATTTTGTGTGAAGATGTAAACTTTAGGAAATTCGGAGCCATTTACTTATGAAAGTGTTGTTTGGGTTACTCTAAATCTCAATCGGGTCTAATTAGTCCACCAACTTGTTGAAAGTTGTGCGAAGTATACCTTTAAGGAATTCAACCTCGGAGCAGTTTTCTTCAAAGATTTGAATTTTCATTGTACAAGACTGTTTTTGTAAAATTGAGCAGCTTTTCCTAAATTTATTTTGACCCGTTACCCCCTCCTCTCATCTTGCGATCTCTATTAAGATGTAGACGAACTAAGATTCTCATTTAATGTTTTTTGTTGATATGTTTATAGGGATTTGCCTTAGAAGATGCCACAGGTCTGTCTTTGAAAGGAGATGTTGATGTCAATGCTATATTTGCTGGTTCATTACCCTCAACACACCCTAGTTTTGATTCCCAAAAGACACTAGAAATGTTGACCAAATGGAAGACACCACCCCTTCCAGATGCACCTATCGATCTGTTTATTGGTGTCCTTTCAGCAGGAAACCATTTTGCTGAGCGAATGGCTATCCGAAAGTCTTGGATGCAATATGATCTTGTTCGTTCATCACGTGTTGTTACTCGTTTCTTTGTAGCACTGGTAAGTCAAAATTGAATTCCACAGAGGCAATTTGACCATCACTTGTGAATGGGTCGATTAGGGTTGTGTTGTATCTTTACATGTCAGATTAAAGATATGCACATTACATGGTTATGGGTCAAAGTGGTCGAACGGGTAAATCAATTTGAACGTCTCCTAAAGCCTTTTCAGTCCATACAACCCTGTAGACCGTTTTATTAATAGATTTATATTGTTATTCTAATAACATTGTTTTTTCCATTCATAACTAAAACATTCTTTTTCTATAAAAAATTTTGGAAAACTTACATAGTGTATTTTCGGCTGTGTTGTATCTCAAACTGGTCAAAAGGATTATACAAAAATCTTAAGCGAACATGTCACTAAATGTCACATGGTGGAATGGGTTGATGTCTTCCGATGTCTAGTTCATATCGTACAACCTTCCTAAATTATTGTGTGCATAGATTTAGTTTATTATTATGATAACCTTTACTCTTCAACAAAGAAAATGACAAAAGACTGTTTGCGGGTCAACCCAACTCACTGGAAATATTTCTACCGGAACCAGGGATGAGCCGTTCTAGCCCAATCACGCCTGACCCGTTACCGAAAACACCCATCTTGCCACCTTTATCTTCAGACTCATGCATTGGATGTCAGCTTAAGTCACTAAATTGATGTCTCAACAGCATGCAAGAAAGGAAGTCAATGCCGAGTTAAAAAGAGAAGCGGATTTCTTTGGTGATATTGTCATTGTACCATACATGGATAATTACGACCTTGTTGTTCTGAAAAGTGTTGCAATATGTGAATTCGGGGTAAGTGGTGACTTGCAAAACAAGGTTCTAGGGACAATGTAGAGGTTGTGTTTTTAAAAAGCCTGGTTCTCATTTTCAGTTGTGTACAATATGGTACAGGTTCGTACAGTGTCTGCTAAGTATATCATGAAGTGTGACGATAACACATTTGTTAGAGTTGATGCGGTTCTTAGTGAAGCAAATAAAATCGATGATGGAAAGAGTCTGTATTTGGGAAATATCAACTACTACCATAAACCCTTGCGATTTGGCAAATGGGCTGTATCATATGAGGTAATCATATACGAACATTTGTTATGACTGTTTGTAAAATAACTGAAATACCTTTTACGGGAAAAAAGAACTTTTTAATATGCAGGAATGGCCGGAGGAAGATTATCCACCTTATGCAAATGGTCCGGGGTATATCCTATCATCGGATATTGCCAAGTTCATTGCTTCTGGGTTTGAGAAGCATACATTGAAGGTCTGAATCCATTCATTCAATTCATTTTGCATCAAGAGAAGTTTGGAACATAGTAAAATACATGCTACTAACAAACTTGACCCACAACAGTTGTTCAAGATGGAAGACGTGAGTATGGGAATGTGGGTAGAACAGTTCAACAAAACGAAACCTGTTGAGTATGTGCACAGTTTGAAGTTTTGCCAGTTTGGCTGTATCCAAGACTACTATACGTCACACTATCAATCACCAAGACAGATGTTGTGCATGTGGAACAAATTACAACTTCATGGACGTATCGAGTGCTGCATTATGAGATGAGACAACATCATCTATTCAATTGGTAGCTTCTGACAATCTTGTGTATAAATGGCTGATCAATAGGAGCTCCTTTGAAGGTTTTTCTTCTCTTCTTATGCTATTTATCCACCCATGTTACAACAACCAAGAGTCAAATAAGAATTGTCATACAGAGTTTATGTAAATCTCTTGTGCAAGAAAAGCTTTTTACACAACAAAGATGTACCTATTACATTTACATCAGACTCAACGAAATGTAGCTAGTTTATAATGGCACGACAATATTCTGAGTGAAAACTTATAGTTTAGAAATTAGTCAGCTTGAATCATCTTGAATGCATCAAATCAAGGGATTTATTTATTAGTATGGATGTTAGTCGACTTGAAAAGTCTCGAATGCGTCAAATCAAAAGATCTAGCAAACTGTAAAACAAACCAGATGGGTCAAAAGTCATCTAATGTCTATAGAGACGTTATCTAATCCACTAAATATATTAGGTAAAATGTCATTTTGAACCAAGATAAGTTGGTCGCTAAAGTACCATCATCAAAAGCGGTAAGTTTCTTCAAAAGCTAAGGCTAAAAAAGGATAAATAATTGACATATCTTCTCAGCATACGTTGGGAATATGTTGCATAAAATTTCACCAACGAAGCATAGCCTTCTAAGTTCTAAGTTTAACAATTATATTTATATATCATACAACCCGCTTCACTAAACCCCTGGCTCGGAAGCTTTTACACATTATCAGTATCATCATCCTTCAATACGGGTCCGTCTTCAAAGCCTGAACCTGGTGCAAGCTCATTCAGATCAAGAAACCCTCTTTTTTGCGCACGACCTTCAATATCATCTTGGACCCGATTGTCTAAATTTATAGGTAGTTCAGGTTTACTGGGTTCTTCCTTTTCCTTCTTTGATAGTTCTTTGATAATGGTCGACCGGTCAACCTCCATCTCTTTATTATCATCATCATTAATATCATCATGGTCATCATTATCATTGTTACTATCAGTAGCATCATTATTATCATCATTGGCAGTGGTATCCTCACTTCCTGTTGAAAAACTGGGGGAATCGCTTGCTTCCATGTATTTATGTGAAACGTTTGGCTTAGCACGCTTATGTATCTCGGGTTCAGACTCTGATAACTCAATTTGTTGGTAATCAATACGGCTGCGAGTGGCCCGTTTACTGCGTCTTAAACCTGTCTGCAAGTCACCAACTGATCTCAGCTTCTTTCCCCTCGTTCGGGCCGACCTCTTAAAACTTGGTGGGGCATCACTATCTTCACTTAAACTCATGAATTCTTCATCTTCAGCATTTTCCTCTTCCAAATGATACTCCTCTTCCTCTTCAGAGGCACTAGACATTTTCTTCCCTTTTCGTTGCTTTATATAATCATCATCGTATACGGCTTCACCAACAATATCATCATCAGTATCCATGTCTGATGCCTCAACGAACTCGCGTGTTGAATACCTTTGAGGCCTCTGTCTCTTCCTGTAGCTATACATAAAACATATTACTATTCAGTCGAAAACTGTAAGCCTACATGTGGCAATTTTGACCCTTCTGGATGGATCAATTTGGGTAAGATTATAAAAAAATAAGTTAACTGAAAAGGAAACATGCCAAATGGGCCAAAAGGGAAATCGCCTGGAGAAATTATTTTTAATGCATAAGATCTTCCTAGTTATTTAATTCATAAGTAAGATTATTAATTTAATTAAATTTAGCTTCATAAGCATAGCCTGTCGGCTAATTATTAATCAGAAACTAAGATTTTGGGACCAAATGTGTTCCTGGTCAACCGAAAACGACCAGCCTGTCGGAAATAAAATATAAGTATACAAGTTCCTAGAGTTAGAAGATCACACTTGCAGCAGGTATTGTAATCTGTCACAACAGGTAATAACTTCTGTTCTTAGTAAAACTTTTGTATAACTAATGATACTATCAATAAACCAATATGGCTTTATTAAATAAAAACATTAGGAAGGGTAAGCAATACACCTTGGTCAAGTTTCATCTCATTTAACCTTTTTAGCCCATTAGATCTGTTTCATTTTTGGTCAATATTCAAGATTTGACCAATTGTTAGTAAAATATGGCACATATTAACCATTGTTCAGAAATGACTAGGGGTTGCCTCAGAAACCCAAGAAAACTTGTAAAAGAAATAGGGAGTACCTTCGATCCAACTGTTCAGATGCATGGTCCTCACCAATTTCATCAAAATTGAGTGAATCTGGTGATGACGGGCTTAGTGAGGTCTGATGAAAACTCTGTGATGGGCCAGCCAATGTACCATTTGTAGAAACGTCGTGATGTCTTAATCCCTCTCTTCTCAACCCAGGTTCTGAGGTTGATTGTGTCCTGCAAAACAGAGAATCGAGAATGTGCCAAAACAAATTTACTTGATAATTCATACAAAAACACAGTGTTGAGAAATTGAAATGGAAATGATAAAGGTAAAAAAATTACTTGATAGCCTCATTGATTGATCGGTCATAATCATCTGCAAAATCATATAAGGCCTCGACATAATAAGAGAATGGAAAAGTTGTACAATACTGACAATAGATGAGCGTTTTAAAGACTAAAAGGATAGTCAAAGAAGAGGTAACAACTTCAAACCATTCAAGTTTCAATGATCTATTAACCACAGTTGTTACTCTTACGAGTCGAGTCACACAATAAAAGTGGCGACTCTGTTAGTGACTTTTAGTTCCTCACGACTCTTAGCTTGGCTTGCGAGTCGAGGTGTGACTCCGTCCGAGTCGAGGAGAGTCTCAAACTCGTTCGAGTTTGGAGAAGAAGAATGATCCACTGATTGTTGAAGTTTCATCATCTATGCATATATTGTCCCAATCACATAATCAACCTTACCGAAAGTGTAGGACACAGGCTTTCTGCCACGCATGGATCGTCCTGGACCAAGTGCATCAATCGCCATGCTATCAAGAAGAAGAGCTTGTCGATGCTGTTTCTTAAGGAGCTTCTCTTTCCTCTGCACCAACAAGAAAAAAAGTTTAGGTGCCATGTCAAGTTTTGGAGCATTTATATACATATACGTTAACGTGAGTTATGTTTATCGTCTGATAGGCCAAATGGGTTAAACTAGAAATTTTAACCATTATGACAAGTAAGCCCAACAGGTTGAAACTATCTAAGGTGAAATCAAATGCATTAAATTTTCTAAATCGCCTTATTACAATAAAAAAACAAGTCTAGATTATATAAGATTATTATAGTTGTGGAGTTTGGTAACCATAAATAACATCATAGTTAAACTAGAAAATGTCTGGGTTAGACAAACCCAATTTAACACACACGATAAATTAATCTGTTTTGACCCGTTTTCTAACCCGCACAATATCGCACTCGTAGCTGCATTTTTAATCTAATAACATTACATATTTATGAGTGGAAGAATAAATGCAACAAAAGAGATCAGTTCAAAAAATGGAGCTAGAAGAGAGACTCTTCATTACCTTATGAACTTTTTCAATCTCTGGTAGCATGTCATTTAAAATTTTCTTCCCAAATGAAGCCTCGGTTCGATTTTTGCTAGAACATAGCTTTTCCTGACAAAAGAAAGCTAAAAACCTTACAATCAAGGATGCAAAGATATAAACATGTGATTCTAGAGAAGTATCTACGATCACAACTACAGATTAGAGCCGGTAATTTGACCTGTTCACTTACAAAATCAGTGGATTCGGTTATCACCAATATCAAACATGTTAAAGAAAAAATTCAACAACAAAGAGAACATGCCAAACAGGCTGAAGTCGCCAAAATGTTATTTTATTGATATAACCTCCTAATTTGCTGTATTCAAATGCTTAGGAATTTAGGATTACTAATTACTATTGTCAGGATAAGGATTTTGGAATATACTGAATGCAGTAATATTATTTTCTGAAGCTTGGAAAAAGGGACAATAAGGGTTGTTAAGTCAATCGTCCCTTCCTGTAATCACACTTATTACATTAATACAACTACAAGTCACCCGACTCACCCATCTAGCGATTTCTGATTGAGATATATCACCAACATTTGAAATACCAACACAAGGAGAAGAAAGGTATTCTGACTTGTAAGATATAGCCTAACAATGCTTAGCAACATAATCTTTTCTCAACAGACTAGAAAAATATAACCCAAGTTGGAGAACTTACTGAAACATCTATAAATTCATCCAAACTAGTAGCAACTGTTTCCCACTGGTAAGATGGAACGGACTGTACAGTTTTCCCCTTCCCTTTCTTTACCTCCACTGATCTGATTTCACGGTATAATCTCTGCCCAATGATTTGATCATCCTCATACCTTCTCAAATAAAATAGAAAACAATTAGGTTAACAGAAATAGAATGAAAAAATGAAGACCATCACATATAATAACAAAGACAATTAGAGGTGGCAAAATGGGTGGATCAGGTAATAGGATGAAATGGATTAGGTATTAACGGCTGGACTGGGTAGGGTCGTTGGGTTCACCCCTCCATTTCATTTGAACAATACAAATTGTTAGTGTATTATATGTGTCTATAGAAACTATATTTAAACACATGTAGTCATATCTAACTTGATCAAATAAAACATTCAGAAGTTAGCCAATGGGGTTGGTGGCCCATTGGTAATCCACCTGCGTTTGAGTCTTGCTCTTATATTTGTGGGAGTGGATTATTAGGAAAGGGGGGGGGGGGGGGGGTTCGGATGTTCTAGGTTGCATCCTAGGCATACGTATAGTTTAGGAGCAGTAGTAGGATAGATTGCCTGTTAAAAAATACATTTAGAAGTTAAAGCCATTCAAATCACATTTTATGTGACCTAAAACCCATTTAACCTGCCCGGCCGGTTTCAACTTTGAGTAAGCCTCAGCCTGTTTCGACTAAATCGCTTGAAAGTTGAGAATAAGGCTCTACTAATATTAAACCAAATCAGAGACCTTTGGATGATTAAGATCAACATGAAACAAGTCAAGAACAAAAATTGTAGTAGTACCAATAAAAAACTCCATGAGAATCGCCACCTGTACGCTCTTTACGAAATGATGAAAGAGGTACACCCTGTTTAATAGAGTCGTCTATATAGCTTTTGATATCTTCTTGCTGCAAAAGATGAACCATAGTCATAATTAATAGACCATATAAAAAAAAAAGATTTGGTTACAATTAGGAAAAAAAGGTACCTCAACACGAATATCACATAACGCTTTCAATATAATCACACGAATGCAAGGATTAAGTGAGTTATAACTTTCGATCTCTGCCCTGAAAGAATAAAAAATGGTAACTAATGATGAAAATGAATACCATATATAATTGATCATAAATGCACCATAAGTTCATAACTTACCCATGTGACGCAACAATAGGCAATTCCCCCTCTGCAACCTGCATTAGGTTTTCAAGAGTAAACTCATTTATTGACACACAACAAAATAAGGTTACAACCTTAATGCAAAGACACTGCAAAAGAAGCTGATAATAAAGTGTACCCAGTGCCACCAATCTTTTAGCTTTCTGCATAGAGCAGTAACCCATGTGTTTCTTCCTAATGCCATCCGTGTAACTGGAGGTATTGCCTAAATAGAAAGTATCAAAACAGGGAATACGCTAATGTTCAATTTCATCTAGACTTTCAAAGTTACAGAATATAACAGACAAGATAACTAAAAGGATATAACAATTAAGAATCATATATACTTATAATTAGAAATTCAATAACAAAATAGATAAATGACCATGAAATAATAAATGAGCGCACAATAGAACTAATGTGATTGTCTGTTAAGTGTGTTTTCATATTGGATAGACATCAAGATTTCACTTTGACATTCAACTTTACTAGTTGACAAGAACTAGTTTAATTTTCCAAAAAAAAAAGGTTGATTTCCACTAAGATGGATAAGATTATGGTGATTTAAACATGGCTAACACTGGCGTTTCTACCCAAACATAAACTAAGAATGATATATCATATGCAAAGTCAATTGGGTAGGAAACCTTAATTGAATCCAGAAATAGGATGGCTATAAGATATGAAACCCAAATCATCAGTTGTTCAATGTACAATTTCCTATTTTTAAAAAAGGCTATCACTTTAGACTACACCATACAAGCATTATTTAACAACTCTAACCATATCACCAACAACAATATAGACCACAATCCAACTATCAGAAGTCAATAGGGCACAAACTTGAATCTTTATTCACATTTTAAACTGCACCTAAGGTTTGATGGTCTTTAAATGTACTAGTTATTAGCATATAACAGTAGAGTAGTTTTGCTTCATACATTACTTGACAGATATATGTTAGATAATAGAGTGCAATCTATAGTATCGATAATTCGATATACAGCTTTATTTGGGTAAGGCTACATTCATATCGGGAAAAAAATCTGCAAAGCAAAATGAGATTTTATTAAATGGATATCAATCCCCAAGATAGTTAAAGATAGATTCATTCATATCGAAAATGTTATGAGATACTAAACCATTAATCAGTCATGACATGGAGTAAGATAACTGCACAAGCTTAGGGGAGTCATCATTATTCAAGTACCATAATGGCGGAGTCACTTTAAAAGAAGTATCAACTAAAAAAGAATGTAACTTTATTTATGAGAATTTGTAAAATATTATAAGTGAATTTGCTCAAGATACTTTTTCCATTCCCGGCATAGGCTTTTGTTTCTCATTTACCTTCTTAAAACTTGCACGCACAAACTCGCCCAGATCTAGGTCGTGCAATTCGGATAGTTAGGATTGTTAATGAGTGCCCCGACTTGAATATGTTTGCACATTATTTGGCCTTCCAAATTTCGATACTATCACCATTTGACCTCCGATTACCTAACTAATGATCAGCTTGACATACATTTCTTAAGAACTCGTTACATAGATCTACACATTTCATTTATTGTTACAAGAACTTGTTTATTAATTGTTGTTCTGAAGCTACAAAGTTTCAAGTATATGTTAGTCCCTTTCAACACTGTAGCTGAATTTACTTTTTGGAAATTGATTAAACAAGATAACTGAATTTGATAACTTGACCAAGTCAAAAGTATTTCAAAGCCCAACTTTTCTTATATGTTTCTGTTATCATTACTACATGTCCTTTCTCACGCACAAACTCACCAGGTAGGGTTTGCTTGCAAAAAAGGAAACACTTGACGTACCCGACTCAAATATATGTTAATCCATCGTCTAAACTTCCACATGCACAATCACCATTAATTTCATATAACACCACTTATCCAGGGAACAGGTTGAGATACATTCATTACGCATATCTTCCAGAAATCCCCACTCGTTTACTTGGGTGTTTATGAAAAACATCCATTTTTAGCTACAAATTTTTCACGCATATTTTAAACCCTTTCGAGGTTATTTCCGGATTCCAAACGAAAACTCAGGTCCAAATAAAACTAAACAGTTCAAATGGGTTTACACAAAGTGATAAACAAATTCTGGTAAAATTTTAACCAATAGGTTTATTTAACCTACGCAATTTCAAAATTATTACCATATTTACCGATATCAGTCTTTTCATACACAGACTTACCAAATTTAAAACTATCACCATTTGACATCCTATAACTTGACTAATCATCAGCTTGACATACATTCCCTAAAGCTACAACCTTCCATGGCTCCCCCCCCCCCCCCTCATCCAATCTTTCCGTTTTTATACAAGATTTCTTTAACCATTAGTCTCTTACTCTAAAGCTACAAAGTTTCAGGTATATTTTGGCCCCTTTCCAGATTCCTAACAAAAACACAACTCCAGTTGTATCTACGCAAGTCAAAACCATTCACATAACGGGTGCTATGAAACATCTAACTGACATTTTAACCTATTTTTCTCATAGACACATACATATATACATATATGCAAATCATACAAATACTACAACTAACCTTTAATAATGGAATATGTATGTCAGCCAAAGTATCATTCGGCGTAATCAAGGCTGTTTCCAACTCATCCACCGAAAACTCAACTTTAATATTCAAAACCGGCCAAAATACCTACAAAAACACAAACATTTTCATCATAATCACTACACTATACAAAAATAGCAAAAAAATCAAAACCTTTATACAAAATAAGTAAATAACTCACATTAAAGAAATTAAGAATTGAAGCTAACTCCCACATAGACCTAACATTCCAACGTTCCAGCTGCGAAATCGGCGGCTCTTCCACCAACTGTGTCACAATATCACTATACGGGTTCGGTGGAGACGGCGGTTGCTCCTCCTCTTCCTCACCCCCGTCCTCCTCGTCTTGCCGTCTCACAGCCCGTTTTTTCGACTTCTTTTTCCGTCTATCTGCAACCGCCACAGCTTCTGCAGCCGCAGCTGCACACAACCGAGCAGCAGAGCGTACAGTACACGCACGAGACGGCCTGTCTTTCCTAAATACACCATTGTTGTCGTTTTGATTATCTTTTTCACATTGGATCGGAGAAGAGGAAGGTTCCTCAGACATATTCATCTTGTCACTAATAACAAGACAAAAACCTGCTCCTAGGATTAATTTAAGGTTGTTGGTTTTGGTTTTAGGTAAAGGTTTTACTACATTTAGTGATCACATTACATACATATAGTAATTTTTCAGAAAAGTAATTATTATAATTAGCATATATGTTATATCATCATCATAGAAAAATAGAAGAAGAAATAAAAGATGGAACAATTAGGTGAAAAGAAATTGAATATATAAGGTAAGAAAGTATTTATCTACGAGTAATAAATAACTGAAATAAATATAAAGTAAAGTAAATAAATATAATAAAAATAAATAGGGGTTTGATTTCGATTAGGGCATGAATAGACAAGAAAATAAAAGGGGGAAATAAGTTGGTTTGTTTGGAGGAAAGTAAAGAAAATTATAATAATAAATAATAAATAATACGGAGTAATATATACTGTAATTTTGAATGGTGAAGTTTGATTGGATGAAATTTGAACAAAACAAGGCAGTTTCTCTCCCTCAAATCAAATCTCTCATGCTCTTCAGTGTATCTATATCTGTGTTTATGTTTATGTATGTCTTGTCACTCTCCGTTTCCTCTTTCCTGTTTTTTTTTCCCTATATATTAATAATTTTTTCTATTAGCTATTTAGTTTGTTTTTTTTAAATAGCTACGTTTTACAACTAAAACGCCAAATATTCATATTATTAATTTAGTTATTAAAAATATATATGTAATATAATTTTCATTATCCACTAAAAAGATATATCAATGAGAACCTTTTAATCCTACGTATTTAGAGTTAAAATTAACTTTATATAAATTGAAAAGGATAAATGGAAAAAGTCATCTTGTTTCTACGAGTAATTAGTTTTAACAACAACGGAGGCAAAACCTCAGTGGTATCTCATTCTCCTTTGAGGGTTTTGGGTTCGAAAGAGTAAAGTTTACTTCTATTAATCGTCGTGCCGTTTGACGGATTAATAGGAGGTTTTCCTCCTCCGTAGTTCCCTGAAATTTCGAATGACATCTTGCCCGAATGACGTAGGTGCCGATAAGTTGGACGAACAACCTCTGACCATTCGAACGTTATAAAAATTAGTTTTAACAACTAAATAAAGAAAATATTTATACAAGATATATCTCCAATATTATTAGCTTAAAGTATAATTTAATTGACTAATTAAGAATTTGATGCACGAAAAATTGTATATTGTAATTTCTTCGAATTAAATCATAAAGGATTTTAAGGTGTTAATATGCATCAAAGAGTGAAGATCAAAATAAACAAAAATTCATATATAGATAAATTATTACAAAAGATGGAATAAGTATATGTTTGGAATTGCATTATTTTATTTTAATTTTATTTATATTTTTTACACTATAGTTTTTTTTCCTTATATTTTTAAATTTGAGTTTGCAAGGTTTTTTTATTTGTATGAATTTAATAACTCATATTATTTTATAAATGTCATTAACTTTTCGTATATTTAAAACGGGACTAAATTTAGTTACTTTATTTAAAACATGCAATATATTCAACATTCTTTCATGATGGACGTGCCCATCATTATAAACTAAGAGGTTAAATGAGCCACGCGTTGCGAGCTTCAATTATCGTGTTTTGTGTTTGTAGTTGATGTGGTTCCGTTATGCTATTTATAAATTCAAAAATCTCACATGAAGATTGTTTCAAAGTTTACATTACAGTAAGCAACTATCAATACCGTCTTCAACGGATTGTGAGTTCTAATACGATGTATGGGAGGTTGTGATATAGACAACGTTATCCATACGTAAGTTAGCGATGTTACTTCTGTATCCATCTAAGGTAGAAAATGACCTTTAGCCTTGCAAGGAGTGTCGATCGAACCTTGATCTCTGTCTCCAGAAACAAAAGTTTGCAATATACTGTGTTTCAGGGACTCACTGACCGTGATTGCGTTTGTTGTTGATGTAGTTTCAAACCAAAAGGTGGGGGGGACACCCAGTGGCGGCCCTGAAAATTCAAATGCCCAGTCCGAACCGGGAGAAAAATGCCCCCAAGCAATTATATATTTTTTTTAATAATTGAGACGTTATAACAATAACATAACGATAGTATGAGAAATACATAACACAATAGTTAACCAATGATTCGAGAAGCTCGCCTAGCATTCTTCATAGAAAATTGGTTGATTAGCTCTTCGCAATCTATACTCTCTAAGATTTCATTCTCAATAGCTATCATTGCCAATCCACTAAGTCTTTCTTAAAACATTTTTGAATTGCTCAAATCTTGTCTCAAGGGAAGAACGAGTCTGATCAACAATATATGACAAATAGTTCACTCTAAAGTTCTCTTCTGGGGTAAATGAAGCTTCTTGGCTACTCAAGTCTCACCAAATTGTTTTTTCCTATGAATCACACGGTTTTGTGGAAAAATCGGATCAATACCCATTTCACGAGCAATCTCCTTTGCTTCATCAATTGCTTTTGAATACCCCGTTTCTCTATAATCCTTGAAGTACTGAATCAATCTGTTTATTTCTTTGATAGCTATATCAAGATGCATATCCTTTCATTGAAGCTTTTTACTCACTAGAGTAAAACTAAATCTTTTTTGATGTTACTCTTATCTTCTAAATTTCATTTGAACCCTCTGTGTGATGAAAAAGTAGGAGGATTTACTCTTTATCTTCTAAACTTCATTTAGAATTATTAATTAAAGTAAATTGGTATAATATAACTTATTACTAAGAACATAACTTTGTATGTATATACATATCATAATTTTGGCATTAACTTGTTACTAGAATCAAATATATCTATATAATATAATATATTAGACTTTTACATATATAATATATATAGAAATTTTAAAATTTTGTGCCCCTAAATTGTGCCCCGGCCGGAGGTCTTGCTTGCCCCCCTCCGAGCCTCCCCATAGATGTGAAATTCCCACTATCCATAGGAGTTTCAATGCCTGTCCACATTGCAGTCGCGTATAGATCTCCATATACATAACTGCGAAACACAAGAAGCAAAGGCTCGATTCACAACCTCTAAAATGGCATGCTTAGATTCTCTCATGAATTTCCATACATGTAGTTTAAGCATAAATTCGCATATCATTTCCGTAAGTTTGTAGCACTTTGCACTTTGGGTTTTTCATACTAACAAATGAAACCAACAAAAAGAAACCAAAAAGTATAAACAACAAAGAACATTAGATTCTTGTCTGGACCCTGCAATATGTTTGCCATAGAAGGAGAAGATGTTGGACGTTGATTCGGTCCGCCTGTTGTCGTTCTTTCGGTTGCACATGCGTAGTTGCATCGACTTGGA
This sequence comes from Erigeron breviscapus, assembly GCA_034093135.1. Lineage (NCBI taxonomy): Eukaryota > Viridiplantae > Streptophyta > Magnoliopsida > Asterales > Asteraceae > Erigeron > Erigeron breviscapus. The sequence continues at coordinate 78,325,804 of CM067173.1, read as the reverse complement.
GCAACAATCCTGTACACACCACTACTAGTTGTTTTTTTTTTTTTTTTTTTTTTTTTTTTTTTTTTTTTTTTTTTTTTTTTTTTTTTTTTTTTTTTTTTTTTTTTTTTTTTTTTTTTTTTTTTTTTTTTTTTTTTTTTTTTTTTTTTTTTTTTTTTTTTTTTTTTTTTTTTTTTTTTTTTTTTTTTTTTTTTTTTTTTTTTTTTTTTTTTTTTTTTTTTTTTTTTTTTTTTTTTTTTTTTTTTTTTTTTTTTTTTTTTTTTTTTTTTTTTTTTTTTTTTTTTTTTTTTTTTTTTTTTTTTTTTTTTTTTTTTTTTTTTTTTTTTTTTTTTTTTTTTTTTTTTTTTTTTTTTTTTTTTTTTTTTTTTTTTTTTTTTTTTTTTTTTTTTTTTTTTTTTTTTTTTTTTTTTTTTTTTTTTTTTTTTTTTTTTTTTTTTTTTTTTTTTTTTTTTTTTTTTTTTTTTTTTTTTTTTTTTTTTTTTTTTTTTTTTTTTTTTTTTTTTTTTTTTTTTTTTTTTTTTTTTTTTTTTTTTTTTTTTTTTTTTTTTTTTTTTTTTTTTTTTTTTTTTTTTTTTTTTTTTTTTTTTTTTTTTTTTTTTTTTTTTTTTTTTTTTTTTTTTTTTTTTTTTTTTTTTTTTTTTTTTTTTTTTTTTTTTTTTTTTTTTTTTTTTTTTTTTTTTTTTTTTTTTTTTTTTTTTTTTTTTTTTTTTTTTTTTTTTTTTTTTTTTTTTTTTTTTTTTTTTTTTTTTTTTTTTTTTTTTTTTTTTTTTTTTTTTTTTTTTTTTTTTTTTTTTTTTTTTTTTTTTTTTTTTTTTTTTTTTTTTTTTTTTTTTTTTTTTTTTTTTTTTTTTTTTTTTTTTTTTTTTTTTTTTTTTTTTTTTTTTTTTTTTTTTTTTTTTTTTTTTTTTTTTTTTTTTTTTTTTTTTTTTTTTTTTTTTTTTTTTTTTTTTTTTTTTTTTTTTTTTTTTTTTTTTTTTTTTTTTTTTTTTTTTTTTTTTTTTTTTTTTTTTTTTTTTTTTTTTTTTTTTTTTTTTTTTTTTTTTTTTTTTTTTTTTTTTTTTTTTTTTTTTTTTTTTTTTTTTTTTTTTTTTTTTTTTTTTTTTTTTTTTTTTTTTTTTTTTTTTTTTTTTTTTTTTTTTTTTTTTTTTTTTTTTTTTTTTTTTTTTTTTTTTTTTTTTTTTTTTTTTTTTTTTTTTTTTTTTTTTTTTTTTTTTTTTTTTTTTTTTTTTTTTTTTTTTTTTTTTTTTTTTTTTTTTTTTTTTTTTTTTTTTTTTTTTTTTTTTTTTTTTTTTTTTTTTTTTTTTTTTTTTTTTTTTTTTTTTTTTTTTTTTTTTTTTTTTTTTTTTTTTTTTTTTTTTTTTTTTTTTTTTTTTTTTTTTTTTTTTTTTTTTTTTTTTTTTTTTTTTTTTTTTTTTTTTTTTTTTTTTTTTTTTTTTTTTTTTTTTTTTTTTTTTTTTTTTTTTTTTTTTTTTTTTTTTTTTTTTTTTTTTTTTTTTTTTTTTTTTTTTTTTTTTTTTTTTTTTTTTTTTTTTTTTTTTTTTTTTTTTTTTTTTTTTTTTTTTTTTTTTTTTTTTTTTTTTTTTTTTTTTTTTTTTTTTTTTTTTTTTTTTTTTTTTTTTTTTTTTTTTTTTTTTTTTTTTTTTTTTTTTTTTTTTTTTTTTTTTTTTTTTTTTTTTTTTTTTTTTTTTTTTTTTTTTTTTTTTTTTTTTTTTTTTTTTTTTTTTTTTTTTTTTTTTTTTTTTTTTTTTTTTTTTTTTTTTTTTTTTTTTTTTTTTTTTTTTTTTTTTTTTTTTTTTTTTTTTTTTTTTTTTTTTTTTTTTTTTTTTTTTTTTTTTTTTTTTTTTTTTTTTTTTTTTTTTTTTTTTTTTTTTTTTTTTTTTTTTTTTTTTTTTTTTTTTTTTTTTTTTTTTTTTTTTTTTTTTTTTTTTTTTTTTTTTTTTTCCGCCTGTTGTCGTTCTTTCGGTTGCACATGCGTAGTTGCATCGACTTGGAGCAACAATCCTGTACACACCACTACTAGTTAGGAGATATACATCTTTGTGGTTATCTTGCCCGAATGAAAATATGTAACCCAATGCTGGAAGTGAGCTCCCTGGAACCATGCTACATGGTTTCATCATTTGCGCCCAAAGGTCAAATGTGATTCTCATGTTGCGCTCTTTTCTCTTTTGCATAATTAACACTTAGCATATTAATTCTGCCCAAAGGTGATGTAACATCTAAGTAGAGCCTTACTTTAGCTTATTGTTTTGGTGTTTACAATAGGCTTACTTATCACTAGCTTCATTAGTATAATGGTCTTAGTCTCATTACCTTTTGAAATCTAATTATGTTGCTATAAGGAACATTATTATTAGCCCTTAGTTAGTTTTAGGCATTACTTTAGTTCCCTTACTTTTATAGACATTACTTAGTTTGCCTTATATAGCTAATCATGTCACTATAATTTCATTACTATTAAGCCTACTTATTTTAGGCATTACTTTAGTTCCCTTACTTTTATAGACATTACTTAGTTTGCCTTATATAGCTAATCATGTCACTATAATTTCATTTTTTTGTTGGAACCACGTTAGTGTGACCGTCACTGATCATCTATCCTTCCTGATATGATAATTGACGATAACTGAAATCCCTATGTCTAGTAAATATTCGATGGACGTATTTACTCTTAAAGACGTATTATAGGGTTTCCCATTAGGTGATTGGAACTAAGAGGACTAATGAGGCACGAATTAAACACCAGAGGGACTAAATGTGAAAATACTCTCCTTATATATATAGAGAGTAATTAACCCTAATTTAAGGTTAATCAACACACATAATCACAGCCTCCCTCATATCTAATTTCGTTCTCCATCCTCTGATGAATTCCTTAATCATGAATTCATCAATCCATCCTAAATCAATCATCTTGTTATGGGAACCCGAAATCAATAGCAATCATGCTTTATGCTGTTACAGGTTCCACAGGACGATCTGGATTCCCCGGTACGTGTTTATTACGAATTGAATCATGTTATATTCCAACATTTGGTATCAGAGCCTGGTTACGAATTTATCCCTTGATTTGATTCGTTTTCGTACCCTAATTCGCGAACTAAAAAAATGCAGAAGCTTAAGTTCGTATGCTTCTTACGAACTTAAAATTCGTTTGAACTCTAAATTCGTTTGAACTCTAAATTCGTTTGAACTCTAAGTTCGTAAGGAATTACTAAGTTCGTAAGGCTTATTTGTGTACGAAACTTCTGCTCATCTTCGCACTTACTTCCTCACGAACTTACCTTATTTTCGTAAGCTATCTTCGTAAGTTACTTACGAAGATAGTTAACTACTTACGAAGTTACTTTTATTACGAAGTTAATTACTACTTACGAAGTTAATTACTACTTACGAAGTTAATTACTACTTACGAAGTTAATCACTACTTACGAAGTTAATCCTTATTACGAACTTAACTATCTTCGTACCGTGCTTATTTTTCATGGATTACTGATTAACTTAGTTGATTATCAAGTTCGTGCTTATGTTTTACCTTAAAGTTTAAATGGAAAAAAAAGACCCTTATTTTCATGGATTACTGATTAACTTAGTTGATTATCAAGTTCGTGCTTATGTTTTACCTTAAAGTTTAAATGGAAAAAAAAGACCCTTATTTTCGGAAAATAATTTTTTCTGAGGCATTTTTACCACAGCACTTTAAGGGAAATAAAAATTTTTTCTGAGGCATTTTTACCACAGCACTTTAAGGGAAATAAAAAATTTCCAGGGGCTCTGCCCCTTGGACCCCGCCAGGGGCTGCCGCCCCTTGGACCCCGCTTTCCAGGGGCGCTGCCCCCGGACCCCCGTAATGTGTGGGGGCTTCGCACTAATGTACATGGTTTCATCATTTGCGCCCAAAGGTCAAATGTGATTCTCATGTTGCGCTCTTTTCTCTTTTGCATAATTAACACTTAGCATATTAATTCTGCCCAAAGGTGATTTAATATGTTTTGTGTAGCAAAGGGATTCTTTTCATGCCTAATATACACGATTCTTAATTTTGTGCCCAAAGATCAAAAGATAAGCGTTGTGTTGCATGACCCTAATGCTCATGTGTACTTAGATATTAGTTATTTCTGCCCAAAGGTGATGTAACATCTAAGTAGAGCCTTACTTTAGCTTATTGTTTTGGTGTTTACAATAGGCTTACTTATCACTAGCTTCATTAGTATAATGGTCTTAGTCTCATTACCTTTTGAAATCTAATTATGTTGCTATAAGGAACATTATTATTAGCCCTTAGTTAGTTTTAGGCATTACTTTAGTTCCCTTACTTTTATAGACATTACTTAGTTTGCCTTATATAGCTAATCATGTCACTATAATTTCATTACTATTAAGCCTACTTATTTTAGGCATTACTATTATAATCTTCTATTGCTTGTATCATAAATTAATATCCTCCTTATTTCCACTGAAGTACCTAACTTAGGCATTGAGCCACTTACTGATGCAAACTTTGCTTTATGAAAGGATTAATTACCTCTAATTCTGTAGATGATAGACCTTGACTATGTCATTCACCATAATGAACCCACTGCTTTACTGCTAACTCTTCCGCAGCTCAGAAAGCGAATTTTTAATAAAGTGGGATAGGGCGAATCACTTGTCAATAATGATGGTCAGAAACTTCATCAATCATAGTTTCCGAGGGAATGTATAAGGCGTTTGCAAGTAGCTTAAATACAAAGGAAATAGCAGTGCTTGTGAACACATAATGTAAATGACTGACATGACTCATAAGCTTAAGAGTCCAAAAAAATGGAAGTCTATGACAATTTTCTTTTGCATTTTAATGACCTCATTGCTTGCTCATTTCGACTCCTTCAAAATTAATTTTAGCGCTATGAAGGATAAATGGTTGATGAGTGAACTAATAGCAATGTGTGTGCAAGAAAATGGTCGCCTTAAGTTGGGCCAACCTTAAGTTGTTCATCTTAGTACCACTGCTAATTCCATTAAGAGGAAAGATAAAAACAGTAATAAAAACTGCAAATAAAGTTCAAAGGCTAATCATGGTGCTACTACCTCTAGCATTAAGTCCTTGACAAGCAATCCTAACTGCAAATTATGATTGTGCCTAGATTGCCCTAAAATCAAGGAGTAGCTAGCTAAGAAAGGTAACTTAATTTTTGTAATATTTGATTCTTTTATGTTTGATGTACTTATCAATACATGTGTGAGTGATTCTAGTTTTATACAAGGATTCCATGCAATCTAGAAACTATCAAATGACCAGAGAAAGCCTAGAGTTGGAAGGGTTGATCTCTTATATGTCGAAACCATGGAGACTTATGATTTACATATAAACAATGGAAAGTGTATTAGACTAGTAGATACCTTATGTGTATCGAGAATTTCTCGAAACCTTGTATCTGTTTTTTTTAGTCTAAGACCTTGAAGGTTATGTAATAATTCATGGTTATGACGAGATTGCCATTACTCATAATAATGCATTACGTGGTCCTAGTTTCTTGAATGGAATGTTGTATAAGTTAGAACTAGATCATAATTTCTCACAGTCTTTGTTGTCTCCTGATATTGATGACATAACTAAAACAAGACAAAATCACCTAAATAATTAGAGAATTCCTCCATAATGTGGCATAAATATCTTAGCCACATATCACGAGTTCGCGTGATACGACTCATAAAGGATGAAATATTACATTCTCTTGACTTTAGTGATTTTGAAACATGTATTTACTGCCTCTAAGGTGAGATGGCTAAAGGGAATAAGAAAGGAGCTACTAAAAGTTCCAACTTGTTGGAAATAATTCACTCTGACGTTAAGTGGCCCCTATCCCGCATTCATTTCAGGACATGCATCATTTATTACATTCATTAACGATTATTCACGTTATATGCACCTAAATCTGATCTGAACCCTTAGAGACTTTTATTGATCTTAAACCTTTGGTTTAAAACAAACTTGATCGTAAAAATAAAAGTTGTGAGATCAGATAAAGAAGGTAAGTATTATGGTAGACATACTGATATTGGTGAAGCTCATGGTCTTTTTCCATAACTTTTGAAAGGAACAAGACATAAGTAACCAATACACCATGTCAGGTTCTCCTCAACAAAATGTTATGTTGCTAAAAGGAGAAATAGAACCTTAATGAACATGGTGAAGAGTATGCCTTTTCAACACTAACTTACCAACTTTCCTTTGGACTAAGGCCTTAAAACAGCTTTTCATATACTCAATAAAAGTTCCATTAGAATCTGTCCCTAAGAGTCCTGGACAGAAAGGAATCTGAGTCTAAAATATATGAAAGTATGAGGCTGTCATGCCGAAGCATAAGTCTGTAACCCTAACTTAAAGAAACTGGATCCTAAATCCCTTACATGTTTCTTTATCGGTTATTAGTTTTACTGTCTTTTCTACACTACTAGCATTATTGACACGCATCATGCCACGTTTCTCAAAGACTAAGAGATCAGTGGGAGCACGACAAATCATAACTTAAGATTTGCTATAAGTACAAGAAGCGGGGGGAACCACTCGTCGGTTATTATTACTCCTCCGATAACTCCTCTTGTACTCAACGCTGCTCCTAAAATCACTGATCCACCTTCTCCAAATCAGAATCCTAATCCTCCTAATTATGATACTACTAATGATAAAGCATCTTATTAAATAATGCTAAAGCAAAGCATCTTACTATTAATGCTATTAATGCTAAAGCATCTTCCTTACTCAACCTGAAAATCAACTCAGGAGATCATCTAGGTCACGCAAGGCCATAACTTTTGATGATTTCATAACTTATTTAACTGAAGTTGAGGACATTGGAAAGCTTACTGATCCTACCTCTTATTAAGAAGCCATTATTAGCGATCAGGCCACATAGTGGAATGAAGCTGTAATTTGAAAGCTCAATTCCATATAGCATAATGACGTTTGGGACTTGGTTGAATTTCTTGAAGAATCCAAACCTATAAGTTGTAAATGGATCTTCAAAACCAAATTAGACCCGAAAGGAAACGTCAAACGCTATAAGGCCATAACTAGTTGCGAAAGGGTTTTACTCAAAAGGAAGGAATCGATTATCAAGAGACCTTATCTCCTGTCTCATAAAGATTCCTTAAGGATTGTCATGACATTAGTAGCTCATTATGATTTAGAGTTACATCAGATGGATGTCAAAACCACTTTCCTGAATGGAAACTTGCAATAAGACGTATACATGTGAACCTATAATTCCAGAAGGTAAATGGCACATGGTCTGCAAGTTGAATAAGTCCATATACGGGTTGAAGCAAGCATCACTTAAAATGGTACCTTAAGTTTAATAAAGTCATAAAAGGACAAGACTTCCTAAAGAATCAAGTGGATCTTTGCACCTATCTCAAGATCAGTGGGAGTAAATTTACAATCCTTGTTTTGCACATGGATGATATTCTTGCAAGTAACAACTTGGATATGTTGCATGAGTCGAAGCGTTTACTTTTTCGCAGAATGTCGACATAAAAGATCTCCGTGATGCCTCTTATGTTATAGGTATCGAAATACATCGAGATAGGCGTAATGATGTTCTGGTTCTTTCTCAAAAGACTTATATTGAACACATCTTAGAACGCCATAACATGCAGCACTACACACCCACTATAACTCTAGTAGTAAAAGGAGACGTATGTGATTGTTTCCAAAGTCCAATCATTGAGATAAAATAGGAGCAAATGAGGATGATACCTTACTTATAAGTAGTTGGGAGCATTATGTACGCTCAGGTCTGTACTCATCTAGATATCGCTTATATCGCCGGTATGCTTGGGAGTTACTTATCTAATCCCGAATTAGCACACTGGAAAGCGGCTAAAAGGTTTTACGATATCTGCTAAGGACCAAAGACTACACATTAACTTATAGAAGAGGTGACAACTTAGAAGTAGTAGGATGTTTTAATTCCAATAAGAAATCTACTTCTGAATGTATATATTTATGGTTAGTTGGCAAACCTATCTTTTGACGGAGTCATAAGTAGAAACTGACTGCAACGTCTACCATGATGTCTGAACGTTCATAATTTCATGTCATGGGATGTTGTTAAAGAACTTAGTCAGTGGACTCGAAAATCGTCAACTTTATTTATAGACCATTGAAGCTTTACTGTGATAACTCAGCTACCGTAACTTGCTTGAACAGTAACAGTTCAACTGGCGCTGAGATGTATCTTGATACAAAGTTTCTGTTTGTATGTAAACAGATTGAGGAAAATGTTCTTTGTATTGAGTACATAAGTACACATAAGATGCTACTGGATCCAATGACCGAAGGTCTTCCTCCTAAAAATCTTCGTAGGATACGTATCGAAGATGAGGCTTACTAAAGGACCTATTATGATAGCATGTTGTACTTGTTGGTCATTATTATTATTATGTTAATGAAAATTTTCCTCCTTATTCAGATTTTGTTTGTCTATTAGTTACACTTCGAGCTCATAACAGTGTAAAGACATTATGCAACAAAATTTGTCTCAGTCAATTGATCATTGCTTATTAGTTTTAAATTTGAGTCATAGTTTGACTAGTGGGGGTCCTGAGTTGATGTTCTTCTCTACGACTGTACTTATTGGCTATGATTTCGGTTTAAAACGAAATGAGTATTATCCCGGCCGGACTTATTAAATACTCATAGATAAATGATCGCTCGGTCAAGTGGGAGAATGTTGGAACCACGTTAGTGTGACCGTCACTGATCATCTATCCTTCCTGATATGATAATTGACGATAACTGAAATCCCTATGTCTAGTAAATATTCGATGGACGTATTTACTCTTAAAGACGTATTATAGGGTTTCCCATTAGGTGATTGGAACTAAGAGGACTAATGAGGCACGAATTAAACACCAGAGGGACTAAATGTGAAAATACTCTCCTTATATATATAGAGAGTAATTAACCCTAATTTAAGGTTAATCAACACACATAATCACAGCCTCCCTCATATCTAATTTCGTTCTCCATCCTCTGATGAATTCCTTAATCATGAATTCATCAATCCATCCTAAATCAATCATCTTGTTATGGGAACCCGAAATCAATAGCAATCATGCTTTATGCTGTTACAGGTTCCACAGGACGATCTGGATTCCCCGGTACGTGTTTATTACGAATTGAATCATGTTATATTCCAACATTTAGAGTTACATCAGATGGATGTCAAAACCACTTTCCTGAATGGAAACTTGCAATAAGACGTATACATGTGAACCTATAATTCCAGAAGGTAAATGGCACATGGTCTGCAAGTTGAATAAGTCCATATACGGGTTGAAGCAAGCATCACTTAAAATGGTACCTTAAGTTTAATAAAGTCATAAAAGGACAAGACTTCCTAAAGAATCAAGTGGATCTTTGCACCTATCTCAAGATCAGTGGGAGTAAATTTACAATCCTTGTTTTGCACATGGATGATATTCTTGCAAGTAACAACTTGGATATGTTGCATGAGTCGAAGCGTTTACTTTTTCGCAGAATGTCGACATAAAAGATCTCCGTGATGCCTCTTATGTTATAGGTATCGAAGATGAGGCTTACTAAAGGACCTATTATGATAGCATGTTGTACTTGTTGGTCATTATTATTATTATTATGTTAATGAAAATTTTCCTCCTTATTCAGATTTTGTTTGTCTATTAGTTACACTTCGAGCTCATAACAGTGTAAAGACATTATGCAACAAAATTTGTCTCAGTCAATTGATCATTGCTTATTAGTTTTAAATTTGAGTCATAGTTTGACTAGTGGGGGTCCTGAGTTGATGTTCTTCTCTACGACTGTACTTATTGGCTATGATTTCGGTTTAAAACGAAATGAGTATTATCCCGGCCGGACTTATTAAATGCTCATATTGGGTCGAAAAGAATATGACCACCATGGTGGCCTGTGAACGGAAGACCCATTGTAAAGATCCTTCTTGCTTCTCTGCTTGAAGCGCTTGGAATCTTATGAAAATGAACATCAGATCACAAAAGTGCTACATGTGACAAACTTGGCTTATTTACATTTTAATGAGTTAGGTGACAAATTTTGGCTTAAAAAAGTGAGCCATCCATAAGTAATAAGTTATATAATAATCCACAATATATAAATAAGCATATGTGACACACTAATTAATCATACAGAATTTAAAATCTTTTAGTAGTTACCGTGTTATACTCTGCTATGACAGTTTGAATCTGGCATGGCTGCACTCCATTATCATGTTGTAGTTTTGAAGGATCACAGTTTACGTCAGAGTTACAAGCACATCTTCCAGCACAGTTAGGACTCTCCGATTTGTCACAGTTAAAAGAAGCAAAAAGGCGTCCATTCTGAGTGAAATTTGGATGAATTTCTATGGACATCAATCCAGATCCAGTATCAAAATGAACCTCATCAGTTAAATCTAAAAACGGGTTAGACTCATCAATATTTAGTACACCTCCAGAACCCATTTCCGGAATTGTAGCTAACCAGATTTGACCTTTCTGGTTTGCAAAAAAGGCACGACTTGAACCATCTGTATGAGCCACCATATTTATGAAGGAACCATTGGCGATTTTTTCTAAGCACATTCCTTTTGGGAATATGTTGGTGTTGTTTGTAGTAGTGTTGAAACTAACTTTCTCACCACTAAAGCAGACTGAACCTTTTGTTGAAGATCCACCGGCTATGTTGCAGAAATCGGTTCTTGATGGCCAAATTTCGGTTAGTTTGCTAGTGGCGTTGGCTGGTAGAGCCGCTTGGCCTTGTAGCAATGGTGAAAATGGTGAGTTTTTTATGGACACATTTTGGCATGAATCCCACAGAGTTTCGCAGAAGTTGTTTGTGGCTTGGTTACTCTGTGATGAACCTGATGTCATCGTTGAGTTGCAAAGTACAGGAATATCCCGATGGTTTGTGCTGACCGTGAATAGCTCTGCTGAAAATGGATCACATTTCTGAAAAGTTGAAAGTTGCAGATTGTAAGTTTTGAACCTCAAAACTTTGATGCTATTTAAGGCTTTTTGGATGTATGTTTTGAAAGTGATTTGTGATATTACAAAACCAGAATCAGTTAATCAGTGTTTATAATTATACGGGAGCAAAAAACTGTCTTAAGCAACATGATCAGATGGTGTATGAGTATGTATTCCCTTAAAAAAAATAGATAACATGATTTATATAAAATGACACTTTATATATCTCAGTGTCTTTAGTCTAGCGGTCTTCAAGATGTTCCATTAAGCAACAGGACTAGCATGAAACTAATGAGTTGACACCTATTCTGAAGCATAATCTAACCATCTTAAACTGAATGGCATAATAATTCCAAAGACTAAATACATATTTTGGATGGTTAGCTCTAGAGTCGATAAATATTTCAAATTAAGAAAAGCATACCGAGCAAAGGATCGATTTGAGATGAGATGCACATCCTGGCAGAGATACATTCATTGATTCAAACTGTTTTTGTATTTTCAAATCTTCAGTTGTATCGCAGCATGAAGATTCATTATAAGGACAGAAAACCAAAGGAGTCTTGGGTTTAAATGGTGCACCTAATTCACATAATTTAGAATAAGATCATAATTGATACAACTAGAACTTGAATCATTAAAAACATATAAGTTGAAAGAACGTTTTGAAAAATTTAGTAAAAACTTACTTGAATCTGTGCATAGGGGAAGAGAAAGTGTTGGATTGAAGCCAATTTGAAACAAACATAAAGACAATAAGATGATCAAATGATTAACTTCCATTGTAGCAACAAAAAATGGCTTCTTAGTTCATGTTTTTAATAAACACCATAAATCTTGGAAACTTATTGACAAAAATGTCATTGACTTTAGAAGACACTTCTATTTGCTATTGTAGGCTAGATATGATTAATAGTTTTAAAAAATTTCTTGCTTATTATAGTAATGGACAACATGTATGTATGATGTATAAGTTAGTAGTATTGGAAATTATAGTATGACATTTAAGCTTTTGACTTGTAAGGGTCAAAGGATTGAAAAATGGAGGGAGGGGGGATTGTTGACTTTGCTTCATAATATTTTAATGCAGATACAATAATGTGTGGTAGTTGATAACATTATCCTATTTTTGTATATGTTGATGTGTGAAAAGCAGGTTATTTTACCAGATCTGAGATGTGTGTGTTTCTCTCTCTGCCCTCTCTCTCTACCTCTCCCTCTCTAACGGTCACATTTTCCAGATCTGAGATCGGAACTTGTGCACCGGAGATTGGGATCGAGCTAGAGATTGAGAGTTCGAGATCGAGATTATCACCATCCGGTTAAGGCTTCCACTCCGGTGGATCTAACCCTATTTTTTTCACCCGGGCCGGAGGTCCCTTCCACCTCGGTGGATCTGGAAGCAGCCTCCCTACCTTTGTGTAGGGGTAAGGTCTGTCTACATCATACCTCCCTCATAGCCCGACTTATGTCGGGATTGAGTACCTTGTTGTTGTTGTTGTTGTTGTTGTTGTTGTTGTTGTTGTTGTTGTTGTAGTATTTGTTGTTGTTGTTGTTGTTGTTGTTGTTGTTGTTGTTGTTGTTGTTGTTGTTGTTGTTGTTGTTGTTGTTGTTGTTGTTGTTGTTGTTGTTGTTGTTGTTGTTGTTGTTGTTGTTGTTGTTGTTGTTGTTGTTGTTGTTGTTGTTGTTGTTGTTGTTGTTGTTGTTGTTGTTGTTGTTGTTGTTGTTGTTGTTGTTGTTGTTGTTGTTGTTGTTGTTGTTGTTGTTGTTGTTGTTGTTGTTGTTGTTGTTGTTGTTGTTGTTGTTGTTGTTGTTGTTGTTGTTGTTGTTGTTGTTGTTGTTGTTGTTGTTGTTGTTGTTGTTGTTGTTGTTGTTGTTGTTGTTGTTGTTGTTGTTGTTGTTGTTGTTGTTGTTGTTGTTGTTGTTGTTGTTGTTGTTGTTGTTGTTGTTGTTGTTGTTGTTGTTGTTGTTGTTGTTGTTGTTGTTGTTGTTGTTGTTGTTGTTGTTGTTGTTGTTGTTGTTGTTGTTGTTGTTGTTGTTGTTGTTGTTGTTGTTGTTGTTGTTGTTGTTGTTGTTGTTGTTGTTGTTGTTGTTGTTGTTGTTGTTGTTGTTGTTGTTGTTGTTGTTGTTGTTGTTGTTGTTGTTGTTGTTGTTGTTGTTGTTGTTGTTGTTGTTGTTGTTGTTGTTGTTGTTGTTGTTGTTGTTGTTGTTGTTGTTGTTGTTGTTGTTGTTGTTGTTGTTGTTGTTGTTGTTGTTGTTGTTGTTGTTGTTGTTGTTGTTGTTGTTGTTGTTGTTGTTGTTGTTGTTGTTGTTGTTGTTGTTGTTGTTGTTGTTGTTGTTGTTGTTGTTGTTGTTGTTGTTGTTGTTGTTGTTGTTGTTGTTGTTGTTGTTGTTGTTGTTGTTGTTGTTGTTGTTGTTGTTGTTGTTGTTGTTGTTGTTGTTGTTGTTGTTGTTGTTGTTGTTGTTGTTGTTGTTGTTGTTGTTGTTGTTGTTGTTGTTGTTGTTGTTGTTGTTGTTGTTGTTGTTGTTGTTGTTGTTGTTGTTGTTGTTGTTGTTGTTGTTGTTGTTGTTGTTGTTGTTGTTGTTGTTGTTGTTGTTGTTGTTGTTGTTGTTGTTGTTGTTGTTGTTGTTGTTGTTGTTGTTGTTGTTGTTGTTGTTGTTGTTGTTGTTGTTGTTGTTGTTGTTGTTGTTGTTGTTGTTGTTGTTGTTGTTGTTGTTGTTGTTGTTGTTGTTGTTGTTGTTGTTGTTGTTGAAAGATATAGCGTATACATGGGATTATCGTAGAACATGAACTATATGAATAAAAAGGGATTCGGTGAATCCAACCTCAACAAACAAGTACATAATGCATAATGCAAAAATAAGGGGCAAATAAATCCTGGATCCATGTAAGTCCAAGCCCAAGTTCTAGCACAAGCATCAATCAACCATCGCATCTTGGATTCACTTGATTACCTGAAAAGTGTACTAAACAAAGTCAACACTAGGTTGGTGAGTTCGTAGTAATGGTTCACAAGGAACCATCCAAGTCACAATATGTGTAAAGCATAAGCGAGTCATAACATGTACAAGGTGTAAGTAAATCATAACTTACTGTAAACCATCGCATCACGCAAGAATGTAAAGAGGGTTACTCATGGCGTAACCTAGCCACGTATTAGTACTCATACAAGTGTCTAATCACAATAATTAGAGAAAGCATAACATGTGTGTCCAAGAAATAAGACATCAAATAATGTATCATAAGTGTACCACAACAACAACAAAAACCACCACAACCACAATGTTCTCAAGTATAAAACACTTGGAAGTACATCAACCAATCAATAAGTACAAAAGCATGTTCTCAAGTGTAAAACACTTGGAAGTACATCAACCAATCAATAAGTACAAAAGCATGTTCTCAAGTGTAAAACACTTGGAAGTACATCAACCAATCAATAAGTACAAAAGCATGTTCTCAAGTGTAAAACACTTGGAAGTACATCAACCAATCAATAAGTACAAAAGCATGTTCTCAAGTGTAAAACACTTGGAAGTACATCAACCAATCAATAAGTACAAAAGCATGTTCTCAAGTGTAAAACACTTGGAAGTACATCAACCAATCAATAAGTACAAAAGCATGTTCTCAAGTGTAAAACACTTGGAAGTACATCAACCAATCAATAAGTACAAAAGCATGTTCTCAAGTGTAAAACACTTGGAAGTACATCAACCAATCAATAAGTACAAAAGCATGTTCTCAAGTGTAAAACACTTGGAAGTACATCAACCAATCAATAAGTACAAAAGCATGTTCTCAAGTGTAAAACACTTGGAAGTACATCAACCAATCAATAAGTACAAAAGCATGTTCTCAAGTGTAAAACACTTGGAAGTACATCAACCAATCAATAAGTACAAAAGCATGTTCTCAAGTGTAAAACACTTGGAAGTACATCAACCAATCAATAAGTACAAAAGCATGTTCTCAAGTGTAAAACACTTGGAAGTACATCAACCAATCAATAAGTACAAAAGCATGTTCTCAAGTGTAAAACACTTGGAAGTACATCAACCAATCAATAAGTACAAAAGCATGTTCTCAAGTGTAAAACACTTGGAAGTACATCAACCAATCAATAAGTACAAAAGCATGTTCTCAAGTGTAAAACACTTGGAAGTACATCAACCAATCAATAAGTACAAAAGCATGTTCTCAAGTGTAAAACACTTGGAAGTACATCAACCAATCAATAAGTACAAAAGCATGTTCTCAAGTGTAAAACACTTGGAAGTACATCAACCAATCAATAAGTACAAAAGCATGTTCTCAAGTGTAAAACACTTGGAAGTACATCAACCAATCAATAAGTACAAAAGCATGTTCTCAAGTGTAAAACACTTGGAAGTACATCAACCAATCAATAAGTACAAAAGCATGTTCTCAAGTGTAAAACACTTGGAAGTACATCAACCAATCAATAAGTACAAAAGCATGTTCTCAAGTGTAAAACACTTGGAAGTACATCAACCAATCAATAAGTACAAAAGCATGTTCTCAAGTGTAAAACACTTGGAAGTACATCAACCAATCAATAAGTACAAAAGCATGTTCTCAAGTGTAAAACACTTGGAAGTACATCAACCAATCAATAAGTACAAAAGCATGTTCTCAAGTGTAAAACACTTGGAAGTACATCAACCAATCAATAAGTACAAAAGCATGTTCTCAAGTGTAAAACACTTGGAAGTACATCAACCAATCAATAAGTACAAAAGCATGTTCTCAAGTGTAAAACACTTGGAAGTACATCAACCAATCAATAAGTACAAAAGCATGTTCTCAAGTGTAAAACACTTGGAAGTACATCAACCAATCAATAAGTACAAAAGCATGTTCTCAAGTGTAAAACACTTGGAAGTACATCAACCAATCAATAAGTACAAAAGCATGTTCTCAAGTGTAAAACACTTGGAAGTACATCAACCAATCAATAAGTACAAAAGCATGTTCTCAAGTGTAAAACACTTGGAAGTACATCAACCAATCAATAAGTACAAAAGCATGTTCTCAAGTGTAAAACACTTGGAAGTACATCAACCAATCAATAAGTACAAAAGCATGTTCTCAAGTGTAAAACACTTGGAAGTACATCAACCAATCAATAAGTACAAAAGCATGTTCTCAAGTGTAAAACACTTGGAAGTACATCAACCAATCAATAAGTACAAAAGCATGTTCTCAAGTGTAAAACACTTGGAAGTACATCAACCAATCAATAAGTACAAAAGCATGTTCTCAAGTGTAAAACACTTGGAAGTACATCAACCAATCAATAAGTACAAAAGCATGTTCTCAAGTGTAAAACACTTGGAAGTACATCAACCAATCAATAAGTACAAAAGCATGTTCTCAAGTGTAAAACACTTGGAAGTACATCAACCAATCAATAAGTACAAAAGCATGTTCTCAAGTGTAAAACACTTGGAAGTACATCAACCAATCAATAAGTACAAAAGCATGTTCTCAAGTGTAAAACACTTGGAAGTACATCAACCAATCAATAAGTACAAAAGCATGTTCTCAAGTGTAAAACACTTGGAAGTACATCAACCAATCAATAAGTACAAAAGCATGTTCTCAAGTGTAAAACACTTGGAAGTACATCAACCAATCAATAAGTACAAAAGCATGTTCTCAAGTGTAAAACACTTGGAAGTACATCAACCAAATCAATAACCTGAAGATGTAGGCCACCGTCTGGGACGGTGGCACCCACCGTCTGGGACTGCCCTCTAGAAAAGCTGCACGCTGAGAGACGGTAGGCACACGGTGCAAGGTTCTGTTTTACGGTGGGTTTTAGACTCAGACGCCAAAAACAACAATCCAGACCACCGTCTGGGACGGTGGTCGTGGGCGTCTGGGACGGTGGTTAGAAACACAGCCCGACCTGCACATGTTCTTGAGACCCAAAACCGAACCAAACACACCCCAAACCCACTTTTTGACTTGAAATTCGATTTGTAATGAACCAAGACCCGTTTTTAAACATCAATGGACCTAAATGAACATAGTTAAACATAAAACCTCTACAAAATCTTGTTTCAAACACCAAAATCATGCCCAAATTCGGTCAAGAATCAACCCAAGAACACCAAAACCCTAAATTTGACTAAGACCAACTTTTGGCTCGATTTTTGTGACCCGAAAGCGTTTTGATACAACTAGAAACATGTTTAGAAGTATTAAGTGATGAATTTGAGACGAGTTTACTTACCAAAAGTCCCACCGAAAGTCCTAACCCGAAATTGGCCCGAAAATAGAGATTTCTTGCACCTAGTTGACCCGATTTTTGATATGATGAAGATGTTATGATAAAGATGATGATTCTTGCACTAATCTAACTTGAAGAACATTAAAGGATAAGAATTTGCTAGAGAGAGAGAGTATGTATGTGTGTGTGTTCTTACACTTTAGAGAGAGAGGGGGAGATGAGTGAAAGAATGAATGGAGGTGAAAGGTGGAAGGAAATGGGGGATAAGGTTGGGTCAAATGGTGGGTCATGGGTGTGGGTGAGATCCACGGGTTGACCCGTCTCAATTACTAGTTAAATTCAAAAGTTACCTCGTATCGTTTAGTTTTGCATCGTCCAATTAAGTTGTCACTCGACCCGTTAAGTACTTCACTAGCCACTAAGTCTCAAAATAAATTCAATTAGGTCGTTAATTAAATTTGTTAGTTAAATCACACGAAAAGTCAAACGGTCAAAAGTCGCGGATGTTACAGTATGTGTAAAAGAGAGGATAAAGCTGAAGACGAGCTAGAGTAAAAAAAATTTATCACAAGAAAGAAGATATAAAAACTACTCACCCTATAAAATGTTTATCTTATCGTTCCTATTAAAAAACAAACGAAAAGAATAATCAACAAGAGAATCGAAAATCTCGCCATTCCTAATCTTCGTAAACTGAGTTATGACTAAACCTCCAAATTATTCGTCAAGCAGTAAAAGTGACCGAAAAGAGCAGTTCTTTGTTCAAGGACTTGATATGGATCAGCGGCCTAAAGCAAAAGAGATTAGTGGGTTATGACTAACCTCCAAATTATTTGATTTGTATACATCTTACATTTTCTGCTTTTGACAAACTTTTTAAATTTTTTTTGTTGAACTGAATGTAATTGAACATATTTTTTTAAACTTGAAAAAGATTTTCGCTGGCATCATTACGAGTGATTAGTGGGTTTTTCTGCTGTGTAAACTTTTTAAGAAAGGGGTTTATTTATAACTAGATTTTAGACCCGTGTTCAATACTGGACACGGGGCTTACGATATTATCAATATTAGATCTTCATACATTTAAGTCATAAAAACTTATAATTTTGAAGATATACGGTTCCAAGTGTAATACTTTGCAAGTTGTAGTACAATAATCACAGGTTCGTCACTGTCATTATTAGCTGAGACATATTGATGAAATTGTTTGCCGTAGTTATTCCACAAGGCACATGCTACAATAATTCTTCTACTATAGGTTGTACTCATAATGTGAGTATTATGAAAGATAATTAAGAATTAAAATATAAACATACTTGTGATCTTGTACTTGACATTCAAGTATATGTTTTTGATCATGATGCGAGCCCATAACACGAATAAGTTTATTTTCAATCACCTGTCCTATGATAATTAGATAACAATTAGGATTGTTTTCATATTCTTTGATAACAATTATGACTCTTGATTTGAGTGACAATTGTAACTTTAAACATTAATACGCAAAACTAATATATAAAAAGAGAGAAAATTTTGTACCGTTTTGATTGAGAGATAAAATGAATTTTGAATGGAGTTCATATTAATTTGGATTTAGTATTCAAGTAAGCCTATGTTGTAAATCGTGTTTTGTTCTGTGATCGTCCCATGTTCTGTGATTTCTATTGTGTTTAGGATAAGGATGTTGTATATCGTTATCTGTTATTGTGTTTGGGATAGGTATCTAGAGTTCTTATTGTGTTTATATTAAATATTAAGTTAAATATTATTATTTATAATTTATAAAAATCATTTATATGTGTAAATCTATATTTATTTATATAATAAAAAGTCAAAAAAAGTCAAAATTAAAAATTTGAGAAAATCGAGAGATGTGATTACGCGGATTGTTTATAACAAAGATAAGATAAATTATTACATATATAAATTTAAATGTAAAAAATGTAAGTAAAAACAAACTTAAAAGAATATACTTCTAGAACATTGAACACATATATTGTATTTCATCTTTTGAAATAATTTTTTGTAGACAATATTTCATATGTTAAAATTTTTTTAATTAATTAAATGGTTAAAAATTTAAAAAACATCCCTCTCAAGTTGATGTAAAAATAAATATAAATTAAGTATTCAGGGCTAAAAAGTGTAAAATATTGATGGAAAATAAAAAAAAAAAAAGAAAAAAAAAAAAAAAAAAAAAAAAAAAAAAAAAAAAAAAAAAAAAAAAAAAAAAAAAAAAAAAAAAAAAAAAAAAAAAAAAAAAAAAAAAAAAAAAAAAAAAAAAAAAAAAAAAAAAAAAAAAAAAAAAAAAAAAAAAAAAAAAAAAAAAAAAAAAAAAAAAAAAAAAAAAAAAAAAAAAAAAAAAAAAAAAAAAAAAAAAAAAAAAAAAAAAAAAAAAAAAAAAAAAAAAAAAAAAAAAAAAAAAAAAAAAAAAAAAAAAAAAAAAAAAAAAAAAAAAAAAAAAAAAAAAAAAAAAAAAAAAAAAAAAAAAAAAAAAAAAAAAAAAAAAAAAAAAAAAAAAAAAAAAAAAAAAAAAAAAAAAAAAAAAAAAAAAAAAAAAAAAAAAAAAAAAAAAAAAAAAAAAAAAAAAAAAAAAAAAAAAAAAAAAAAAAAAAAAAAAAAAAAAAAAAAAAAAAAAAAAAAAAAAAAAAAAAAAAAAAAAAAAAAAAAAAAAAAAAAAAAAAAAAAAAAAAAAAAAAAAAAAAAAAAAAAAAAAAAAAAAAAAAAAAAAAAAAAAAAAAAAAAAAAAAAAAAAAAAAAAAAAAAAAAAAAAAAAAAAAAAAAAAAAAAAAAAAAAAAAAAAAAAAAAAAAAAAAAAAAAAAAAAAAAAAAAAAAAAAAAAAAAAAAAAAAAAAAAAAAAAAAAAAAAAAAAAAAAAAAAAAAAAAAAAAAAAAAAAAAAAAAAAAAAAAAAAAAAAAAAAAAAAAAAAAAAAAAAAAAAAAAAAAAAAAAAAAAAAAAAAAAAAAAAAAAAAAAAAAAAAAAAAAAAAAAAAAAAAAAAAAAAAAAAAAAAAAAAAAAAAAAAAAAAAAAAAAAAAAAAAAAAAAAAAAAAAAAAAAAAAAAAAAAAAAAAAAAAAAAAAAAAAAAAAAAAAAAAAAAAAAAAAAAAAAAAAAAAAAAAAAAAAAAAAAAAAAAAAAAAAAAAAAAAAAAAAAAAAAAAAAAAAAAAAAAAAAAAAAAAAAAAAAAAAAAAAAAAAAAAAAAAAAAAAAAAAAAAAAAAAAAAAAAAAAAAAAAAAAAAAAAAAAAAAAAAAAAAAAAAAAAAAAAAAAAAAAAAAAAAAAAAAAAAAAAAAAAAAAAAAAAAAAAAAAAAAAAAAAAAAAAAAAAAAAAAAAAAAAAAAAAAAAAAAAAAAAAAAAAAAAAAAAAAAAAAAAAAAAAAAAAAAAAAAAAAAAAAAAAAAAAAAAAAAAAAAAAAAAAAAAAAAAAAAAAAAAAAAAAAAAAAAAAAAAAAAAAAATTGATGTTTTAGCTGAGAAGGTAAGAGTGTGTTTAGTTGGGGAAAACACCATTTGTTTTTCATTTTTGTTTTCTAAGAAAACATGGAAAACAAAAAACGCGTTCAAATCATAGTTTTCTAAAAAAATTTCCATGAAAACAAAAAACATTGTTTTCCACTTTTTTATGAAAAATTAGAAAACACTTTTTTATTGTTTTCCATTTTCTAAATTTTGAAAACTTCAAACTGTTTTCCATTTTCTAGTTTTAAACGCGTTTTCAGAAGAAAAAAAAATTTATGTAGATGGAAAACTACTTTCACTCTCTAGAAAATTAAAAATGGAAAACTAGAAAACATTTTCCACAACTAAACACCCTCTAATCTGTTTTTTTTTATTTTTTTTTTTTTTTTTTTTTTTTTTTTTTTTTTTTTTTTTTTTTTTTTTTTTTTTTTTTTTTTTTTTTTTTTTTTTTTTTTTTTTTTTTTTTTTTTTTTTTTTTTTTTTTTTTTTTTTTTTTTTTTTTTTTTTTTTTTTTTTTTTTTTTTTTTTTTTTTTTTTTTTTTTTTTTTTTTTTTTTTTTTTTTTTTTTTTTTTTTTTTTTTTTTTTTTTTTTTTTTTTTTTTTTTTTTTTTTTTTTTTTTTTTTTTTTTTTTTTTTTTTTTTTTTTTTTTTTTTTTTTTTTTTTTTTTTTTTTTTTTTTTTTTTTTTTTTTTTTTTTTTTTTTTTTTTTTTTTTTTTTTTTTTTTTTTTTTTTTTTTTTTTTTTTTTTTTTTTTTTTTTTTTTTTTTTTTTTTTTTTTTTTTTTTTTTTTTTTTTTTTTTTTTTTTTTTTTTTTTTTTTTTTTTTTTTTTTTTTTTTTTTTTTTTTTTTTTTTTTTTTTTTTTTTTTTTTTTTTTTTTTTTTTTTTTTTTTTTTTTTTTTTTTTTTTTTTTTTTTTTTTTTTTTTTTTTTTTTTTTTTTTTTTTTTTTTTTTTTTTTTTTTTTTTTTTTTTTTTTTTTTTTTTTTTTTTTTTTTTTTTTTTTTTTTTTTTTTTTTTTTTTTTTTTTTTTTTTTTTTTTTTTTTTTTTTTTTTTTTTTTTTTTTTTTTTTTTTTTTTTTTTTTTTTTTTTTTTTTTTTTTTTTTTTTTTTTTTTTTTTTTTTTTTTTTTTTTTTTTTTTTTTTTTTTTTTTTTTTTTTTTTTTTTTTTTTTTTTTTTTTTTTTTTTTTTTTTTTTTTTTTTTTTTTTTTTTTTTTTTTTTTTTTTTTTTTTTTTTTTTTTTTTTTTTTTTTTTTTTTTTTTTTTTTTTTTTTTTTTTTTTTTTTTTTTTTTTTTTTTTTTTTTTTTTTTTTTTTTTTTTTTTTTTTTTTTTTTTTTTTTTTTTTTTTTTTTTTTTTTTTTTTTTTTTTTTTTTTTTTTTTTTTTTTTTTTTTTTTTTTTTTTTTTTTTTTTTTTTTTTTTTTTTTTTTTTTTTTTTTTTTTTTTTTTTTTTTTTTTTTTTTTTTTTTTTTTTTTTTTTTTTTTTTTTTTTTTTTTTTTTTTTTTTTTTTTTTTTTTTTTTTTTTTTTTTTTTTTTTTTTTTTTTTTTTTTTTTTTTTTTTTTTTTTTTTTTTTTTTTTTTTTTTTTTTTTTTTTTTTTTTTTTTTTTTTTTTTTTTTTTTTTTTTTTTTTTTTTTTTTTTTTTTTTTTTTTTTTTTTTTTTTTTTTTTTTTTTTTTTTTTTTTTTTTTTTTTTTTTTTTTTTTTTTTTTTTTTTTTTTTTTTTTTTTTTTTTTTTTTTTTTTTTTTTTTTTTTTTTTTTTTTTTTTTTTTTTTTTTTTTTTTTTTTTTTTTTTTTTTTTTTTTTTTTTTTTTTTTTTTTTTTTTTTTTTTTTTTTTTTTTTTTTTTTTTTTTTTTTTTTTTTTTTTTTTTTTTTTTTTTTTTTTTTTTTTTTTTTTTTTTTTTTTTTTTTTTTTTTTTTTTTTTTTTTTTTTTTTTTTTTTTTTTTTTTTTTTTTTTTTTTTTTTTTTTTTTTTTTTTTTTTTTCATGGTTCTTGCAAAAAAAATGGCTCTCAAAATAAGAAAATTATATATATATATATATATATATATATATATATATATATATATATATATATATATATATATATATATATATATATATATATATATATATATATATATATATATATATATATATATATATATATATATATATATATATATATATATATATATATATATATATATATATATATATATATATATATATATATATATATATATATATATATATATATATATATATATATATATATATATATATATATATATATATATATATATATATATATATATATATATATATATATATATATATATATATATATATATATATATATATATATATATATATATATATATATATATATATATATATATATATATATATATATATATATATATATATATATATATATATATATATATATATATATATATATATATATATATATATATATATATATATATATATATATATATATATATATATATATATATATATATATATATATATATATATATATATATATATATATATATATATATATATATATATATATATATATATATATATATATATATATATATATATATATATATATATATATATATATATATATATATATATATATATATATATATATATATATATATATATATATATATATATATATATATATATATATATATATATATATATATATATATATATATATATATATATATATATATATATATATATATATATATATATATATATATATATATATATATATATATATATATATATATATATATATATATATATATATATATATATATATATATATATATATATATATATATATATATATATATATATATATATATATATATATATATATATATATATATATATATATATATATATATATATATATATATATATATATATATATATATATATATATATATATATATATATATATATATATATATATATATATATATATATATATATATATATATATATATATATATATATATATATATATATATATATATATATATATATATATATATATATATATATATATATATATATATATATATATATATATATATATATATATATATATATATATATATATATATATATATATATATATATATATATATATATATATATATATATATATATATATATATATATATATATATATATATATATATATATATATATATATATATATATATATATATATATATATATATATATATATATATATATATATATATATATATATATATATATATATATATATATATATATATATATATATATATATATATATATATATATATATATATATATATATATATATATATATATATATATATATATATATATATATATATATATATATATATATATATATATATATATATATATATATATATATATATATATATATATATATATATATATATATATATATATATATATATATATATATATATATATATATATATATATATATATATATATATATATATATATATATATATATATATATATATATATATATATATATATATATATATATATATATATATATATATATATATATATATATATATATATATATATATATATATATATATATATATATATATATATATATATATATATATATATATATATATATATATATATATATATATATATATATATATATATATATATATATATATATATATATATATATATATATATATATATATATATATATATATATATATATATATATATATATATATATATATATATATATATATATATATATATATATATATATATATATATATATATATATATATATATATATATATATATATATATATATATATATATATATATATATATATATATATATATATATATATATATATATATATATATATATATATATATATATATATATATATATATATATATATATATATATATATATATATATATATATATATATATATATATATATATATATATATATATATATATATATATATATATATATATATATATATATATATATATATATATATATATATGTATTAGACTATGGAAACTGTTTGATCCAATAATCGCATGGACCTTCGATCGGGAACAAGGAGGGGTCTTGAATGATTTATAGGCGATTCCCTTTCGGTCAGAGGGCTATGGAGCCGCTTTACGCCATTGTATCGGAGGTATTTGTGTTGGCGGTGGGGGATTCTCCATGGAAGAGAAGTCGGCCACCTTAGGTGTGGAGAGAATGAGGTTATGTGTTTTGAGGGTTGTATATATGATGATGTGCCGTATGGCATCTCCTCTTTATATAGAGGGTAAAGTCTTGGAGGAAAAGCTAGGGCTTTTGGGGTAAAGATACGTATGACATGTTTAGGGGATTTACATGCCATATAATTTAATATATTTTAATGGTAAAAGGATATGGACAAATACCTTTTCTTTAGGAGGAAGAAATAAGAGATTTCCTCCATATTTGGTGGAGCTCCGTTCTGACGAGGTGCTCCGTAATTCTGACTGAGGCGAGTTCCGTTATTCTGACTGAGGCGAGCTCCGTTCTGACGGAGGTGAGCTCCGTATTTCTGGCGGGAAACATCCTTAAGCAGCCTTCGTAATAGCAGATTTACATACGGAGGTAGGGCTCCGTATAGGGTATATCATCAAGCCCCCCAGTCTAATAGGAGAAACTGGCAAGAGGCTGTCGTATTAGACTCCAAGAAAATATTAACTGGCTGCAGATCCGAGTAAGCTCTCCGTGATTG